>VZQC01008232.1:16627-89304 GCA_009823505.1 Rhizomys pruinosus | reverse complement strand
CTGGAACCAACCCAAATGCCCCTCAACTGATGAGTGGATAGAGAAAATGTGGTACATCTACACAATGGAGTTCTATGCAGCAGTAAAGAAAGATGACATCATGAGCTTTGCAGGAAAATGGCTGGAGCTAGAGGATATCATGCTGAGTGAAGTAACACAGTCCCAGAAAAACAAATGACGAATGGTATCCCTCATCTGTGGATGCTAGTGCCAATTCCCTAGTTGTAAGTATTTCTTGTGTATGGTCCCCTGAGCTTTTGTCCAAAGCAGTTGGGAGTGATGCATATTGGAAACAACAAACAACAACAGCAACAACAACAGCAACAACAGAAAGGACTGCATCAAAGAACTGACTGAAACAGTGAACTTCTGCTCAAAACAGTCAGCTTCCCCCATGGAGAATGTTGAGAAAGACTGAGAAAGAGATGAATAGCATGTTTGGCAGAATGCATAAGCTCTGGAGTGGTGGGGGGATTGGGGAGACATGGGTCTAGATTTGATAAAAAATAAAAAACAACACCAAAAAAAAAGAAAAAAAATAAGTAGCAATTAAAAAAGAAAAGAAAAGGCCACATGGAAACCTACTACTATATCATAAAGTATATAATACTATATATACATAAACTATATAATACTAAATATAAAATATACAGTATAATAGGAGATTAAAAGTTGTTGCCTTACCACAGGGTGACATTGTCCCTACCAGACATCATAGGCTAACAAAATAAAACCCAATGCCAGGAATGGATTCTCTCTCTTGACGCTGTTGTCAAAGCATTCCATCGACCCTCAAATAATACTGGCCTCTGGCCCTGCTCCTGTTACCCAACAGAATTTGACAAGTAAGACCCGACTGCTGCTAACATTACATTCATCACTATAGAACAAACAAGGAAAAATCAGGCTGGTGCTGACTTCAAAGCCTGATCTCTATTGGCCAGCTTCCATAGTGCTAGAAGGTTCTATGTAAGCTACCTGAAGAAAAAAAATTAATTATCAGGCTTACTTACCTGTGACCCCTGTGAGCTACAGTAACAACTGGCCTGGCTATATATGCCCACTGATAAAAATGTTGGCACAAATTATGGGAGTAACCAGTCACTTGCAATTAGATTTGTTGTTTGTTTCATAGGATAGAGTCCATACTGACACTGATATCAGACCTAAGAACCTGATGCTAGACAGTTCACAGGACACAGAAGAAAGCCTAATACTAGTTTTCTGCTAAATAGATATATCATTAAACTTATTCCTAAAGAATTATTGTTATACCCATATGTTAATGCATCACACAACTCTCAGGAAAGAAGCTTCCTTACATAGCACATGATGATTAACAGAGAGAACCAGAGCTGGCCAACACACAGGGAACTGGAAGATCTGAGTGCGTATTCCTGAATAGAGTGCCCATATCAAAATTCTGCCTCTCAAGGCTCAGGGATCACTGCAGAAAACTGTAAGAGCCAGAGGTGGAAGATAACCACAAGGAAACAGAGGTTTCCAGACAGCTGACAGTTACTCACATGAACTCACAGCAATGATGACAGCAGGCACAAATCCCATGTAAGCTCAAAGCAGAAAAAAATCTTAGCATAGACATGGGGAAGAGTATAAGAAATTGCACACCTACCTGAGGCACTATTGGCAACCCATGGCTGCTGGGAAGGGGAGAGTCAGCCTCTTTCAAGAGTGTGTTTTTTGGCAGGTTGACCAGTGGATGGACCCATACTGAAGAACAATTGGGAACACAAATTAGATGCTATATAGGCTACAGGAATATATATGTATATTTGAGCAAGGAATAGTAAAGGGAGGTATGGATTACAGTGTTGCTCTAAATGCTCAAAATATATTGTAAGAATATTGCAAAAGTTCAGTTTCAAGGGGATACAATCATAGAAAACATAACCAGTATAACTGATACAATCTATCCCTTTGTTTTGCAGAATGAAGGGGATTATTATGTCTGGATGCACAATTATGTGGATCTTTTTTGGTGTTTATTGTAAATTTACACTGAAACACATTCATATCAATGAACCCTAAGGAATTTTCCAAGTCCATTTGTCAGAAGGTAAGGTGAGGCTTTTGGGCAGAGAGAACTGGGTTGTTTTCTCACCCCTACCTCAGATGCTGCTGTCTCTGAATACATCACCTACTGCGCCCTCCCTGGCTGATGTTATGTGTGTCTGCTACCTCATTTGGGCTAGGTGGGATCCAGGGAAGAACAGATGTACTGGCATGCAAGAACTGGGAGTTCAATTAAGTCTAATAAAATTGTTCAAATTTGTTTATATTTTCCCACTTATCAATGAACAAAGCACATCCTCAAAGTTTCTACGTGTTTTTCAAAGCAATCAACATGATGGAAATATCAGCAAATATTTGGGCATGAAGTTATAAACATAAGAGATCATGATGTATAAATTGGCAGATCCTTGAAATTGATACAAGATAAAAATAGTCTCTGTCATACTGTAGTAAAATTAATGATATATATTGCTTACTACTTGTAGTATAAGAGACTGCCTCTGAGAATATAATCATAAAGTGTGACCCTTTCTTGGTTATAATTTTAAATTTAATTTTAGAATTGAGTCATTCTGATCAAGTACAAACTTTCTTAGTTTCCAGGTAATCACTACCTCTACGTTCTCAAACCATGAGTTTTTCTTCATATCCATCCTCTTTTCCCACAGCTCCATCTCTCCATTATGGACGAACATATCTTATAATCAGAGACAATTATTCTAAATGGTGTTGTCCATATCAAGGACAGAGCAATAGAATAAAGGAATAAAGTGCTTATTAAAAATAAGTAAATATAGCCAGACATGGTGGCACATGCCTGTAATCCCAGCACTCAGGAGGCAGAGGCAGGCAGATCTCTATGAGTTCAAGGGCAGCCTGGTCTATATAGTGAGTTCCAGGACAGGTGGGGCTGCAGATAGACATTGTCTCAAAAAAAAAGACCTCAGAGCATGGATGCTTTCTATTTTGTCTACACTGTACAATCCCCTTGGCACACTGATACTCACATCAAAGCAGAAAGTTGGCATGCACTTTCTCCAGTGGATCCTTGTGCCCTGCCTTCCCGGATGCCCTGTGTTTCATGGGTCATAGAACCTGTTTCTATACAGTTTTCTACTGTGTACTCTCATTCATTACATTCCCTTCAACAGGAACACATGTTCTAGAGCCTGGGCTTTGTGCTGCTGTTGCTTAAGTGATTTACCTTGGAACTCATTCTACATGTCTGTGTGCAGATCAAAGTCTACCCAATTGCAACCCCATTCCCTTCTCCTGTCTCCCACAATTGTGATCAGGCTTGACCTTCTTCCTATATTTCAGCACAGAAGTTTGGTTCTGCCAGAATGATTTCCCACATAGGCATGATACTGCATCATGCTCCATTTATTTTCTATATGTTGGATTATCTCTCATTTTATTTAATAGAGGTGAGTTGGTTTACTTTCCAATAAGGAAATCAATTGAAGAAGAAGAAAGGTTTAACTGGCTTGTGATTTCACAGCCCATAATAATTCAGCTACATTGCCTTGGGGCCTGTGATACAAACATGGGGGCATTCCTCTGTCACTAGAATTGACTGCACTGTCCATTCAAGATATAGTAAATAGCTAGTGTCTATCTATAGAAATAAAGAATGAACATCTACTCTTTTATTCTCCATGAGCCCAGCCTGTGGCCAGTCTGCAAGGTAAAACAAACAAGTCCTCTTGGAAACCCCTTTATGGCCTGTGCTTGTTGGCTTCAGTTTTCAACTTGATACTCCTAGGAAGTAGGAGCCTTGGTTGGGGAGTTCTCTTCATCAGATTGACCTGTAGTATATCTGTGGAACATTTTCTTGATTTTTGGTTGATGTAGGAAGGCCAAGCCCATTGTGTGCAGTGCCATCCCTGGGCAGGTGGTGAACCAGGACGGTAGAGGAAAGGTCACTGAGTAGGCCAGTAAGCAGCATTCCTCCACGGTCTCTGCTTCAGCTCCTGCCACCAAGTTTCCACCTTGAGTTCCTGCCCTGACTTCCTTCTATGAAGGACTGTCCCTTGGAAATGTAAGATGCAATAAACCCTTTCTTCCCCCAAGTTATTTTTTGCTCTGAGTGTTTTGTCACAGCAATAAAAGCAAACTAATGCAGAGATTGCTACTAGAATATGGGATATTGCTGTGATTAATCTGACCATGTTGGTTTAGGGGAGGATGGGGGAAGCTTGTGGAACTATGGGCTGGAAAAGTGCTTAGAACTTAATGGTCTATTGTATGGGATTATTTAAGGAAACACTGTAGAGAGAAATACAGATGATTGCAGTCTGGTTTGTGAAGTTTCAGAGGGAAGCAAAGACTGTAAGGGCAATTGCTGTTGCATATTTGAATTAAGAGTCTATGGTTTCAGATAGGCTGGGGCTAAGTAATCAGCTGTAATTAATAAGAGATTGGCACCAGGGGTTGGAGAGATGGCCTAGCGGTTAAGAGTGCTGACTGCTCTTGCAAAGGACCCAGGTTCGATACTCAGCACCCACATGGCACCTGAGACCTGTCTTTAACTCCAGTTCCAGGGGGATCCAACACCCTCTTCTGACCTCTGCGGCATTGCATTGCACGGGTGCACCGACCTACATGCAGACAGTATACTCATACACATACAAAAATAAATAAATTTTAAAAAAATTAAAAAAAGAGAGATTGGCACCACTGACATGTAACTTTCTCTTTACTAGAACAATCAGTGATGGTTATCTGGGGCTGAAATGAGCTGGGATTAAGAAGAGAGTAGCATCATTGAGGCAAAATCTTCTAGGAAGTGTTTCTTCAAGGTCAGCACACAGGAGCTGTGATCCAGAGGGGGCCAAGGTTGCATCTCAAGCTGAAAGGCTGAACTTGGTAATGTGTAGGAATCTCCCATGTGCTACTGGATTTGAAGGCATGGAGAGGTCATGCAGAGTAGCTGAAGGTTAGCACCAACTGACAGGATTGGAGTCCCTGCAGAGAGTGGGAAGGCAATAGTGAAGGTGAGGTCTTAGCTGCAGTGGAGACCCCAACACTTTAGAAATGACAGGACAGTGGGACAGCTACCACCAGCAATGTCAGAGGTAGTGTGGAGTTAGTCTGAGCCTACAAGCAAGCTGTGCATGTTGTGGATGGCAGATCCACAGAAATGTAACTGCCTAAGCCCTTTGGAGCCAGAGGATGATGAATGAGTTTCAGATGTTGAAACTTGAGCTATACTGCTGGACTTTGGTTTTGCTTAAGTGTGTCCAATTCTTTCCATTTGAAATAAGAAGGTATTAATATTTTATTTTATAGGACCAGACAGTTAAGATTGAATATTTTGAAGAAACTGAAATTTTAAAGAATTTAGATTTTCAAAAACTGTGGGACTTCTCAAGATGTACTATGTTTGATTATGTGATATTAATGAGATCTTGTGGATAAACAAGAATGGAAAGGTTGTAGTTTATAGTTATATGTTAGTATACCTGCTTAATAAGGGGGTCAGTTTTGCTGGTTGGCTTCAGATATTAGCCTGATACATCTGGGAAGAGGGAGCCTTGGTTGGGGAGTTTCCTCCACTGAATTGGCCTATAGCATGTCTGTGGGAAATTCTTGATTCTTGCTTGATGTGGGAATTCCTAGCCTTCTGTGGGTGGTGACATCCCTGGGTGGCTGAGAAAGCCAGTAAGCAAAATTCCTCCATAGTCTCCGACGCAGCTCCTGCCTCCAGGTTCCTGCCTTGAGCTCTTTTCCTGGTTTCCCTCTGTAATGGACTGTCTCTTGGTACTATAAGATGCATAAACCATTTCTTCCCCAAGTGATTTTTGTCAGAGTGTATTGTCACCATAATGGGAAGCAAACTGGGCCAAGAAAACTCTATCCACAGTACAAGAAAGATGTTGCAAAACCTATCATAAAAATAAAAATGTTTCTTATTTGATATTTTAATTGATGAGACTGATTTGTATTTTTCCTTCAATACATAGTTTATAGAATTGTTGTCCATTTCATATTTCTTAGTCATACATAGATCCTCCCCTCATTGCTACAGACTCCCCCACCAGATTTCATGTATTCTGCCATATACGTTAAGGCCTATCGAGTCAAGTTTGTGTTCCCAGATGTCCCTGAGTTCATCCACTGGACCCTGTCTGGCCTATCTAGCATCACTCCCTATAAGAAGACTAACTCTCCTTCACCTAGCAGCAATCAGTTGTCAGTAGGTCCTCAGCTAAAGTTGGGGCTTCTTGCCAATTTCTCCAGTTATACAGTGGGTTTTTTGTCTAGGTGGAGTTTGCATGGGTCTTATGCATGCTGTCACATTATTACAAGTTCATATGAGCAAGTTTCCAGCTGCCTAGAAAACTGTTTCCTTGTGGTCATCCACTACTCTGGCTCTTAAAAAGTTTCTAGCCCCTCTTCTGCAGTGGTCCCTGAGCCCTGGGTGGGTGAGGTTTAATGTAGGAGTCCTATCCAGAGACAAGCACTCTGCAGTATCTTATTCTCTACATTTTGCTCAATTGAGGCTTTATATGTTCATTGCCATCTGAAAGCTTCAGTGGTGAGAGCTGAGAGACACATTAGTATTCCCTCTGCAACTTAGTAAAAGATAACATTGATACCCCACTTTCTCCAATAGACAGGTTATCTATGAAAGAATAAACAGAGAAACATCTGAATTGAAGGATCTCATACACCAAGTGGACCTAACAGACATCTACAGAATATTTTACCCAAGTACCAAGGAATACACATTCTACTCAGCAGCTCTTAGAGGTCTCTCTAAAATAGACAACATCCTGGGGTACAAAAGAAACCTCAACCAATACAAAAAATTAAAATATTTCCATTGTAGCCTATCAGAACACAGCACAATAAAACTTAAATCAACAATAAAATAGACTCTTGTAACTACATGAACTCATCGAGATTAACTAACACACTCCCGATTGATTAATTGGTCAGAGAAGAAAGCAAGAAAGAAATAAAAATATTCTTGGAACTAAATGAAAGTGATGATACAACACAACAAAACCTTTGAGACATATTGAAAGTAGTCCTAAGAGGGAAATTCATACCTCTATTCACCTACATTAAAAGATCAGAAAGAGCACACATAAATGACTTAATGATACAATTCAAAGTATCGGAAAAGTAAGAGCAAACCAAACCAAACCCAAGAGATGAAAAGAAATAATTGATTTGTATTTTAACAGTGAATGAAGCAAAACTAATCTTTGGTTTAAAATATGTCTCCCTTTAGGCTTCTTATTTTTCCCCAAGTCCCTTTCCTGATTCAGTCACACCTTTGTGAACCTGTGTGCTAAACTTTCAGACATGGACCATGTAATAAAATACATTTTATATTTCAAAATTTTCCATTTTGAAAATGTTACAGTTTTTACTATTTTGTGTGAATGGGTGTCTTGCTACATGTATTTAGGTGTACCACATGTGTGCAGTGCCTACAGAAGCTAGAAGAGGGTGTCAGATCTTCTGAAATTAGAGTTGTAGGTGTTTGTGAGTTACCACGTGGGTGCTGGGAACCAAACCTGGGTCCTCTGGAAGAACAGCAAGTGTGCTTACCTACTGAGCCCTCTCTCTGGCCCCCATTTTAAACATTTTTTTAGAGTACAGGGCGTGGTGGTGCACGCCTTTAATCCTAGCACTTGGGAGGCAGAGGCAGGTGGATCTTTGTGAGTTCAAGGCCAGCCTGGTCTACAGAGCAAATTCCAGGACAGCTGGGTCTCCAGGGAGACACTGTCTCAAAAAGACCAAAAAAAAAAAAAAGAGTACAGTTCAGTCACACAAAGTACATTTACATTGTACAGTCATCACCAGCACCTGTCTCTAGAGCTTTTCCGTCTTCCCAGATGACGCTCCACATCAATAAACAATAGCTCCCCATGTGCCCTCTCTCTGCCCCTACAATAGCTATGGTTATTATTTTTTACTTTTTGTCTCGGAATTTGGGAACTATAGATGCCTCATATAAGCAAAATCCTATAATTTCAATATCTTTTATTTCTTGTTTGAGACAGGGTTTCCCTGTAGCCCCAGGTGGCCTAGGACTCACTTTGGAGATCAGGCTGGCCTCCATCTCACAGAGATTCTCCCATCTCTGTCTCCACATCTGGCTTAATTCTAATCTTTTTGAGTGACTTATTTCACTTAGCATAATGTTTTCATAATTCCTCTGTGTTGTAGCATGTCTCATAATCTCATTCCTTTTGAAGTCACAGTAATAGATACACCACAATTTATGGATCCAGTCATCCACTAAAGGACACTAAAGTCAATTCTGTATTTAGGCTACAGTGAATAATGCTGGTAGAAATATGGTGTATAAATATCTGACTCTGCTTTCAATTATTTTCTATATATATATTCAAAAGTGGAATAGCTGGGCCATGTGGTGATTACGTGCTTTGTTTTCCGAGGAACCAGGACATTGTTTTCCATTGCAGGCATCTTTTATCTCCCACAAGCATTGCCTGAGGGCTCCAGTGTCTCATCATCACCAATGCTTGTGATTTTCTGACAGACAGTAGCCGTCCTATTAGGGAGGAAGTGGGATCCTGCCGTTTTGACTTGCATTTCCTTACTGATGTGTGATGCATCTTCTGCTTCTTAGTTCTCTGTGAATTTTCATTGAGGAAATGATGACCCAAACCTTTTGTATATTTTTAGCTACATCGTTTGGCTTTGTTGCTGCTTTACAGTGCTTGTTGATCTATTGTAGATGGTAATCTACAGTCAGATATGTGATTGGCCAGTGCTTCCTCTCTTTTGAAGGTTTTTCCCTTTCATATTCTTAAGACTGTCCTTTGATACACAAAAGATTTTAATATTTTTGGCAAAATTTAATTGAATTTTTGTGTACCTCCACCACCACTGTCAATTATCTCTATATCCCCTCCTCCACTGGCACCCTCCCAAAGCCCCCCCCCACTGGAATTCATACATTCTTCCATTTGTGTTAAGGACTATTCTGTCATATTAGTGATCTCAGACATCCCTCAGTGCTAGTGTATCTACTGATGTCTAGTCAGTATATCTAGAGTCCGCTGCTTCAGCAATATCAGCTCTTCCTCACCTAGCAGTAATTAGCAACCAATATTTCTTCAGCTAAGATTGGGGACTGCTTCTCATTTCCCCAGTTCTATGCTGGCTTTTTGTGTGTATGAGTTTTCATGGGTCTTGTGCATGCTGATGTCATTGCTATAGGGTCATATGGGCAGGGTCCCAGAAGCTTGTAGGATGTCATCTCTGTATGGTCATGTACCTCCCCCCGGCTCTTAAAATCTTTTTTCCCCTTTTCCACAATGGTCCCTGAGTGAGTGAAGATTAATATAGGAATCCTTTCTGAAACCACTTGTAACCTTATCAGTTTCTGTCCCTCTGTTACGTGAAGAGGCTTCATTAATGAGAACTGAGAATGCATTAGTGTCCTCTTTATCCCTTGTCCTTTGTTCTGTAAGCTTTAGGTGTAGTGGTGGCATTGTAGATAGAACACTTAGGCTTACACCATTCACAGACAATGTCTGTGTGTGACCAGTTGTGGAACTGTGTAATAGTCTCTGTCTTGTGCAAAAGAAGCTTCTTTGGTGAGTGGTGACTGGGATACTTGTCTGTAAATATAAGTGTACATACTTTGCATATAGCAAGAAATAAACATTAGTGTAGGGATATGACAGTCTTGGGGTTTTCTCTAACATCTATGACCTCTCCAGCCATGTTTATTTGGCTAAGTTTACATTACCACACATGAATTACCTTGCATTGAGTGGGCTTTAAGTACAATTAGGTAGCTGTTGATTGCCCTCAAGATAAAAGTGCCACTTTGCACCAATGCTGTATGCTGTGTTGGTCATTGATGTGGTTATTTGGTCTTGAAGCTAGTGTTGGACCATTGACTGATGTTCTTTCTTAGCAGCTTATGTAGTGCTCTCCAAAGCTATGGGAGGTAGCCTTCAGGGGAAGTGACTTCCAGGTCAGTTCCAGCTCCATTTCTTTAAATTCAGTCTTTGAAGTAAGTCCTGTCTTCAGCAATCGGATCTTACATTCAGGTTCTGGGAGGCAATCAAGAGATGTGGTAATCGCCTGTGTAATTTGGGGAGACTCCTGGACTATCCTGGCCAGCAATTCAAAGGAAACTTTATACATGCACAGTCTTCTGGGGACTCGTTTTTATTTTCCTCTTTAGTTTGCATTCTCTCATTTTTTTTTTCTGTTCCTCTATTTTCATTCTGCAATCCCACATGGCTCCTGACTTTTCCCAAAGATGAACTGTGCTCAGGACATGTAGGCCTTATAAATAAATCCTCTCCTCTCCAGGTTGGTTTTGATCAGAGTGTTTTATACTCTGCCTAACCACAACACAGCTGTCCCATGGATTTTGAAGCTTCTCATTCTGCCTCCCTCTCTATCAACAATCCTGTGTTGTTAACAACCCTGTGTTTTTCACAAGGTTGATTCAACCTTGTGAAGGATATAGCTCTTTGCTTTTATTTTATTTTGATGATGCTAGAATATTGAAGTGTGGATAAAGCATGATTTATTCACATAATTTCCCCTGATTTGGTATGATTGCTGTAGTTCCTTGTTTCCAGGTGCGTGTGTGTGTGTGTGTGTGTGTGTGTGTGTGTGTGTGTCCTGTGATGTGTGATATAAGTACTAGGGACTGAAGGAAGCCTGCACATGCTGGTCATGTAGTCTGCTACTGAGGTGTATCTCCAGCCCTTGATCTTTTGAGACAGCATCTCAAATAATATCTCAGGCTGGCCTCAATCTCTAAATCCTCTTATCTCTGCCTCCTGAAGGCTGGGATTTCAGGTAGGATTCACCATGTCTGTCTTCTTGCTCACTTTTTATCACTAAGTCACAAAGCCTGCAGGAACACATCCATAAAATAATATATTTCTTGGGGCTGGAGAGATTGCTCAGTGGTTAAGCGCACTGACTGCTCTTGCAGAGGACCTGGCTTTGGTTCCCAGCACCCACATGGTGACTAAGAACCTTCTTTAACTCCAGTTCCAGGGGGAATCCTACACCCTCCTCTGATCTCTGAGGCATTGCACGACACAGGTGCACCAACCTACATGCAGACAGTATATTCATACATATAAAAATAATAAAAATATTTTAAAAATATATATTTCTTAAATAAAATTTTTATTATGTGATATGATAATTTCTGTGGTATGGACTCCTGGGAGTAGAATTTCTGAGTAATAATTCTTTAAAAAATAAAGATACCAGTAAATCCCCCTACATTGTGTGTTTATCAGCAAGTGAGCTCATCACACTTTGAACAGGAAATAAATGAACAGAAATGTTATAATGTTATAGAAAATATTAAGAAACTTCATGGAAACTTCTTGCCAGTGTGTTTTTTTTCTTAGTATGAGAGAGGGACACAACTTTAATTCTCCTTTGTTACCTCACTGTAACACCTTTTCCAGAATGAATCAGTAACATTCATAGACAGACATGTGATTTGGGTTTTCTTCTTTAGTGCTATTCCTGGGGAAATTACATACCATGGTGCAGTGATGGCCTCTGAAAGAGAAGCTTCTGGGAATTTTGAAAATCCTAGATAGCTTCCAATGTAGACCCATGAAAATGACTCCTCTAGTGGCAGTAGGCGAAGATGAAGTCTACATATTGGCTCTGTTATCTCCAGCAAATACAGTTCCTGGGGCAAAGATCAATCTGTTTATCCGATGTGTGAGGATTTGAATTGAGAGTGTCCCCCATAGGCTTTAAGTATTCAGACATTTTGTCCCCAGTTGGTGGCACTGTTTTTGGAGATCTTAGAAGGTGTGGCCATGCTGGAGGAAGTATGTTACTGGGGGCGGGCTTAGTGAGTTTAACAAACCTTGCCAGTCTCCAGTGTTTCTCTCACTTGACTTCCTGTGCTCATTGGAAGATGTGAATCTTGGCTTTCTGCTCCAGCCCCGGCCACCATGCCTGCCACCACAATGGACTCTAATTCCCTGGAATTGACAATCATAAGCTCAAATAAACTCTTCCTTTTATAATTTCCCTTGGTCATGGTGGTTTTATCACAGCAACAGAAAAATGACTAAGACACGGTGTCTCATTCATTTGATAAATAATTTTTCAACTCTCATCAAAAAGGTGCATTTTGAAGTTAGAGGGCACAAAGAAGTAGTTTTAGGAATGCCTTTCTATTATCACAGAGGATGTTATCAGACTCCCAGGGTGTCACCTCCCCACTGATCATTGCGTCTTAAATGTCCCTCTGCAGAATGTTGGAACACTTCCCACAGCTGTTTATCACATGATGGGCCTTGTTTACTGATAGACACCCTCTATTAGAGCCCCAAAGTATCAGTGCAAGACAGTCACTCTCCACAGTCCCCAGCTAGATACCCAAGGACATACCTGAACTAAAAGTCAGACTTGTCACCTTCCATAGTCAGGAGCCATGAGAACCTTGATCTTTCCCATGGGGGAAAGCAGAGGATCTGTGAGGGTCCAGGTTGGAGTCAATTGTGTTGGGAAAGGTGAAGGAAGCAGGCGTTGCTCTAGAATACTATCAGAGTGTGGGTGATCATGAGAAGCTTGTCCTTCAGACCACAGTTTACGTAAGTTGGGAGACACTGACTGAAACACCGTGAGGTGGGAATGGTTCTACTGCAAGGCTGGAAGACACAAGATTCATATTGCAATTATTCTAGCAGGCTTCTTTTTTCCTGTTTCCAAGTTCTCAGAGCAGCTGGTCAGGGTTCTATGCAACCCCAGATCATCTTTAGATTCACACATGCCTTTTCTTACAGTGTAATTTTAATTTTAAAAATATGTAAAACGGTGGGGATAATCAATATGTTCCTGACTCACATCATCTTATGCATTCTCTCACAGGTGGATCTAATAAATAGGATCATGTCTGTTCTTATTCACCTCACATGTACTTTCTTTAAAATCTGGATGAGGGGCTGGAGAGATAGCCTAGTGGTTAAGAACACCGACTGCTCTTGCAGAGGACCCGGGTTCGATCCCCAGCACCCACATGGAGGCTAAGAACTGTCTGTAACTCCAATTCCAGGAGAACTCCAGTTCCAGGGGAATCCGAGACCCTCTTCTGACCTCCGCGGCATTGCACGACATGGGTGCACAAACCTGCATGCAGACAGTACATTCATACACATACAAAAATAAATAAAATTTTAAAAAAGTTAAGAAAAATAAAATAAATAAAATCTGGATGAACTCATTATATAATTTCTACATTGCCAAATCTACAGCCTTGTACTCACACGCGCGCACGTGCACACACACACACACACACGCACACACACACCAGATCTTGACCAATGTAGGTTCTAACTAAATGCTATAGCTATATATAGTGCTATTATGGAAAATGAATAAACAAATGTCTTTTCTGGAGTTTTAGTAAGTTTTTTTTGTCATAAAGAGTGATATTAACCAGTCTTTCATTTTTCTATCTAATATTGTAGGAGACAATGAATTCAGATCAATGATTTTGAAATATGACATTAAAATTTTGCTTTATATTAGATAAGACCAGAGAAAAACAATTTCTTTATTTACTTTTAAATATATTTTATAACCAACTCATCTTGACATTTCACCAGAAATGACCCAATATAAAAATAAGACTTACAGTAGTGTTCTTAAATATTGATTTTGGGAGTTCTATAGAAAATTTTATGACCCATGTTCTGAACCATTTCAAACATGTTTTATGTCTCTGAGTCACATCCTTATTTGTTCATGTGATGGTGAAGGTAGCAAGTTTAAAAGCAATAATTCAGCTTCCTTGACTGACAGAGTTCTTAAATCTGACTCTGCGTAGAGCATTGCCTTAATTGTTTCTATCTTCAAGCTCATAATGTTCTGCCTCATGCCCAGACCCCCACTTCTGCCCTGTTCTGTCTACATAGATGAAGAACCCAATGTCTGACATGTAGCAGGTCTAAATATCAGTGATGGTAATACAAAATAGGGGACTAACTTTGGCAGAAGATCAGGTCACATAGATTAGAGGATATCCTGGTGGTCCAGATGGGGCCAGGTAAGAGGTTTTGTGGGCACCAATGATGTTGGAGGTGAGATGCTGGCTGACCAAAGATGACATGGAGAAGGAAATGGGTGGTAGATTAACACTATTACTCTACTGTGAGTGCACTGCAGACATTCACTACAGCAGTACAGACAGGGAGAGGACTTGTTATTCCCACTTGATTTATACTTAGGTTGAAGTGTAGAAAATAACACAGTATGTGTCTGGTTCTGAAGATGAAAAAGTCTTCCACTGAATCTCCTAGTCTAGTTATTCTTGGGGTTGATGCTACTTAGAGTGACACATTCCATGATGTAGTGAGACATTCAAATTTCTTAAACACAGCTATTGCTCATCTCGGGCCTCTACAAGGCAAGGTACTCCTGAAAAGAAGTTGCCTTCTAGGTCCCAGAACAAAGCTCATAGTCTTGTGGCTGATGAGGAGAAGGATCTCTCTCTCTCTCTCTCTCTCTCTCTCTCTCTCTCTCTCTCACACACACACACACACACACACACAGCCAGGATGGGGCCCTCCTTTCCCACTCACAGTTGCTGTTATTTTCACAGCTAATTCCTACTCTCTGTTCTCCGTGACTCAGAATGGAATGCTGAACAAATATGAAAAGTGGCTCTACACACATGTGCTCGCTCGGAGAGCCCTTATCCTTCTTGTGACTTCTGAGCCAAGCTGAGCTGCATTGCTAAGGTCTGATCAAGCAACTGAAGCTCCAAGGATTGGCCCAAAGCCAGAGACTACCAAAACAGAGCTTTGGATAGAAAGGGCCAATCAAAGGAAAGAGATACTTTCTTGCCCCCAGTCCATTAGCTCTCCAAGTGTGGTCTGAGGGGAAACTGTCAATCTTTCCGTTTGATAAAGAAGGTAGATCATCAGTGACCCCCTTCCTGCCAGCCCACACAGAGAAGAGGGCCCAAACCTACCGCAAAATCCCAGAGAACGTGTTTGCTTTCCATCCTCCTCACATATATCAGATGCCTTCAGTGTAGTGGGAACAGTGCCTGTGTGACATCTGGCAATCAGACAGGGAGTGCAGGCTGGTCTTGTCTAGAAATGTGTTGGCCCCCAACCTGTGAAGTACCTGTACCTGCCTGCCCAGGAGAACAGCAGTCTTCTGGAAGTCCTATGACTTGGGCACATGTGAGAGACTGCTGTCAGGCTCAGAAGCGTGGTATTTGTTTGGAATTATAAGCTCAGTTAAAGAAGGAAGGATGACATTTAGCATTTTTTCAAAAGAGGTCTTGCTCTGAGTGTGTAGATTTTAAGAAGTCACCAGTTCACAGTAATGAGAAATCTTTTAAGTTATCTCTTTTTGTCATGATTTGCTCAGATCACCCTCTAGGATTAAGATTCAGTTCTCGAATTCTTTGGCTTTTCTTTATTAAACATATGAATTATCATACGGAATGGTCTTTTTCTCCATAACTTAAGAGATTTTAAAATCTGAAGCTTACTTAAAACTGTATATCTTTTGGCTCATCTACTTCCACTCAGGTAGAGTCCATAGATATTATGCTTTGTATAATTCACTCTGTACTTTGGTTTTCTCTAATTTTTAATCAGCCTGTGTGAGAAGGTGTCAGTTTATGGTGGAATAAGCTGAAGAGTGTTCGTGAGTGAGACTACTACAGCACATCCCAGGGACCACTTCAGAAGGTGCAGAGATCCAACTTACTCTATACAACAGGCAGCTTATATAGGTTTGGGATGGGCAGTCCTTACATTGCATGACATCACCTCCCAGGGGCTAATCCTAGACCATCACCCATCATCCCAGCTCATGGGGTGTACCCAGAAAGGGACGTGCTAGCCAGCATAAGCACAATGTAGCCTGAATCCAGGACAGCTGTCCTGCCATCCTTAATTATAATTTCTTTATTTTAAAAATGTTATTGACCCGAGTATGCTTTTGAAATTCACCTCACTTCTGTTATTTGGAAATGTATAAGTATAAACATGCTGGGTCAGCATTGCCATGAATTGGATTGAAGACCTGAAACTAGTTCAGTAGAGTAAGGTCTTGCCATATCGTTTTAAAGGAAAACCTGCGAAGGGAAAGTGTTTGCCACAGTCAGCTCCTTATCTGAGCAAGGAGATTAGGTAGCACCATAGAATAAGGAATTCTACATGAGAAGGAAGAACCTATCCCTCCCCAGGAGTTCAACCACTGTAGCCTGTTAAACCTGTCGAGCATCACTACTTTAAAGAAGACCAACTCTACAACACCCAGCAGAGACCAGCTACCAATAGTTCCTCAGCTAAGGTTAGGGGCTTCTTTACATTTCCCCAGTTCTATACTTGGTTTTTGTCTTGACTGACTTTGCATGGGTCATATGCATGCCATCAGCATTGCTGTAAGTTCATCTGAGCAAGTTCCAGAAGCCTGGAAAACTTTCCTTGTGGTCATCCACTACCCCTGGCTTTTAGCAATCTTCTACAATAGCCCCTGAGCACTTTGTAGGTGCCTTAACTTATTTGATAGAATGTATGAAATTTGGTGGTGGGGGGGTATGGGGGTGCAAATAGTGGAGGGGTTCTTAATATGATTACAATGTATGGAATGCACAAGAAAATCAATAAAAAAACATAGTTGGAAAAAAAAGGAAGCAGCTAGCCCTTATGCAACTCAGTCTACAGAAAAGGAGGCTTCAGCAAGAACGTGAAGAGACTGCCACCCAGTGGACCCACAAAAACAAGCAGGCCAGGTGTTTAGTCTTACGACCAGAGGTTTTGCACTTAATTTTTTTTTTTTTTAATGTGGACAGCATCTACTTAATTTGCCAGGTCTGGTGGTCCTTCAACACATTTTCTTTCAAGTTTATTTCATAAGTATATTTATGGCAGTTTCTCGTGACATAAATATACTTAATTTGGAATGCCGCACAAGTACCTGAATTACTATTGCTTCTTTTCAGCTTCTGGCAAATCTGTGTCAAGATCCCCAACCTGCCTCCCCTCCCCTCCACACACACACATGCGCAGGCTAGAATCTACAGACTTGATCTTAGTACTGATTTCTTAGGTAACCGCTCAACTGTTTAATCTTTTGTCTTTCTGAATCATTTTCACCATATTGTGATGAGAGGATATTAACATATAACCAAACATTGCTTCATTGTTTTCCAAGGTTCCATTCCCAGCACTCTTCCCAGCTTCCTTTACTCTAAGTGGTCATTTCCCTTCAGAGGACCAATGTGCTTCACAGCCATAGGCTCATCTCCAGGGAGGAGCACCCAGCCACTGACACCCTGGAAGCTGCTCTGGTTTTTCTCAAATCTTTAATTCTTGACAAATTACTGACAGTTCTGCGGTAGCACTAGCTGTTTTCTTGTTATAATTGCTTTCTTTATGAAAAGATTGCAGTTCACTGGCTTTATATCCACCTGTCTATCAACATCTATCTATGAGCTCTGTTGGGATGAGCCAAGGCACATTGACTTTTAAATGATTAAACTGTTTCAATTTCGGGATGCGAAGGACCCATGCTCATGAAGAATAATAGAGAAGCAGAGGCAGATGGGGGATGATGGTCAGTCTGACCTGAGCTGCTTCGTTTCGTTCCTCCGGCTTGTAATTACTACCACATGATCACAGCACAATCATCCAAAGGGGAATGAAAACCAACTAGCAAGACACTGCATAAAATAAAATATTGTCTGTAGATGTGTCTGTTCAACCAAGGAGGGATGACCTCTTCTGAACTTTCTAAGTGTATGTAGTTGAATGACTGGAAGTTTAGTTGGTACCTATGAGCAGAAGACTGGGGTCATCCCTGGTGAAAGGAGAGCAGTGAAGCTCATCTCATCTGTCCTGCTCATCATTGGAACTCTGGAGCTGAGAGAGAGAGAGAGAGAGAGAGAGAGAGAGAGAGAGAGAGAGAGAGAGAGAGAGAGAGAGATCTGAGTGCAAGAGAGTCCATGCAAAACAAAACTGAGTCCTTTATTGGTATTTTCGAGATAGGGTCTCCTTTTAGTCGCAGTTGGCCTGGACCTCACTATGTAGACCAGCCTGGCCTTGAACTCATATAGATCTGTCTGCCTCTAACTCCCAAGTGCTGGGACTAAAGGCATGCACTACCACACCCAGGGAAAAAAAAAACCCTGAGTCTTACGGGTGCTTAAGTGGAGGGTGAAAATATAAGAGTCCTATTTAAACCACAGAGGAGAGAGAGTGAGCCAGGGAAAGAAAGACAGGGAGATCCTGAGAGAGACAGGCATGGAGACAGCAAGAGAGAGAGAGCAAGACAGGGAGATCCTGAGAGAGACAGTCATGGAGACAGCAAGAGAGAGAGCAAGACAGGGAGATGCTGAGAGAGACAGGCATGGAGACAGCAAGAGAGAGAGCAAGACAGGGAGATGCTGAGAGAGACAGGCATGGAGACAGCAAGAGAGAGAGCAAGACAGGGAGATGCTGAGAGAGACAGGCATGGAGACAGCAAGAGAGAGAGCAAGACAGGGAGATCCTGAGAGAGACAGGCATGGACACAGCAAGAGAGCGAGCAAGACAAAGTCAGCAGGGAAGGAAGGAAGAAGAGAGGGATGGGTGAGAGAGATGCAAAGAGAGGAGGGAAGGAAAGGAACCAGGATAAGGGAGGAGGAGACAGGTTAGCAGACAGACCCTCCTATCCTCTGTACCCTGAGCTCTCATTTGCACCTGGATCCCATCAAGGTAATCCAGAACTTCTGCTCAGATTCCAGACTTTCCATGGGTGGTGCCCCAGCCTGTCCTGCAGAGACCTCCAGTGAGCACCCACACAGACAGAGCAAAGCAGATGCTCCCTCATTCCTCCTTCTGACAGTCTAGGTGCCAGAAATGTCCCTGTCAGGACCTGCATCTTCCATGGGAATCCACGGCAGATTCTGAGACAGGATATGAGCATAGGCAGCAATTCCAGGAAACATGGTTGCTTGCTTGATGTTTACTCCCCACTGGGAAGAGAGGGAGAGAGAGAGAGAGAGAGAGAGAGAGAGAGAGAGAGAGAGAGAGAGAGAGAGAGAGAGAATATATTTCTCCTCTTATATGAAGACTCAGTTAAGAGAACTGTCCTTTTATTTTCATGCACTACTTCCTGATGGTCATAGTGATGGCTCCTTGACATTCTGCCCCTTCCTCCCCTCAGGGCCTTCACTTGTCCTTAGCTGACAGTTTCAGGTGAGCGAAACTGGATATTACATAGTTTGTGTGGAATACATCAGCACACCAAGAAAGCTTGCAGCAAACAATGGAATTCGGTTTGTTCAGCACAACAGAATATTTTCCTGGTATTTAGGGCAACATTTCAAAAATTTAGCTACACTTTGCAAAAGATAGAGGCCACCATATAACCTGACATCCAGTCAGACACAAAACATATACATCTAAAAATATACTCATTCCTGGAAGACACATCTACCATTGAACCTCTACACACAGAGAGGCAGAGAGAAAACAAGTGCACCCCTCAATTCTCACCAGCAAAGTTTCCTTACACGATAGGGCATGATGCAAAGAGAAGATCACCACTAGTCAAACTTCAAAGAATGGGAGCCCACATAGTGTGTATACCTGGATGGGGCCCCTATATTAAACCTCACTTATCCATGGCTCAGGGATCATTGCAGAAGAGGGGGCAGGAAGATTGTAAGAGCGGGGGGGGGGGATGATGTAGGAAAGTAGAGAAGCAGTGACTTATCATCAACTGAAAGCTTTCACATGTAAACCTGTGGCAATGTAGGCATCAGACAGGGGACCCATGCCAACTGGGCAAGGCTTCTAAGGGAAGCAAGGGAAATGTGTGGGGGACTGACCCTGGACTAAGAACTACATGAGACTGTGTACCATTGAGTGAGGAAGAGTATGCCTTACCTAGGATTCCTAGATATGCTGACTAGACTCCAGTGGATCTATTTGCATAGAAGGATGTCTGGGTTTGGGAGCTTGACTGGACAGAGCTTAGCTTGGATGTTGTAATGCATGAGTTCTGATGGGGGGCTGGGGCATGGGGGGGACTGGGTTTGAGTGGGAACCATTGCATGAGTTGTACAAATGTTCAATTGAAAAATAATAAAAATTAGAATACAGGACATCCTTTAGCCATGCACTAACATGATGAAAATGGGCTTGTTTGGATATGTCTTCAGTCAGGTAATATTTATGGATCAGTAAGGGATCACCTATCACTTGTCAGGTACAGGGTAAAGGGATGAAATGAAAAAGACCCTTGAGGTACTAGGCGCCATGAAGTGGCTCAGAAACAAAGCATTGGGTTCTACTTAGTTGTATTACATTGGGAAAATGTAGCCCTTTCATGGTTTTATGTAAAAGCTATCAAGGAGATTTTCTTTTTTTAATTTTTTATTTATTTTTGTATGTGTATAAATGTACTGTCTGCATGCAAGTTTGTGCACCCGTGTCGTGCAATGCCACGGAGTTCGGAAGAGGGTGTTGGATTCCCCTGGAACTGGAGTTCTCCTGGAATTGGAGTTTCAGATGGTTCTCGGCCACCATGTGGGTGCTGGGGATCGAACCCGGGTCCTCTGTAAGAGCAGTCAGTGCCCTTAACCGCTAAGCCATCTCTCCATCCCTATCAAGGAGATTTTCAAAAGGAAGTAAGCTCAAGCCTATATCTGCTCAGCCTAGAACTAGGTACAAATTCTTATACCATGGAGGCATCTTCCCCTGATGCTTGAACACCCAGAGAGGTTGATAATAAAGATGTCTGTGACAGTGGGTAAGGGTGTGCTTATCCACAGAAGAAATTTTTTCCCATTATCTTAGGAAAAGGAATATCCCCCATGATCAATGTAACTGGGCTCCTGCAATGCCTGCCATGCCAACCCATGATAAAAATAGCACAAAGGGAAGTATGAAAAGGCACAGGGGTCTGAATCACCCTTTGACTTCAAGAAGTTTATGGTGCAACTGATACAGTGATTCATCCTGATAGCTGGTCAATGGTGCTAAATGAGCTGTGTGCATTAAATGTCACCAAGAGGTGAAGATAAGATTCATGAGTCTTCAGAACCTGGGGAATAAAAACTGCTGTAGTTAGTAAGGGGGTTCTTTTCAATGATGGCTTTCTTTCTTTCTTTCTTTCTTTCTTTCTTTCTTTCTTTCTTTCTTTCTTTCTTTCTTTCTTCCTTCCTTCCTTCCTTCCTTCATTTCTCTCTTTCTTTCTTTCTTTCATTCTTCCTTCCTTCCTTCTTTCCTTCCTTCTTTCCTTTCTCTCTCTCTTTCTTTCTTTCTTTCTTTCTTTCTTTCTTTCTTTCTTTCTTTCTTTCTTTCTTTCTTTCTTTCTTTCTATATGGTCTTGTTATATGCCCAGTTTGTCCTTAAAAGCATGGCTTAAATTATCCTCTTGCCTCAGCCTTCCAACTATCTGGGACTATGGGCTTGTGTCTGCCTTCTTAGAGTCAAACTTCTGAACTCACTGGCTGCACAGAAAAGAGCTGTTAGAGTTAGAAGCTAGGCAGTCAGCAAGGTGACAGAAGAACCTCCTTTTAATTAATGCTGAACCATGCAGAATTAAGCTGTTTTACAGCTTGTTTGAGACTGGGGTGGGACAAGTACTAGTGAATACAACATAACACCAACACCCAGAACAAATACTGCCATGCAATGGGACAGAAGTCATGTGCCTTGCCTGTTCCAGAGTCTCTTGATGAAATGTGCATCTGGCCGCCCAACTTGCCTGGAGTCATTGCTGTGAAGTGTTGGGTTCTTTTATTTCTCAATCTACTCAGTGTTCACAGTACCTCAGAGAGAGAAGCTATTGTATATAAATGTTTTGCTGCTTGGAAATCTGTCTCCAAATAAAACCTAAAATCCTCCAGCCAAATTAGAAACAGAGAGCAAATAAAGTATCAGTTGCAGTGGGAAATCAGTAACTGGAAGAGCCAGGAGCATTTTGTGCAATTCCACATTTGTTCATCTGTAGAGGAACAGGTGCCTGGGAGCCAGCACAGAACAGAAAGGGCTTGGGAACGTGCCCGCGTGGCTCCCCGCTCTCCTCCTTCCCTACAGTTAAGAGCCTGCATTTTAAGAGCCAGGATACAAGATACCATGTGAACTCATGGGGGAGAGGGGTTTTGCAGTCATAGTCCCAGACAACTGCTTATGAAACGCTCATAGTTTGGCATTATATCAGGATAGCCAGTTTTGAAAGTGTTCATGGCAACAGGATAGTCTCTGTGGATGAGAATCTGCCGTAAGCCTCTATGACATTTCTGAATATCCAGGAGAGGATGTAGGTTAGAGCTCAGTGTTCAAACTGAACATACCAGAAACACAGGGATGTTGTCAATAAAGGATAACTATAGAGTAAAGATCAGGGTCTGACTCCCGAGGAATAAAATAAGAACCAAGCAGTATGTGCCATTATCAACAGTTTTCAGTAATCTATTGGCTTGCATAGGGACTCAATGAAGGACCCCTGCAGATACCATGCTCAAGTCCCCTTGTGAAATTGTGGAGCATCTACCTATCACCTGCACATATCTGCCTGCTTACTTTAAATCATCTCTAAGTGATTTATAACACCTAGTACAATGTATTGTTGGCAAATAATTATGACAAAAAGTCCATAAATTCTCCTGTCTCTGCCTCTGGGATGTTGAGAATAAAAGCATGGGTCATCACGCCCAGCTGAAAAAACAAGCTATATCGACACTCCTGCATTATAGGTCTTGACTGTTTAACAGGGTGGCTACTGTGTGTCCTATTAAAGACACTGTTTTATTTCTCTCTAAAATGTTTCATACATACTTTGCTTTGACAGAAGATTCCCATTCCTCTTCCTTGACTAAAACTCAAGAAGATTCATTGGTTTTCCCACTACTTTCTGATACATCCATCTCCTTTTTCACAGCACTGAAATAAGAACAGTAGGTTCTGTGAGGGACAGTGGAAGTCTGTCTTCAGAAAAGCTCCCCACACTGATGGGGTTTGATTCTCAGAAAAATAAAGAAGTGCTGCTGGCCCTGGTGGAGAAGGCCCAAGAGCTCGAGAGGCCAAGTAAGATTTTAAGTTTGAGGCCTGCCTGGACCACAGAGCACATTCAGGGCCAGGTAATCAATTACCTTAGCAAGACCTTTTTAAAAAATAAAAAGTCTGTACACTGTTGGGGATATATCTTGAGGGGGTTAAAGCATGTGGGTGGTCCTACATTCAATTTGAATTGCTGCCAAAAAATTAACAATAAACTTGTAAAAACAGGAGAAGAAAAGGAGGAGGAATATAGACTTAGAAAACTAGCCTGCTTTCAACACTGTGCTCTCTAGAAAACCTGGAAAAATTAAATGAACTGTTTGTTTCTTCCAGGGAAATTTGACAATGATAGAGAAAGAAGATATGAGAAAAATAGTAATGAAAAACGCTGTGGAAAACAACATTTGGGATTTTTATTATCACATAATTTTATTGAATGAGTGATGAAATGTAGCTCCCATTTATGTACATTTCACAATGGAAAAACAAATTTCAAAATGCAAAGATACTATGCATTACAAAGTCATTCATTAAAAAGAACACAGAAGGTGGATAGTCATAGAAAAATAACCACAGTTCATAGACTGGACTCAAAATTATCATCAGGATCAATATTCACAATCAATGCTATTTTCCAGAAATATTTCATAGTTAATGAGAGTTTTGTTTTTGCTATGCAAGCCTTTGAAGCTACATACCAGAATACCAATATGAAATATAACCTCTAATTTCTGTATAACAGAATACTAAAGTAAATTTTAAAGTAAAATTTAAATAATATCGGCAGCTGATTACAATCACTAAAATATTATCACTGCCACAAAGTTTTATCCCATTGGACTTTATAACATATTGATCACATAGTCCTTTATATTTTAAGATGTAGATAAGGTATTAGTAAATTTATGTATGTTTACATAACATGTAAATACATGCATAACCACACAATTACAATTTTGATCTTCATTGCTAAATAATCATAGAAGCGGGAAATACTAGAACTCTCAAGCTGCATATGAGAAGTGTAGGCTTTGAGGTCAGAACCTGCATGGCTATCCTCTCCCCATGTGGGAAGTTGCTTAGGTCTTCTTGAGCTTAAGATGCAGTGGTCCAGTTTGTGGATTAGCATACCATCCAAGCATCTGTGTCTATGCTCACAGTTTAGCTTGACATAATAATTAGTACTGCTTAAATGCCTGTACATCCAATAGCTTGTGCTTTGTTAGTATGACTAAAAAGGGTATCACTGGAAAAGCTGTCCACCCATGAAGGGAAACAACCTGAACAGACTGGAGTCCAAAATGACAAATCCAAAGAAATTAGACTGTTTTCTTCTCACCCACTTGTGCCCCTTTCCCAAAGCCCAGGGAACAAACTGCGGAAGAGGAGGCGTGGTAGATTGTAAGGGCTGCAGAGAGATAGTGGTGAATCATGAGACTACAGGAATATAGTCTGGACTCCTAACTGATCAACATGCCTGTGCATAGAAGCTTCTCCAACTGGACTATGAGAACCTTGGGTTGTTCAAAATTTGGACATAGATACTTGCAAAATGCACCAATTACCTAATTGTATGACATACTGAGTAACATCAATGTTATCTGCAAACAACTGTGTCATTATATTGTGGAATCCCTTAAAAACAAAAAATAAATAAATAAATAAAATAAAATTGTTTAAAGAAAAAAAAAGATGCAGTGGTCAATAAGGCTGGGTCTCTGGACCCTCCATCACAGGTCTTCTCCAACTGTTGTTTGATTTCTAGAGAAAACCCAGAATTCTGGGCTTAAGGTTGTCGTTGGGGAGTTTGTATTAGTTAAAATGGAGCAGAAAACATGAATTTGGCTTTTGTGTATGAATGTGGAATCTGCTATCACAGTTAATCCCATTTCCCTGTAGTTTCAGGTCAGGTTCCCCAGTACCAGCTACTGAAATGAATATTGGTTTGCAAACAACTGAATGCAGAAGAGCCCGTGAGAATCTGGGAAGAGATAGGGAAAAGGCAGGGCAGATAAGCAGGAGTCTCGTGTTAGGTGATGTTGGGTAGAGTTTTAGATTTAGCCTGCTGGAGTGGTAGCTCAGCAGCATCCTCAGGCTTCAGGCTATCCCTTCCAAGGAAGGACCTTCTGGCTTGGTATCCCCCCAAAAGGCTCCTGGCCACTACAGGTGATGTGATCACCAAGTAGCTTTTGATTGTCTAAACATATAAGATTCAGTCGGTTGGTGACAAACCTCCCAGGAGCCTACAGGTTGCATCTGTTAGAACAAAGCCACACAGGCTGTCAGAGAGGCCCCAGGAGACACAGTGAGACATGGCCATATTTAATCAGCTGCTGTACTGTACTAGTGAACTGCAAGTCTTCTGTGTCACTACTACTGGCAGAGTGTCCCCAGTACACAGAGCTAGTCTGGTTCTCCTGTCATACTCCAGGGAGCATGCATATTCACACAGAGAGGGAGGAAAATCACACACATTGTACCATTAGTTCATAACTTATAAAACTGAAGGATAAAAATTTAATCCAGCACCTGCAGATAACTAAATTCTCTAGATGATATAAATATATTTTTAATAACTTTTTAAAATTTTATTAATTCTTGTATGTGTATGAATGAACTGTCTGCGCGTAGGATTGTGCACCCATGTCGTGCAATGCTACGGAGGTTAGAAGACAGCGTTAGATTCGCCTGGAATTGGAGTTAAAGATGGTGGGTGCTGGGGATCGAACCCAGGTCCTCTGCAAGAGCAGTCAGTGATCTTACCTCTAGGCCATCACTCCAGCCCATAAATGTAGTTTAAAGTCTATGTACTAGATGGGTGTGATAGTTCACAACTGTAATCTCAGCAGTCAGGAAATAGGGACAGGAAGATCAACTGTCTACCAAAGGATAAATCAATGTCTCAAAAAGCTTAGAGCTGAGATTTTAGCTTATTAGTAGATGGCTTAGCTAACATGTACAAGGTCCTGTGTTTTACCCTAGCTTTGCAAAAAATGATGTACATCAAATAAAAAAATATAAAATATCCTATTGCCTACTTACTGAAGGTGTTTAAGCAAACAATTCCAGACTGTCACTGTGGACATCAAATGCTGTTCAGTATTGTCATTGGTGATATACTCAGAGCCCGTTAAAGCAGTAGAAGATACTTGTACTCCTGGTCTTCCTGTCGTACATGTTCCTTCTTGAGGTATTAGTCTCTCTCATTTCCTGGCATCTCCATGGCTGGGACTCTCCCTTAGGCTGCTGTTGGTGCCTCTCTTACTGCAGTTCACATTCCTATATTGGCCTCTAAGTGTATACAGTAAGGGCTATGGTAAATTGTGGGAATGAAACTTTGTGTGTGGCTTGAAGCAAGAACTTGTAAGACCTGTCCTGGAAGATCTCTAGTTATCTGATATCTCTGTGGGCATTCAGAGTTATCTGTAGCAGGAAGATTCGGGATATTACAATGATTCTTGCTTTGCCCTATCTCTGCAAAGTTCCAGGCCCCTTCCCTTGAGGCATTGAGCAAAATGCCACACCTCTAGTTACCTGTTGCACAAACCGGAGCTCTGCAGTCCCCCAATTAGAACCAAGATGGCTCACCCCTCCCTTCTGCCTGCTCCCCACTTCCTTGCCCAGAGCACAGTAGACTTCAATATATAGACCTCACTGACAGAAAATAAACAGAGTTCCTATTCTCCCTGGCTTTTCATGTGAGTCTGTTCATTTCCACGGGTGATCTCCTGTGGCTCCCCCCCCCCCTTCTTGAAGGAACGTAGCCTAGAGATTCTTGGCCTCCAGGCAGGAGACAAGTCCTGGAGCTGAGCCAAGAAGGGAAGGACAGCATGTGGAATGCGGTCACAAGTGACACAAAGACTTTGAACAACTGGCGCCCAGAATGTATGGCTTGACTTTCCACCAAAGGAAGAAGGAAATAAGGTATTTCTCAGGCTCTCTCTTAGCCCCTGATTTCTCCCACGTGAGGGAAATCTCAGAGGGTTTTACCATAGAGACAAGGAGATACCCCCCCCAACCAGGGTAGTCATGACCAGCTATGGTATATCTCCATGCAATTTAACTATTTTCCCACGAGAGATTAATCTTTGAATCTGCTTTAAGTCTCTGTCCTCTATATGGCCAGCTTGGCACATCTCTGTGGAATTCTCTCTTCCCTTGAGGTTAGTCTTTTGAGCTGTCTCTTTCCCTAACCACTAGCATTTCCTATCTCTCTTTATCAAGGGTAAGAAACAGACATGCCAAAAAGACCCCCAGACTAAGAAAATAAAAATGTTCCTCACAAATCTAGGAGTTAAAATTTCCATGCAGGAAGCTGCCTTCTTTTGGAGTGAGAATCTTAATATTGCCCCTGGATGTCCCCTGCAGACTTATGGAATTCGGAATCCTGGACACGTGTGGCACAGAATTTTAGACAGCGAGAAAATGCTCCGGCATTTCTCACGTTCTTACCACTACTAGCCACAGTGAAACAATGCTTAGGGCCTTCTCACCAAACCATGCCAGGAAAGGAAAACAACAAAATTAAATTGCAGACCCCCTCCTCTCAAGATCCTGTTAAAATTCCCATAGAGAACCCCAATAAAATTCCCTCTGAAAGCCCCCAAGCTCCAGACCCAGTAAAAATCGAACAGGATAATCAAAACATCCAAGCGGCTAGCCTTAACCTTTCCCCTAATTATCAGCCACTCCCTCTCAAGGGGCCAGGAACACCTTCACCCTCAACCTCTTCCCTCTCTGCTACAGAAAAACGTGCCAGATTTGGGACAACCCAGATCTTCAATTACAGGCATTCCCTGTTAATTTAGCTCTGACTTGGGGTTGTCCTCTAAACTGGTACCCATACCAGGCAAGTGAGTTGGAAGAACTCAGGCAAGCAGTCAGAGAGGATGGTGTCCAGGAACCATGGACAAAGTCCATTCCCCAGAGCTTTTGTGCTTCTTTTAACACTCCCCAGGACTGGAGAGATATCTGTAGATCTTCACTTCCAGGTCCACTATTTTTACAATGGGAAGCACTGTACAGAGATGAATGTCTCCAATAGGTTTGGAGAAATCAAGGGAACCTAATATAGACTGGGGTTATGAACAGCTCTTTGGAGAAGGAGATTTTAGCACACGGACTGGCCCCAGGGTACTTTGACCAGGTCCGCCTTTGTGCCCTACAGGCCTGGGATCGAATTACACCACCCACTGAATCCCAGGCCAGTTTTTCCTTATTATTTCCTAGGCAAAAACCTGAGGAACCCCTGTCTGACTTTATCTTAAGAACTAAAAGCAGCCTAGAGAGAAAGATCCCCAACTTTGCAGCCAGAGAGATACTCCTTAAAATATTGTTTGGGAGGGAATGAATTTGGAATGCAAACAAGCATGCCAGGGCTTAAAAGATGACCATTATGACAGATGGATAGCGGCAACTCAGGACATGGGCACAGCCTCCCACAAAGCTAATTACCTAGCTCAAGCCTTCGAGGCTGCTGTCACCACAAATGAAAAATCTTTTAAATGTGGAGACAGAAGTCATTGGAAAATACAGTCCCTGAAAGCACCAGTCTCTTCCAGAGGGCCTCCTGAATGCCCCCCATGCATTCTCTGCCCCAAATGTAAAAAAGGATGCCATGGGAGGAAAGACTGCTGCTCAAACTATGATAAAGATGGGAAAAAATTGCCACCTTTAAACTCCTAGGCGGGCAGCCCCTAGCCCAGGGAAAAAAAAGGGGAAAAAGAGTCAGTTCATGCCCTCTGGGCAGCGCCTATTTCAGAAGGCTTACATCCTGCACCGATGATTAAAACTGGGGGAGGTCTTTTAAATGTTTGATAGATACAGGGGCAGATAGAACCATTATAAAACAGCAAGAAATACCTCCTGACTGGCCCTTGCTTCCAGGACCTAAACTTCTAGGAATAGGAGGACCCTCACAGTCTTACATAACCAAAAATGATTACACCTGGGAGGACCCTGATGGAAACACGTGTCGGATTTGCCCATTAATAGCACCCACTAATATCAATCTGCTAGGGCGAGATATTTTGGAGGCTTTGGATGTGGTTATTGCCACTCCAAATGAGAACAACCATGCCCAGACAGACTATTTAACTGGGGAAAATGGCTCCATCATCTCAGCAAGAAGCACTCCCAATCCTGAGGGTCATTGCAGAGTATTCTCCCCCTCATCTGGACTGGAAGTCAGATGATCCAGTCTGGATTGAGCAGTGGCCCTTACCAGGGGAGAAATTACAAGATCTCCAAGACTTAGTCAAGGAACAATTTTCATTGGGGCACATCCATCCATCTCGCAGTCCCTGAAACACCCCTGTATTTGTCATTAAAAAGGCAACAGGAGGTTGGCATCTCTTACAAGACCTGCAAGCCATTAAGAGAACTATGCATATATGGGGGGTCACCACAGAGGGGTTTCCCCCTTGCCTCTGCTATCCCAGCTAACACCCCTCTGCTAGCCTTAGATATCAAAGACTGTTTCTTTTCAATTCCCCTCCACTCTGAGGATTGCAATCCTTTCGCTTTCTCAGTAACTTGTTCCTCCTGTTCTGCTCTAATTAAAACACCTGCACTACAGGGTTTGGGAATTAACCCCAGGGGATTGAAAGCCAATGCACAAAAAGATAGCACACCTGTCGCTGGAGGATAGAAAGAAGAGGAGAAAGAGGAGACGACACTCCCAGAACCCAAATGACATAACATGGAAGAAACTTGACCAACTCCTCACTTCTGCAAAATCCATGTGTCCCCCCTCTGCACCCCTGTCTGTCATCCTTTTAGCCACTCTCATAATAGTTCAAGCTAACTCTGCCTCTGCCCAGCCTGTGAATAGACCACTGACTTGGACCCATGTCTGGCGATTCCTTATCAGAGAAACTTGGGAGGGAAGAAATCAGGTAATTGGAACCAGGGACTGTCCTTTGCAAGGCTGCAGCAAAGCAATCACAATTACTGTGTTTCCCAATTCCACCATTACCTCTCAGGAACCTTTTATCTGCTTCGCCCATCTTAACAAAGGACAGTGTTTGCAGGAATCTGATATTTATGGTGGTTGCAGATTCTGGTCTTGCAGGTTGGAGAGTGTTTGCAGCCCAAGAAGCCTGTTTCAAATCCAAAATAACCAGTTTAAAATTAATATACAGGACCCCTGGAGTGACTGCTGGAGAGCTGGAGTACAGGGAAAACTATCCTTACAGCAACGCCTGGTACCCCATAGCAGATATCCGTATCTCTCGCCAGCTTGCTCTAGCTCCTTAACCCATCCTCACTCAATCCCACATTCTGTTACAGGAATCCAAAATGGAAGGAAAGCTGCAGTCTACTGTAACACGGTCCCAGTACATTGAATACACCAGAGATCCCCTCAATGACACCACCCACCCTAATGTCTCCCAATGTTTTTTCTGTGCATCCCTTACACGCCCTCTTTTCACAGCCGTTCCCTCTAACGTCTCTTTACAGGAATCTGCCCCCATGGAGACAGAGCCAGTGTTTCATGGCATTTCTCTCTTTGACCCCGATTCACTACACTTCCTATTTGTTTAGTGACAGCTGCAGCAGCCCCAGACCCCAGGTGCCTCCAAAGTGTCCCTCTTGACAGGACCCTGTGTGTCAAATCACCATTCTTTCTCTGGTGTGATGGCACCGCATCCCTCTGTGCAAATGCTACTGGTTCTGGAATTTATTTGCCCATAATTATCACTCTTTGGCTCTTCCTTTATGAGAAGGAGGAAGTCACTTGGATGCTGCGACCAGACCCAGACCATCAAAAGAGAGAGATATTCATCCTGCTTCTAGTCAGCCTAGGCCTCATTCTCTCTACGGCAGTGATGGGAACATCTGGCGGAGCCCTAGGAAGGTTTACAGCATGGAAGCAGACTTCCAAACTAAGCTTGATGAAGCAATGGCATCCACAACAAACAGACTTGAGTCACTCCAGAGACAGATAACTTCTCTGGCCAAGGTGGTGATGCAGAACCAGTGAGCCCTGGACTTACTGACTGCATAAAATGGGGGAACCTGCATGTTCCTGGGGGAGGAATGTTGTTTTTTATTTAAATGAGTCTGGTATTGTCAAGCAAAATGTTAAAACCTTAAAAGACCTCAGGAAAGAACTCCATGATAGATGCTCCCCACAAGTTTCTATCCCATGGTTTTCCAACCCCTTAACTACCTGGTTACTTCCCTTACTGGGACCCATTTTCATCCTAGGAGTCCTCCTATCACACCTTGTGTCCCCCAGTTTATCAAAAACCGAATCAATACACTCACTGAGGTTGTGGCCAAGACTGTTCTAGTCCAATACCAGGCCATTCCTGGGGACTCCCTAGAAGACTTTGACACTACTGCTACATTTTAATTAAAAAACAAAGGATGGGTTGTGGGAATGAAACTTTGTGTATGGCTTGAAGCGAGAACTTGTAAGACCGGTCCTGGAAGATCTCCAGTTATCTGATAACTCTGTGGGCATTCAGAGTTATATGTAACAGGAAGAGTCGGGATAGTACAATGATTCTTGCTTTGCCCTATCTCTGCAAAGTTCCAGGCCCCTTCCCTTGAGGCATTGAGCAAAATGTCACACCTCTAGTTACCTATGGCACAAACAAGAGCTCTGCATCCCCCAATTAGAACCAAAGTGGCTTACCCCTCCCTTCTGCCTGCTCCCTACTTCCTTGCCCAGAGCACAGTAGACTTCAATTATAGACCTCACTGGCAAAAAATAAATGGAGTTCCTATTTTCCTCAGCTCTGCCTGTGAGTCCGTTCATTTCCACAGGTGATCTCCTGCAGTTTTCCCTCCCCCTTTCTTGCAGGAGCATAGCCTAGAGACTGTCAGCCTGTAGGCAGGAGACAAGTCCTGGAGCTGAGCCAAGAAGGGAAGGACAGCGTGTGGAATGTGGTCACATGTGACACAAAGACATTGAACAATGACAGTAAATGAACGCCTTAGTTCTCTATTTGAACTAGATGTTGCCTAAACAATGTGTGACATTCAAGTCTTAACTTTTCTTACTGTTATCAAGATTTCCTTTCCTTGTTCTTGTTTATAATTTATTCCAAAGGATATTTGTTTTGTTGTATATTTTTGAGACAGGGTTTCATGTACCCTAGGGTGACCTTAATCTTAAGTGCATAGCTGAGGCTGGTCCTGAAATCCTGATCCTCCTGCTTCTGCCTCCCAAGTAGTAGGGTTCTAATCGAGTATTACTATGCTAAGCAAATCCAAAGTTTGAGATATGAGCATGACAAAGTCTTTATACTGAGAGCTGCAGCTCAAAACAAGACCTAGATTTTCCCCCAGAGAATTAGGTATTATTGTTCAATGAGAAAAGCCAGTTGACATGCCAAAATGGATTGGGGATATTACACAGGGCCCCACCACAAGGTAAGGAGCTACAAGCAATCAATGAATGCTGAGANCAAAGAGTTCCAGCTGAACAAAGGTTCAGAAACAGACTGTGCTTTAGAAAGTAATGTGGAAAGTGAATGAGGAAGATACCCAACCTTGACAGCTGTCTTCCAGATGTTTGTGTACACATGTATATATTCACACAAATATATAAACATACATGCACATTTATATGTACATACATAAAAATGTGTATCTAAAGTATAAATATGTGAATATATAAATGTGTTTTATGTATATATGTGCATATTTATAAATGTATGTCTCTAAATGTATATTTATAAATGTATCTATGTACATGTAGCAATAATAATCACTGAAGCACATAGGAAATTGTGAGGGAGTAGGGAATGGACATGAGAAGAGTTGGGGGAGATCCAGAAGGGTGGAAATCATGGAAATACAATACTCATATATAAAACTCTCAAAAACTAAAATAAAACAAGAAACACAGCTTCAGTGAAAAGGGAAGGAGGTATACTCTACAATGTGATTAAGGAAAGAAAGACAAGGGGAGCATCAGTCAACATTATTAGAAATGCAGTCTTCAGAAAAATAATAAAACTATAAATGACATTCTATAGAGTTTCTGGACGTTCAGGTAATATTTTCAGTGTCCAAGGTAAAACTGCACTACTCATGAAAACAGCAAGAAGAAAATAGTTGGAAAAAATAAGAAAAAAATCTTAGTTTAAAGATTCCTATCTCTCATTAGGTTAGTAAGGGATACCTAAATTGACCAGTGTATTCACTCAATCAATAAATCTATCTATTGGCTTATACTGCCATGCCAAGCGCTGAGATAGCCCTTGTCTTAGCAAGACATCCCTAGGATGCATGAGAGGTGGCTCTGAGGCTGACCTGTGTAGTAGCAATCCAATTACCTGAGACCAGAGACCTCCTCAGAGAAGAATGTAGACATCTGTAGATTGTGGAAGACATGAAGACAGGGTTCACCTCAGACTCGTGTTTTTGTTTTCCTTTAATAAAGTCAATAGAAACCACACAAAACCTCCACCTTTTCTTGGTAAACTTCAAATTTCTTCTGACTGGTTTTTATGGCTCCCACTTTATGTACTTTTCAGTATCTATACATTTTATATCTGTCCTATTTGGTCCATATAGCCCTCATTATTGGGCCCTGTCCGTTTAAAGCAGTGGTTCTTAGAGTTCATCAGGTTTGAGCAGGCCCTTAATATAAATATTTCACCCATTTTATTCTCCTGACATGAAATAATATCATTTATATGTGCCTTAATTACAGTACTGATATAAACAGTAATGCAGGCATCTCTTATTAGACTGCCCTTTTTTCTGTTTGTGGGAATTAGAAAACATCATTGAAGATTTTCAAGACTAGAGTGGAAAATTTAGTACTTGGCTTCACAGCTTTAAAGGACAGGTCAACTCTCTTGTTAAGGGCAGTTTGGTTGAGGCCAATTTTTCTTTACCATTCAGAAAATTGTAGAGTTCCACTAAAGCTACTTTTCCTGTAGGGTATAACTAGAACAGCAAAGACTAGATGATGGCATGCTTGCATAGAAGATAGTTATCCTAATATCTGAGACCTGCTCAACTCACACCATTCTACACACAGCCCATGCCTCAAGGAGGCTTTTCAACTTTCAAGTCTTATTGTTTAAGAATAGTCATATGGGAGACAGCAGGACCACAGGTCAGCTCCTGCCCCCAGCAGCACATTCGGAAGACCCTACCTGGGGCATGACCATCTCAGCTTTCAGGAGGAGCAGAACAGCTTTCAGGTGCAGGCCCTGGCTCCACATCAGCTGGGCTCACATCTCAGCTCCCACTGGGGTGCAGGTAAGCCCCAAGATCTGGTGGAGATGCAGATCAGTGGCACACTTGGGTTGGTGGCATGTAGGCTAAATCAAAGCTGTCCTCCCCCTTGCAGAAGGTAACACAGTAAACCTGCCACACTGGTTGATACCTAGACCAGCCAGTCCTCCATATAAACATTTTAAATTAGCACCAGAATATAAGCAATAAAACAAACCCACATGCCACAAGCACAACAAAAAAGGAACAACACGGGAAAGCTAATAATAAATCCATGCCTCTACCAGTTCCTGACATCAAGATATCCCTGGAAGAACCCCAGGACACAGATCTTAGAAGAACAATTGTAGGCATATTCAAAGAAATCAAAGAATGTAAAGAATAAATCGGAGAACTAAGGGGAGAGAATGAAAAATTCAGAAAGAAATTAGAGGGAGAGAATGACAAACTCCAGAAAGAACTAGAGGGAGAGAATGACAAACTCTGGAGGGAAGTGGAAACACTGAAAAGATACCACACTGAAATGAAAAAGGAAACCAACCAGCGAAGCAAGAATTACAAGAAGAGAATGGCAAGCTCCAAAAGGAAGAGGAAATACTAAAAAAAATCTCAGGAAAAAATGAAAACAGAAATCAAACACTCATTCAATTAACAAGAAAAGGTGGGAAAAAAGCCTCAGAAGCAGAATGGATGAAGCAGAAAAAAGAATATCAGACCTACAGGATAATATGGAACAACTAGAATGCTCAAGTAAAGATTATGGAAAATTAAAAAAAGACAAGAGTGAAACAGCCAGGAAATATAGGACACTATGAAAAGACCAATCTCGGGGCTGGAGAGATGGCCTAGCAGTTAAGAGCGCTGACCACTCTTACAGAGGACCCGGGCTCAATCCCCAGCACCCACATGGCGGCCGAGAATTGTCTGAAACTCCAATTCCAGGAGAACTCCAGTTCCAGGGGAATCTGATACCCTCTTCTGACCTCCACAGCATTGCACAACACGGGTGCACAAACTTGCATGCAGACAGTACATTCATACACATACAGAAGTAAATAAAATTAATAAAAAAAAATTTAGAAAAGACCAAACCTCCACATCATAGGGTTAGAGAAAGGAGAAGAATCCCAGGATAATGGTATGGACCAGATCTTCAACAGAATTATAGAAGAAAATTTCCCCAAACTGAAAAAAGACAAATCCATACAAATACAGGAAGCACATAGAATACCAATTAGACGAGATAAGAAATTCCCCATGCCATATCATAGTCAAGATGCTAGATGCTCAAAACAAGGACAAAATACTGAAAGCCACAAGAGAAAAACAACAAGTTACATATATAAACCCTCAGAATTACAGCTGATTCCTCAGTGCAAATTATGAAAGCCAGAAGAATGTGGGCCCAAAATTCCCAGTGCTAATTTTAGATGCCAACCCAGATTACTTTACCCAACAAAAATGTCTATTATAGTTGAAGGAGAAAGAAAAATCTTTTATGACATAAACAAGATGAAAGAATACATGTCAAAACAGCCAACACTTCAGAAAATACTCGAAGCAATTCAAAGAACAGAGGAAAGGAGCAACTATCAGCAATTGACTAAAGAAAGAAATTAATAAAAGCATAACAGTGGAAACACAAACCTAGACCAAGAATGCAGACAGAAAACAAGGTGAAAGGAAGCAATACACATCTCTCAATAATAACCTTAAATATTAATGGTCTAAACTTCCCAATCAGAAGACATAGACTGGGAGAATGGATTAGGAAACAGAATCCATCTATATGCTGTCTACAAAAATCCATCTCACCCTCAAGTACAGGCACCAAGTTAAAGGATGAGAAAAATTCCAAGCAAATGGTACGAAAAAGCAAGTAGGAGTTGCTCTTCTGATATTAGACAAAATAGACTTCAGCACAAAATTAATCAGAGGAGACAAAGAGGGCCCTTACATCCTTATCAAAGGAACAATTAACCATGAAGATTTCACAATCATAAACCTTTATGCACCAAACTCTGGTGCACCAAATTTTATAAACACAACTCTGCAGGACCTCAAGGCACAAATTAATTCCAGCACACTAGTAATGAGGGACTTCAATACCCCACTGAGCCCTTTGGATAGGTCAACTGGACAAAGAATAAGAGACATCTGGACTCAACAATACAATACACCAAATGGACCTCACAGACATTTACTGAATATTCCACCCAAACATCAGAGAATATACTTTCTACTTAGCACCTCACAGAACATTCTCCAAAACCGACCACATACTGGGGCACAAAAGAAATTTCAACAAATACAAAAGGATTGAAATTATTCCATGCATTCTATCAGACCACAGTGCAATAAAGCTCAATATCAACACCAAAATAAGCCCTATTATCTACAAGAATACGTGGAAACTAAACAACACACTCCTGAATAATGAATGGGTCAGGGAAGAAATAAAGAATGAAATAAAAGTATTCCTGGAACTAAATGAAAAAGATAATACAACACAACAAAACCTGTGGGATACTTTAAAAGTAGTCTTAAGAGGGAAATTTATAGCCCTAAGTGCCTACATTAAAAAAAAGGGAACAAATAAATTATCTAACACTGCAGCCACAAACGCTTGAGAGACAACAACAAATGATCCCTAAAGCCAAAAGACAGAAAGAAATAACAAAAATCACAGCAGAAATCAATGAAATAAAAACAAGGAAACAATACAAAGAATCAATCAATCCAAAAGCTGTTTCTTTGAAAAGATAGACAAGATAGACAGACCTCTAGCCCAGTTAAACAGAAGAAAGAAAGAGCAACTCCAAATCAATAGAATTCATGATGAAAAGGGAAACAAAGATCCAGACAATCAAATGTGAATACTTCAAAAACCTATACTGCACTAAATTTGAAAACCTAAGAGAAATGGATGAATATCTGAAATCCTGGAAATCAACAAAACTTAACCAAGAAGAGACTGACAACTTAAACAGACCCATAATATTGAAGAGAATTGAAAATGTAATTAAAAAACCTCCCAACTAAAGGCCCAGATGGTTTCACAGCAAAATTCTATAAAACATTTAAAGAGGTCTTATAACCATTATTACTCAAACTGTTCAGAAGAATTCAGAGGGAAATCTCCCAAATTCCTTCTATGAAGTCAGCATCACTCTAATACCAAAACCAGGCAAAGAGACAACCAAAAAAGAAATCTATAGACCCATCTTATTAATGAACACAGATGCAAAAATTCTCAACAAAATACTTGCAAATCACATACAGACACACATCAAAAAGATCATCCATCATGACCAAGCTGGATTCATACCAGAGATGCAGGGGTAGTCCAATGTACAAAGATCAATAAATATAATAAAACACACAAATGGACTGAAAGACAAAAAACACATGATCATCTCAACTGATGCAGAATAAGCCTTTGAGAAGATCCAGCATCCCTTCATGTTTAAAGTTCTAGAGGGAACTAGACTGGAGGGAACATTCCTCAATATAAAAACAGCCATGTGCAACAAACCCACTGCCAACATCATCCTAAATGGAGAAAAATCAGAAGCATTCACCCTAAAGGCAGGAACCCAGCAACCACTTGCTAGGGCAATAAGGCAAGAAAGGGAAATTAAAGGAGTTCTAATTGGAAAAGAGGACATCAAACTACCCTTTTTTGCAGATGATATGATAGTTTACATAAGGGATGCTAGAAACTACACCAGAAAAGTCCTAGAAATGATTAAGAGATTCAGTAAAGTGGTGGAATACAAAATTGACCGAGAAAAATCAGTGGCCATTCTTTATACCAACAACAAGCAACTGGAGAGGGAATATAAGGAGATCGTCCCACTCACAATAGTCTAAAATAATAAAATACCTAGGAACAAACCTAAGCAAAGACACCGAAGATCCCTACAAAAAAAAACCCTTAAAACCCTGAAGGAAATTGAAGATGGCATCAAAAGATGGAAAGACCTCCCATGCCCATAGATTGGAAAAATCAATATAGTAAAAATGTCCATTCTACCCAAATTAATATACAGATTCAATGCAATCCCAGGTAAACTCCCAATGAGTTTCTTCATAGACTTGCAAAAGAAATCCTTATATTCATATGGAAAAACAAAAAACCCCAAGTAACTAAAGAAACCCGGAGTGCAAAGAGCAATACAGGGTGTGGGGGGATCACTTTACCAGACTTCAAACTATATTACAGGGCTATACTCATAAAATATCCTGGTACTGGAACAAAAGACCCATTGATCATTGGAACAAGATTGAAGGGCCAAACTCGAGCTCATACATTTTCAGCCACCTCATATTCTACAAAGGGGCCAAGAAGACTCAGTGAAGTAAAGATAGAATCTTCAGCAAATGGTGCTGGCAAAACTGGATCACCATTTGTAGAAGAACAAAATTAAACCCTACCTCTCACCCAGTACAAAAATCAACTCCAATTGCATCAAAGACCTCAACGTGAAACCCAAAACTCTAAAGGTAATAGAAGAAAATGTTGACAGCAACCTACAAGACATAGGCATAGGAAAAGTCTTTCTAAATCAAATATCAGCCGTGCAGGAAATAAGGTCAACAATTGACAAGTGGGACCTCATTAAACTCAAAAGCTTCTGTACAGCAAAAGAAGCAATCAATGAAGTGAAGTGAAAACCCACAGAGTGGGAGAAAACCTTCACCAGTGATACTCCTGACAGAGCATTGACATCCAGAATATATAAACTACTCAAAAAACAAAAAAGTAAGAAAAAAAATGACCCACTCAAAAGATGGAGTAAAGAGATGAACAGATACTTCACTAGTGAGGAAGTAAAGATGGATGAGAAACACTTAAAAAGCACATCTTAAAAAGTGTTCAACATTGTTAATAATTAAGGAAATGCAAATTAAAACCACTCTCAGATATCATCTCTCTCAGATAAGACTGGCTAAGATCAAGAAAACAAAAGACTCTAAATGCTGGAGTGGGTGTGGGGAAAAGGGAACACTTATCCACTGCTGGTGGGTATGTAAACAACCACTATAGAAAACAGTGTGGCGAACCCTTAAAAGACTCAAAATGAGCCTACCACCTGACCCAGCAATACCAATCCTGGGTATATACCCACAAGACTCATCCTACCACAGTGATACATGCACATCTATGTTTATTGCATCTCTCTTCACAATAGCAAAGAGCTGGAACCAACTCAAATGTCCCTCAACTGACAAGTGAGTAATGAATATGTGGTACATCTACACAATGGAGTTTTATGCAGTGGTAAAGAAAGATGACATCATGAACTTTGCAGGTAAATGGATGGAACTCTAAACTATTATGCTAAGTGAAATAACACAGTCCCAGAAAAAGAAAAGATGAATGGTGTCTCTCATTTGTGGATGCTAGCACTCAATCCCTAGTTGAAAGGCAAGCTGGACAAAGTTAATATTATATTTCTTTTTATCTGAAAGAAACTGTGCTGTTATAATGTGAATCCCTTAATGGGCTCTAGAATTAAAATATATATTTTTAAATTTTATTTATTTTTTATGGTATGAATGTACTGTCTGCATGTATGTTTGTGTACCCGTGTTGTGCAATGTCATGGAGGTCAAAAGAGGGAACTGGAGCTAAAGATGGCTCTCAGCCACATGTGGGTGCTGGGGATCGAACCTGGGTCCTCTGCAAGAGCAGTCAGCTCTCTTAACTGCTAGGCCATCTCTCCAGCCCCTGGGCTCTAGAATTAACTCACCACTTATTTTCAGATTTGTAATTGCAGTATATAGGTGGAGGGTATGTATTCATATTTTAGAATAATATAGAATTAAATGGAAAAATGCAAACTCCTAAACATATTTTGGAATTAACATACAGTTTATTTTCAGAGGTCATAATTTTGGTATATATGTGACATATATGTATATATACATATATATGCATATTTTGGAGTAATACAAATGAGAGGGAACAACAACAAAAGGACTGGGTAAAAGAACTGACTGAAACAGTTAACTTCTGCCTCAAACAATAAACCACTGCAGAGAAAAACCTTTAAAAAGAGAAAAAGATGCAAGACATGTATGGCAGAATACATGAACTGGGATGGAAAGGGGAATGAGTCAAAATTGGACTGAGAAATAGTGTATAAAATACACAAAACTTCAATAAAATATAGAATTTAAAAAAGAATAGTCATATGGATGATTATTTCATTCTTTTAATTTTTAGGTTTTTTATTTTATTTTATTTTATTTTTTGGTCTTTTTGAGACAGGGTCTCCCTGTAGCCCCAGCTGTCCTGGAACTCACTCTGTAGACCAGGCTGGCCTTGAACTCACAAAGATCTGCCTGCCTCTGCCTCCCAAGTGCTAGGATTAAAGGTGTGCACCACCACGCCCGGCCAATTTTTAGGTTTTTAAGGAACCTTTACATTCTTACCAACAGTATGTAAGAGTTCTTTTTTTCTACGCATCCTTGCCAGTATTTGTTGTCTTATTAATTGTCATTCTGACAGGGGTAAGTCATATCTCAAGGTAGTTTTAATTATATTTCCTTGATGACCAGTGATGTCGAATATTTTCCCACCTATCAGCCATGTCCTTATTCTTTTGAGAATGCTCCATTTCTCTAGTTCATTTATTGATCGGCCTGTTTTATTTCTCACTATCTAGCTGTGATGGCTTCAGTAAGAATGTTTCCCATAAGTTCCAAGTATTTTGCCACCAATTTTTGGTGCTGTTTTAGGAGATTTTAGAAGGTGTGGTCTTGCTGGAAGGAAGCACCTCACTGGGGGCAGGACTTGAGGGTTCTTAATCCTTGCCAGATTCCAAGTCACTCTCTTCTGTGCCTTCTTAAATTAATGAGTGCTCCTCCTTTATGCTCTGGGAACATCCTGCTGTGATTGATTTGATTCCTCTGGATACATAAACTTAAAAAACTCTTCCTTTTGTAAGTTCCCTTGGTTACAATGTTTTCTCCCAGTAACAGAAAATTAACTAATACAGTAGCTTGTTGAGTTCTTTATGTATTTCAGCTATTAATAATTTGTCATATGTGTCATCATCAGCGAAGGTTTTACCCTGTTCTTCAGGTTATCTTTATTTCTCATTTGTCTCCTTTGCTGTTCAGAAGCCTTTTAAGTCCATGTTATCCTGTTTGTCAATTCTAGGTGTTGCTTCCTGAAGGACGGAAGTTCTTTTCTTTATAAAAGTGTTCCCCATTTATTCCTCTAACAGTTTCAGAGTTTCAGGTCATTGAAGAATGTTGAATCAGTTTTTCTACAGGATGAAAGATTATTTCATTCTTCTACAGGTGGATTTGCATTTTCCCAGAACTATTTTCAGAAGATGTCTTATCTCCAATGAATGTTTTTGTTATGTTTTACAATTATGTGGCTACTACAATGTAGGTTCATATGTGGGTTCTCTATTCTATTTTATTGATGTACATGCTTTTTGTGCCTATACCATGTATTTTTACTACTATGGCTCTGTAATAACACTTGTAATCTGGTCTAGACATACACCCAACATCATTCTCTTTGGTTGGGACTGCAGTTGCTTTCTAGGGTCTTTTTTACTTTAGGAATTTTAAGATTATTTTATTTATATGAAAAACATCAGTAAAGTACTAATTGGGATTGCACTGAATCTGTGCATTTATTTTAAGAGTATAGGTATTTTCACAATTGATTCTGCTTATTCATGAATAACATCAGAACTCTGTACATCTTCAACGTTTTCTTCAATTTATTTAGTGTTGCAATTTTTTCTGGTTTGTATATCTTTTTAGAATTTTTGTACATTTCATATGAAACATCTTAATCATCTCTATACCCCCTTCCCCCATACTCACCCCCATAGCCCTCTGCACCAGATTTCATACATTCTTTCATATATGGTAAGGCCTATCTAGTCTAGTTTGTGTGCCCAAACATCCCTCAGTACAAGTTCATCCTCTGAAATCTAGTCAGCCTATGTAGAATTTCTTCCTTAAAGATCAACCCTCCCTCACCTACCAGTAATCAGCTGTCAATATTTCTAAGGCTAAAGTTGGAACCTACTGCCCATTTCCCCAATTCTATGCTGAGTTTTTCATTGTAGATGTCTTTCACTTATTTTATTAGCTCTATTCTTTTCTTGTTTCTGATTCTAGTGAAAAAGCTTTAGGATTTCNTATATATATATATATATATATATATATATATTTACACTGAGGAATATTTTACCTGTTAATAGTTTTTATCAGGGATTTTATCATGAATGATATTGTGTTTTTATCACAATTATAAAGTTTTCTATTTTTATTGAAATATTGCAAATTTCATGCAATATGTTTTTACTATATTTAGGCCACCTCACCTATCTTCACCCCATCCAGATTTCATATACTTTGTCATAGATATTAAAGCCCATAAAGGCAAGTTTGTGTCCCCAAATGTCCTTTGTTGTACACACATTCACTGGAGCCTGGTTAACCCATCCAGCAGCACACTCTTAGAAAAAAACATGCCATCCTTATCCCAGTAGTTATTGGTTGCTAATAGTTCCTCAGTTAGGGCTGGGACTTCTTCCCAACTTTTATGCTGGTATTTTGTCTGGCTTGAACTTGCATGGATCTTGTACATGCTGTTAACATTGCTATCAGTTCATATGAGTAACTTCTTAGATGCCTGGAAAATTCTGTTTGCTTGTGGTCATCCCCCAGCTCTGACTCTTGCAGCCTTTCTGTCCCCTCTTCTGCAACAGTCCATAAGCCCTGGCTGGCAGGGATTTGATATAGGTGTCCTGTTCAGGTAAAATACTCTTCAGTCTCTTATTCTCTGCACCTTGGCAAGTTGTGGCCATATGAGTCACCATCTCATGTGTGAGGAAGCTTCTATAATGAGTTGAGAGATGCATTCATATTCTATCCCAGGAACCATTGCAGAAGAGAGGGGCAGAAAGATTGTAAGAGCCAGGGTTGATGCATGCACATAGGGAAACAGAAACTCTAGAAACCTGCTCATATGAACTTTAGGGAATGGTGTCAGCATGCAGAAGATCATGAAAACTCAGACAAAAATCCAGCATAGGACTGGAGAAATGAGTAGTAGGCTTCAATCTCTGTCAGCTAATTACTACTAGGTAAGGGAGAATATACTTTCTTTAAGGATGAGATTATAGCTAGGCTTACTAGACTCCATTGAGGCACGTTGCAGACAGGAATTTGACTTGCTAGGCCTTAACATATAAGACAGAATGCATGGAATCTGGTACAGGGGCGATGGGGGTGCAAATTCCCCATTGATAATACTGTCTCTTGCTCTTCCTCTCTCAATCTCCTTCCATTTTATCGCTATGGTTTCTTTACATTTCTTTAGACTCTGGTGGTGGCATCATTGTATATACTCAGATCTAAGGATCTGGAGTTAGGATCCACAAATGACAAAGGAGATGTGTCACTTTTATTTTTTGAGTCTGTGTTATTTTACTTAGTAAAAACAGTTGCTATATCCCTCTATTTATCCACAAATTTCATGACTGTATTTTTCTTTACTGATGAATAGAACACCATAGTTTAAGTACAGCACATTTTCATCATCTCTTCATCAATTGAGGGACATTTTGGTTGAAAAGGAGTAAGGGTAAGGCACAACCTTTTGTCATTCCTGATTTTAATGGGAATGCCTCAAGTTTTTCTCCACTTAGAATGATGTTGATTGTGGGTTTGTTGTAGATAGCCTTAATTATGTTGAGATATTTCCATCTAGTCCATTTCCCTTAGGACTTTTATCATGAATGCATGTTAAATTTTGCTGAAGTTGTTTTCTGTGTCTATTGACCTGATTGTGTGATTTTTGTCATTAAGCCATGTTTTACGATTTTTTTTTGGTCTTTTTGAGACAGGGTCTCCCTGTAGCTCTGGCTCTCCTGGAATTCACTCTGTAGACCAGGCTGGCCTTGAACTCACAGAGATCTGTCCACCTTTGCTTCCCGAGTGCTGGGATTAAAGGCATGCACCACCATGCCCAGCTTTTTTTTTTTTTTGGATGTTTCACAATCTTTTTTAAGCTTTTGTAGTTTCATAGCACAGTTCTCAATTAAGTCTAGACCCCTTCCCCCATCTGTGCCTCTCTAACCCGCCACCAGACCTCATGTATTCCGCTGTACGTAGTTAACAGCTATGTAGTCCAGCATTTGGTCCAGATGTCCTTAAGTAAAAATTCATCCACTGCAGAATAGTCAGCCTATCTAGAGATCATAAGTAAAATATACGGGAGTACATGGTAATAATCGGACTTTAATATTTCTCAGTCTAGGACTGGCCTACCACCCATTTCTGTCCTTCCCTCTGGATCCTTGTGTAATTGAGTTGGCATGGGTCCTCATCTTGATGCCACCATTGCCCAAAGTTCACATATGCAAGCTTCCGGTGGCCTGAAATCCCCTGTTCCCCTATGTTCATGAACCAGCCCTAGCCCTTACAATCGTTCTACCTTCTCTTCCACAATATTTCCTGAGCTGTGGGTTGGTGAGTTTCAATACAGGAGTCTTACCAAGGGACACATACTCTGTAGTCTCTTGTTCTCTAAAACTTGGCCAGTTGTGGCCTTCTGTGTGTATCACACTTTCTTGTATAAGGAAGCTTTAGATGTAGAAGTTCAACTGTAAATGCATTACCCAGGACTGACTATCTCTCAGTCATATATTCTCTGTGTCTCACCAGTCCTGGAACTGTGTAATAGCCTCCATCTATTGCAATAAGAAGTTTTCTTGATGAATGGTGCATGGTATGCTTCTTTGTAAGTACAAGGATCCATGTTTAGCTTATGGGAAGAAAGATCATTAGTCTAGAGATATGACAAAGCTACCATTCCCTCTAGGATCTATGTCCTCTCCAGCCATGTGTATTTGACTATAATTACAGTGTCACCCATCAGTTCACTCCCATTGAGTAGGCTTTAAGTCCAATTAGGTAGCTGTTGATTAGTCCTTCCCCCCCATAACAGTGTCACCACTGCACCAATAGGGGTAGGTTGCTATACCAGTTGTTACAGTCATTAGCCTTTAGGGCTGGGTTCGACCATTGACTGATCTTCTCCCTTAGCAGTTTGCATATTTTCATCTAGGTTTATAAGAGCTAAGCCAGGTAGAAGGCTTCCACGTCAGTTTATGTTCCATTGTTCCAAGTTCTGTGTCCAGTCCATCCTGCCTAAAGCAGTAGGGTCTTATCTATTAATTCTGGGAGATAACCAAGAGCTTTGGCAGTAACCTGTGATATTTTGGGAGTCTCCTGGGCCACTTTCAGTTAACAGTCAAAGAGAAGTCTCTTCTGTCTGATACTGTGTTCCTTGCCAAATATACCCCAGGTACATAAATGCACTGATGTTGAGAACCTGTGTGTGCATTTCTCATGGGGCCACGGAGGCATCATATTTCTCTCTGGGTTCCCTAGCCCTCTAAGTCTCATTTATCTCTACTCTTTTTCCTCTCATCTGACCTCCTCCCTCCCTCCCTAATCCCAGCAGCCCCATTTCTCCCACTGTCTCCTGATAACACCCATATCCTACCATCTCCCCTCCTGACTTCCTTCACCCAGATGCTATGGCCCCTTGCACGTCCCTCCCTCCTCTCTTCCCAGCAGAACTCTCCCAATTTACCCATCTCCCCTCCATAGTATCTGTGTTCCTTCTAATCCTCTTCCTTTGGGTTCCTTATTTTTATCATTTACTACATTTATTGATTTACCTATCTTGAACTATCATTGTATCTCTGGAATAAAGCCAACTTGATCATGGTAGATGATCTTTTGATGTGTGCCTATATGTGATTTGCAGTATTTGTGTTGAGAAAATTTGAATCCATACTCATTATAGATATGGGCCTATAGTACTCTTTTTGTGCTGTGTTGTTACCTGTTTTGATATTAGAGGAATACTAACATCATAGAAGGAGTTTTGGAGTTCTCCCACAGTTTCTAACTTTTCAAATAATTTAAGAAGTATTGATTATTGATCTTCCTCATAGGCCTAGTAAAATTCTGTTTTGGATCCATCTGAACCTGGGCCTTTTTTAGTTGTAAGGATTTGTATAACTGTTTAGAATTCATTATTTGTTATGGATCTGTTTAAGGTGTTATTCTCTTCTTGGTTTAATTTTGATGGTTCCATTAAATTTATAAATTTACTCATTTCTTTCCAATTTTCTAATTTAATGGAGTATGGGTCTTAAAAACCTCTCATTATAATGTTCTGAATATCTGGTATCTGTTGTCATATTTCCTCTTCTATTTCTCTGGTCTTGTTGAATTTGTTCTTTCTTTTGGTAAGCTAAGCTACAGTTCTGCCTGTCTTGTTTATCTTTTCAAAGACAGATTCATTTTTTTATATTATTTTCTTTGCTTCTATTTTATTTATTTATGCTCTACTGTTTAATATCTCTTCTTGTCTTCTGGGTTTGGGTTTGGTTTATTGTGCTTTTCCAGATTTTTCAATTGTATCTAAGTTATTTATTTTAGTCTCTGGTTTTTTTAATGTCGGTACTTAGAGTTATAAACTTCCTTCTTAGAACTATATTATTTGTTCCAGAGGTTTTGTTGTGTTGTCTTGTTTTCACTTATTTCCAGGGAATACTTTTATTTCTATATTAATTTCTTCTTTGACCCATTCATCATTCATGAGCTTCCTGTTTAATCTCAATTAATTCACACAGTTACTAGAGCTTTTTTTGCTGTTGATTTTGAGGCATTCCATAGTTGTCCCATTGAACATGTGGAATTATTATTTTTTGAAATGTTGAGATTTATTTTGTGGCACAGTATGTGCCAGCTTTCAGTGATCTAGTTTAGAGAAACCTCCATGAGCTGTTAAATAGAATTTTTATTCTTTGATTCTTGGTTGGAATATTCTATAGATGTCAGTTAGGTCCATTTGATGAATGATATTATTTATTTTAGATGTTTCTCCCTTTATTCTTTTGCCTGATGACTTATGTATTAGAAAAATCAGGCATCGATGTCAACTACTATTATTAACATTGGGTTAATCTGTATCTTGAATTTCAGTAGTACTCTTTTTATAAAATTTGGTGCACCAGATTTTGGTATATATATATATATATATATATATATATTACTATATATATATTCATGATTGTTATGTCTCTTGGTCAGTTGTTTCCTTGGTCGAATGAAGTTACCTTCTTTATTCTTCCAGTATGTTAGTTTGTAGGTCTATTTTGTCATGATATAGAGATAGCAACATCTGTTGTTAGCTTATTGCCATTTGCTTGAAATATTTTTCTTCCATACTTTCACCCTAAGGTAATACTTGTCCTTGAAGGTAAGATGAGTTTCTTGTAGACAACATAAAGATGGATTTTGTTCTCTTATCCATTGAACTAGCCTGTGGCTTTTGACTGAGATGAGACCATTGATATGTCAGGTTTTTATTAGAAGGTGTGGATTGGTTACTGTCATTTTAATTTATGATTATGTTCATCATCCTATTTGTGTTTCCATGATAATAGCTTCATTTACTTTCTTTCTGTAGCCTCTTGGGCTGGTCGTCCATTTCTTCAGTCATTTTTGTTTATTACCCGATTGAGCATTCTCTACAGAGCTGGTTTAGTGGACATGAATTCTTTGAGAGTGTTTTTTTTTTCTTTTCAAAGTTTTAATATAAACATTAAGTTCTAAGTCATTTTAACTCTTTGAATTTAGTTGACAACTCTTTGAATTTAGTTGACAACTCTTTAACTCTTTGAATTTAGTCGACAACTTTTAATACTTGTTGAGAAATAATTTCTGGTTTAATTGCTTTTTCACTTTATTGAAAAATCAGCTTATATTTTTTTTAAAATTTTATTTATTTTTTGTATGTGTATGAAGTGTACTGTCTGCATGTAGGTTTGTGAACCCATGTAGTGCAAATGCCGCGGAGATCAGAAGGGGGTGTTGGCTTCCCCGTGGAACTGGAAGTTAAAGGACAGGTTCTCTCTGCCACCATGTGGTGCTGGGGATCGAACCTGGGTCCTCTGCAAGAGCAGTCAATGCTTAAATTGCTAGGCCATCTCTCCAACCCAAGCTTATAATTTTTAAAACATATACATATATTGTCAACATTTTAAGAAAAATACTCTTTGTATCACTACATTTAGCCATATAATATAATATGATAATACTATACTTTCTTGTTACTTTTTTCAAAATTCTTTACAGATTTTTTTCTTTTCACAAGAAAACAGGAACAATGCAAAATAACAATGACAAAATGAAGCTAAATAAATAAATAAATAAATAAATAAATAAATAAATAAATAGGAGGAATTTCCATTTCTTATTCTGGGGCTGGCTTGGTATGTACTTCTCTTTTTTCCCCTTCTCTCTTTCTTTCCTTTTTCCTTTTCCTGCTCTTTCAGGGTTACCAGAAGGATATGGGTTTGCTAGCTAGTCCAGGAGGCCCAAGTTCTCAGATGAGAAAGAGTCTGGTTAATTTGGGGGATCTCATTCATAAACTGCCTAATCAATTTCTAGCTCCTCTTTAGTTTTGCTACCCTCTGAAAAGGGTCACCCCAATTGCCAGAAAGGAATTGGGATGCTGACCCCTCTGACTTCTTCCATGCTGAAAAAGGACATTGGGTGTGGCAACTGGGGTATCCTTCATTTGGAGGATCAATCTAAAGAACCCCTAAAAGCATGATCTAGGTACATGATCTAGGCACATAATCTAGGCAGGGGACCAGGAGAAATAAGAACAAGGTGTATTCAAATGTCCAATCTAAAGTCCAAGAGAATTTCTTGACCAAAGATTTCAGAGCATCCGTTTATTAGGTTTCTCCTTCTGTTCATTTGGTCATGCTGTCAGGACACAGGATCAGATTTCCAGGCATTTTAATAGTCAGGATATGAGTTTCCACGTAGATAGTTGTTAAATAGAAAGATGAAATTTTATTATTGAGCATTAATTGATAACAATAGTGGACTTGTCCTTTGGCTGCAGGTGACCCTACTCTGTTATGGCCAAGGTCTAAGGTTTTATGCCTGTTTAACACCATGATAGATAACTTTAAGCCTAATATCTGGAGGGACAATTTTTCAGGCTTTAAAAAATATCTTGACTATTTATCTTTTGGTTATACTCGCTTTTTGGGTGCTTAAGTCCACACAATCAGCCCAGATTAACCAAACTTTGTTTTCTCAAGGTCATTTGAGGTTCTGGACTTTGGGGGGGGGGACTCAGGATTTCAAAGGTGGGGGGGGCACATAGCTTCTTCTGGCCATTCTTAACCAGTTCTATCTACCGAGGACAAGGTCAGGTCTTGCTAGACCAGCCCTCCCTTTGGAAAACAAGATGACTTTCTTCTATGTTGAGCTTCCTTTTTATAGATTGGACACTGGCTGGGGTTCTGTTAGTGGATGTCCAAGACCTCCCTGAACAGGAAACCTGGTGACTCACAATTGCAGAACACTTTAAGAGATGCCCTAGTACAAAATCCCCTGGGACCAATTGACCTCAGAGGACGCGAAACAAAATTGTGCCTTAAATCTCTTAGCCGAATTGGTATGGGCATTAAGCATCCAAAAAAGTTACATTACACCAATGTGATAATTTTAATTACTGTATCGTATTTAGATAACTCTTGAAGAAAAGCCTAAGAAGCCTTGCATAAACATTTACTGGAAGCTATTTAGTACCATAGGATAAGGAGGCAAAGCCAATAAGAGAAATTTAAACAATTTTAAGCATATCTTAAATATAAATGATTCACTACAAACAGAAGTGGTAGCTTTACTTTCCCCAACCTCATATCCTGGTTTGTAGTTTTTCAACAACAGAGATGATACCTATTGACCAGAATTAAGCTGAAATTTTTTTAAATTTTTTTAAAATTTTATTTATTTCTGTATGTGTACGAATGTACTGTCTGCATGCAAGTTTGTGCACCCGTGTCGTGCAATGCCGCAGAGGTCAGAAGAGGGTGTTGGACTGCCCTGGAACTGGAGTTCTCCTGGAATTGGAGTTTCAGATGGTTCTCGGCCACCATGTGGGTGCTGGGGATCGAACCCGGGTCCTCTGTAAGAGCGGTCGGCCCTCTTAACTGCTAGGCCATCTCTCCAGCCCAAGCTGAAAAAATTTACCAAGTCTGTCCAAACTGTCTTCTTTGGGGCTACATGATGCTAGTTCAGGGAAGTAAACCTAGCTTTTCTTGTATCAAATTATCTTGAAATGGGCAGAACAGGTATCAAAAGTAACACTCGCATGCATAATAGAGAACAAAAATATCTTTCAGTAGTCAAAGGTAACCCATTACTTCTCTATACCCCTATAAACTGAATCTACAACTGGAACTCCAGTACAAGCCAGGAATGGACTCAAAACTAACCACAATTATGTACGGATCTAATCCCATTTAGACCATTAGTAAACTGGCTTTAGTGTCTATACTATTCCACTCTAGAAACATTTAACCACTTCAATCCAGTACAAATATCTTATTTTCTACTAAACTTTGCAATATTTATACCCATCCAGACAAACAGGACAGCCCCCCCCCCCAAACACATCACCACAAAATAAAAACCTAAAATGACCCTACAAGTCTGGGAGCAGACTCTGGCCAACCAAATCTTTCTAGATATTCAGAAACACACCACATAGGCCTGGCAGAAGCCTGTCTATTCTGCCTCAAAGATGGTCCACCTAGTGATCAAATATCTCACAAAACACAAAGGCCTTGAATTCTATTTTATCTAGTATTAACATAGCAACTTCTATTTCTTGGTGCCATTTACTTGTATTATTTTTTTTTACCCTCCTTTAACCTTGGAAAAGTATCTATCTTTATTTTTTTTTTAACATGTAACTACGTATTTTTTTTTTTATTTTTTTTTTACACAACATTTTTTTTTATTGATGCTTTGTGCATTTCATACATCATTTTCCAATTCAGTTCAGGCATATCTCCCCTTCCCTTCACCCCCACCCCCACCCCAACCGAGATCATGCATTCTGCCATGACTGCCTTCATCCTCATATCGTCTCTCAGTTTTTTTTTCCATTTTTAGCTAATAAGTGATAATTCCATGAGTACAAGCATCCTCAGATAACCAATTTGCAAGGTGTGTGCCAAACTCCCACAGCCCCACTATCCAGCGGGGGTGAGGGGCTTGTATGTTCAATCAGGTAATCAAATGAGGGTCCAGACTAACATTGCTGTAGTTTTCACCCTTCACCCAATCGCAGCCCTACATTCTACCACGCCCCCTCTTCTGCAGATATTCCCTGGGCTTAGAAAAGGGGCACAGTGGCTGAGAAGCAGAACAGTCCACTCTCTCTGGAACTGTTGTCTTGGATTCTGGTCAATTCTGGCTGTTTCCTTTCAGGGCTGACAGTCTGTCCAGGAATAACCTTTCATCCTACTAATGAAGCACAATCGCAATTAGATATATAGTATTTAAGAGCATTAATAGTTATGGTAGGTTACTTTGTTATAGACATATATGTTTAGATGAGATGTTGATCCACGAACTACATTTTTTCCTGTTAAATATGATGGGGTCTTACTGTGGCTTATGATACTCCTAACCCGTAGAAGAATGTAAGCTTGTGGCATCAGCCATGGGTCATTCCTCCAAGGAGAGAGCCAATAGCCAATCTAGATTGGGATATACAGGGCATATGGCTGCCTCTGCTGCCACATTATTCCAGGCAAGGGTGAGGTGTTAGCTGTGCTGATGTGGCGTCTTGCTTGACTCAAGGAGACCGTATTTGCTTTTATTGGTTTAATGGGAGTGAGCGAAGGTGGAGGGGGGCTTCTGCGCCTCAAAACCATGAAAGCAAGAAGAACATGGAGCAAAGCATTCCCAGTGTTAAGGGACTACGGATGCCAACCCAGAATACTTTACCCAGCAAAAATGTCGATTATAGTTGAAGGAGAGAGAAAAATCTTCCATGACATAAACAAGATGATGGAATACCTATCCGGAAAACCAACTCTTCATAAAATACTTGAAGCAATTCAAAGGGCAGAAGAGAGGAGCAACAATCCTCAAACACCTATGAAAAGAAACTAACAAAAACAAAACCATAGTATCTATCTTTAAAGGTGAGGTAAGTTTCTTGTAGACAAGAAAAAAAAAAAAGATGGGTTTTGTTTCTTGATCCATTCTACTAGTCTATGTCTCTTAATTGGAGAATTCAGTCCATTGATATCTAAAACTGTTGTTGAGAGAATTAAATTGCTTCCAATCATTTTGATTTCTAGTACATTCTTACCCTAGGTTTTTATTTCTGTAGTGGTAGTATCATTTGTTTTCTGGTGTTGATTGGTTATAGTCAAACTTGTCCTCCACTCTTTGTATTGCTTGAAGTAGTCTCTGCAGTCCTGGCTTATTGGAGAGGAATTCTTTCAACTTCTTTATATCATGGAACATTTTCCCTTCTCCTTCAATTATAATAGACATTTTTGCTGGATTAAGTACTCTGGGTTGACATCTTTAGTCTTTTAGAACCACGGATATTTTAGACCAAGCTCTTCTGGCTTTCATTGTTTGCACTGAGAAATCAGCTGTGATTGGATAGGTTTTCCTTTGTAGGTAACTTGTTGCTTTTCTTTTGCAGCCCTCAGTATCCTTTCTTTGCTTTGAACATCTAGTGTTTTTACTATGATATGGCATGGAGAATTTCTTTTCTGGTTCTTTCTGCTTGGTGTTCTATATATTTCCAGTATTTGTATAGGTATCTCTCACTTTAATTTGGGAAAATTTTCCTCTAAAATTCTGTTGAAAACCTGAGCCATATTGTTATCCTGTGAGTTTTCTTCCTCTTCTACCCCCATAATTCATAGGTTTGGACTTTTCATGATATCCCATATTTCCTGATTATTCCATTCTTGCTTATTTTTAATTTTTATAATTCTTACTTGATTTATCCAATTCTTTTATATTGTCTTCTAATCTTGATATTCTATTTTCTACTTCATCTGTTCTATTATTAAGAGTTGCCCCCATCCTTTCTAAGTTGTTTGTGGAATGTTGCATTTCTTTTTCATTTCAACTTGAATTTTCTTCAATGTTTCTATATCTTTTGTAATTTCATTCTGCAATTTATCATTATCCTCTCAGTTTTTCTGTGTCTACTTTTAGGTACCTGACTTCCTTGTTTATAAGCTCCTTAAATTCCCTCAACTCCTTAATTTCTCTAATCATATTTGTAATTGTTCTTTTGAGATCTGCATCTTGAGTTATAGCCAAGGGGTCTTCCCTAGAGGATACTTGAATAGGAGTATTTGTATTTGGTGGAGATCCACCTGAGTCTTTCTTTCATTGAGGTTTAGGCATCTCGGTAGCCTTTGTTGGGAATGGTTCTAATGTGAAGCTTAGGTGTTTATTGAGCTGACACTGATTTTGGTTATACTCTTCAGGAATTTGCTATCCTCCCAATTGCTGTACAGATGTAGGTACTTTAGGCTTCAAAATCTCAACTCTGTCCTGACACTGTACAAACCAGCACCCCTCACCCAACCAGCAAACAGTTCACCCAATGGATTAAGCCATGCAACACCCAAGCTGTCCTGAATCCCCTGGGTCTGCAGAACACCCAGAGGGACCCAGGCATTCACAGTCCTGTGAGGTAGAAGGCCACAATGCCTCTGCTACTGTGCAGCCTGAGACTCCCACATCGTAATCACCCATTGTATTAGTCACTTTTCTGTTGCTGTGATAAAACCACCATGACCAAGGAAACTTATAAAAGGAAGAGTTTATTTGAGCTTACTACAATTGACGGTTCCAGGGAATTAGAGCCCATTGTGGCAGGAAGCATGGTGGCTGGGGCTGGAGCAGAAAGCCAAAGTTAGCATATCACAATGAGTACAGGAAGTCGAGAGAGAGAGAGAGAGAGAGAGAGAGAGAGAGAGAGAGAGAGAGACTGAAGACTGCAAGGCTTGTTAAACGCACTAAGCCTGCCCCCAATGAAGTAGTTCCTCCAGCAAGGCCACACCTTCTAAGACCTTCCAGAACAGTGCCACTAACTGGGGATAAAATATCTGAATACTTAAAGCCTGTGGGGGAGATTCTCATTCAAACCACCACACCCATCTAGTGAGATATACTCACAGAACCACTGTACACCACCTGTAATCTACTGACCAAGCACTCAGGGCCAGGCACCAAGGTCTGTACCTGGGTTCAGTAAGAGAAAGGTTCAGCTGACACCAGGCTATCCTTGTCTCCCAATACCCTCAGGTGATGTCTATAGCACCAAATTTTAGTCTGTAAGGATCCAAATGCCCTTGGACCACCTTCAATAGTTCCCAATGCTCTTGGGAACCCCTAATTCCCCCTCCCGAACTTTGCCATTAGATGATCAGAATGCACCCACCTCCCTGGGAAATGCCATCTTGGAAAAGCCCCCTGAGAGTATTTGGATCATGGGAGATTTTTCTTTCTCCTTTGACTATGATAGACAGTTTTGCTGGGTAAAGTATTCTTAGTTTGGCATCTATGGTTATTTAAAACTTGGAATGCTTTGCTTTTATGCCTTTTGTAGTTTTCATTGAAATTCCAGCTGTAATTCTGATGAATTTTCCTTTATGTGTAACTTATTGGTTTTTCACTGTAGCTTTCAGTGTTTTCTTTCTTCCCTTCACTTAGTGTTTTTACTACGATATGGCATATGGTTTCTGTTCTGGTATTGTCTCTGATTTTCTGTGTGCCTCATGTATTTGTGTGGCTTCTTAATTTAGGCTTTTTTTTTCCTTCTATAGTCCTGCTGAAGATCTGCTCAATGCCATGGACCTGAGATTTTCCTCCTTCTCTGTGACTGTAATACTTATATCCAAGCAATATACTCTCATCATATTTATATCCTTCCCTGTCTCCCATTTCTATTACTATGAAAATGTACGCTTAATATATATATATATATATATATATATATATATATATATATATATATACGGAGTCTAAGTTGTGTCCCCAAATGTCCCTCTTTGAGGACATTCTTAAACTAAGTTTGTTTATCTGTGCTTCGATCTAATTTATTGTTATAGATATGTTTAAGCTGTGTTTTTCCTTGGGGTTTAATTAAATTTAATTTAATTATAGTTGTGTTTATCCCTGGGGTTTAATTATAGTATAGGAAATGTATCCATTTCCTTACATCTCCAACTTCTTTGAATATATATAATATATATATGTATATATTTTGCAAGTATGTCCTAATGAGCTTCTGACTTTCATTGGTATCTGTTGTAATGTCTCATTTCCTTTCTCTCTAGCTTTGTAAATCTGCATGTGCTATGTCTTTTTTGGCTACTTTGGATGGCTAAGGATTTGCCAATCTTGTTTATCTTTAAAATGACTAATTTGTGATATATATATATATATATATAATATATATATTATTATATCTATTTCATTAACTTTCTGTCCTGATCTTTATTATTTTTTCCTATCCTCTGATTTAGGGTTTACCTTTTCCTTATGTTATTAAGGACTTGCTTTACATAAAAGGCCTGGGAGCATGTACCTGTCATCCTCACAGGTCATGACATCATGGGATGTAAGGGAGGAATGCTGCCTTCTCGGTTATATCATCCCACCTTGGATGTTGATTGGTGTTTTCCCATTCAGTTACACATTCATACCGTCAGCTCTGTTTCATGGAATTACTTAAATCTATCATGGGCAGAAGTGGATGGGAATCATCATGTATAAAGTCAGTGAAGATCTGAGGAGTAAAAGTGAACCTTCTTTTTGGGTCATTTCCACACACACAGGTGAGGGTGGCCCTAGCCATGGCACCCCCACTTGCCTCACTAACTTCTTTTCAAAGCTGTTTCCCAGGTTACAAGGTAACATTTCAAGTCCCCCCATTCCTTTCTGCATCTCCAATGAACCATTAAAGCTAGACACTAGATTATCAACACATGTTTTTCTGTCTGCTCTGAGACACAGATATTCCCAAAGGAGTCGTGCTTATTGTCATATGCACTTGTGGATATAAGGCTTCATCTTCTCTGTTCTCTGTGCTGATTTCTCATGTCTTGTGAAAAAGCAACTCATAAGGAGCTGGTGCTACTGTTTTTTTTTTATTTTTAAGGGATTCTACAATACAATGACACAGTTGTTTGCAGATAGCATTTATGTCACTCATTATGTCATACAATCAGGTAATTGGCTGCTTTTGCAAGTATTTATCCAAATTTGAACAACCCAAGGTTTCCCTAGAACCAGTTGGAGAAGCTTGTATGCACAGACGCTGTTGAATCAATCAGCGAATCCAGACTATATCCTTGTAGTCTCATGATTCACCCCTATCTCTCCTGGCAGCCCTACATTCTACCCACGCCTCCTTTCCGCAGTTTGTTCCCTGGGGCTTTGGGAAAGGGGCACAAGTGGGTGAGAAGAAAACAGTCTCAATTTCTTTGAGTTGTATTTTGGACTCCAGTCTGTTCAGATTGTTTCCCTTTCTGGTTGACAGCTTTCCCAGTGATAACCCTTTTTAGTTCATATTACAAAAGCCACAAGCTATTGGCATGTAAAGAGCGATTTAAGCAGTACCACTTATTATGTCAAGACTAGCTGTGAGCATCAGGACACAGATGCTTGGATTGCATTGCTAATCCAGCAAAACGTGGTTTCTCTATAAAGGTGACAAGTTCTTATGTGGCCAAACATCGCCCAACCACAAGAGGACACAGCTTGTGGCATCCGTGAGTTATTCCTTCCACAGGAGAGAACTAATAGCCAAATAGATGTGGGATAGTATAGACTACTGGCTGCCACTGCTGCACAGTATCTCCAGGCTGTTGAGGTGTAGCTGATATTGATGAGGAGTTCTTGCTTGTCTCAGGAGACCAATTTTTGCTGTATTGCTTTAGTGGCGCTTTGGTAACCTCTCTGCAATTTCAGATGCCCAGTTGTACACTAGCAAGTGAGATCTCATTAAACTTTTCATGGCCTTACACCAGGCTCTGTCGACAACATGGTACTTACTGCCTTTCTCCTTGCATATATCCCCTTATAGGCAAAAGGCCTTTATCAATTTGGGGTGGGGCGGGTTTTGAATCCCCTAGCCAACATCTCCTAGGCAGAATAATTCATTGCTGATGTCAGAGCTTTCCTGTAGTAATATATTTGGCTTAATTACACAACTTATAAACACTTTACTATTGAATTTGGCTCTAGTTAGGGAAATATCCTTTCACAGTTCCTATGCCTATCAATCAGTTAATACATTATGCCTGTTTTATAGGAAATTACGACTGTAACAGTTGGCTCTAGTTTATAGCTACTGTTTTGTTGAGTATGAGAAGTCTACATGGTGCATTTGAAAAGCAAAGAGAAGAAAAAATGGGCAAACCTTTTAGGTGTACAGAACCTGTCCACAGCAGCATTTTCTTTTTTTTTAATTTTTAAATTTTATTTATTTTATATGTGTATGAATGTACTGTCTGCATGTAGTTTTGTGCACCCGTGTCGTGCAATGCTGCGGAGGTCAGGAGAGGGTCTCGGATTCCCCTGGAACTGGAGTTAAAGATGGTTCTCAGCCGCCATGTGGATGCTGGGGATCGAACCCGGGTGCTCTGCAAGAGCAGTCGGTGCTCTCAACCGCTAGGCCATCTCTCCAGCCCACAGCAGCATTTTCTATTGACCTCTTTCTATTGGCATGCTGAGGAGAAATTCTGCAGGGCTTGAATCCTTATCTTAAGAATGGGGTACTACAAGGAGAAGATCAAAGAAGGTGTTGTCGTCACAATGTAGCCTGGCAGAGACCCTCAGGCACTATGACAGTTGAAGTTTGTCATGGACATCTCGTTCAACCAAGGCCTTCTGTTGATCATGAAATTGCGGATTACCTTCTGCAAAAAGGAAAGAATAGAGTCAGTCAATGTGGCTTACAGCTAAAAGAAAATATACCCAGTGGGAAATGTCAGAATTGGTGTGGGAGTGGTATCAGTGAGACACTCACTGGTTCCAATAGTTTCTACTAAGTCCTTATCCTAAGGTACTCACTCATACAGACTCTGCAGGGCATTTATCTCTCCCACTATGACCAGTCCACAGATGTCCTTTGTCCCTCATACTCATGGATTATGAGATCCTGCATAGGAAAGATCCCTTTCCCAGCACCACTCTTTAAGGAGGAGGCACAGAATTCCCAAAGATCAGTCCAGGGGATGAGGCACAGTGCCTCTGAACCCCTTCACCTCCAGGACAGTATCTAAGTCAGCACTAAGAGGGAGTTGGAGAGAACAATCAGGTGCATGGCACGCTCCTGAATAGGGCGGTATATAGGAAGGCGTGACAAGGAGGTTGCAGCGATCCCGGGAACATGGCGTCTCAAGATCCACCCAGCAGCCAAAGGCATCCTGGGAACATAAACAGCAGCACTGAAAGATCTGAGTCACCTGGAGGGCTCTAACATCTACAGCATGGTTTGGGTAGGGAGTTAAGGCTGCAATTCAGCAAAGTCTTTTCTCTGTAGCAACTATCTCTGCAGGTGATGCCATCAGTTCAGCAGGCAACACTTCCAAAACAGTACTTTCAAGCGTAACTCACTGGGCAATTGAAATGAACTGTAAGGACAAAGATACTCACTCCTGCATCCCTTTCTATCAACACTGGCATGGAATGATGTCACCACACCCATGTTTACCTATGTGTACCTATTCATGAATTGTCATACTCCCCCTACACGTGTGTAAACACATTAATCTCACACACTCTAACGTGAACACACACACACACACACACACACACACAGGTCTTCCCTCATACACTTACCCAGTTACACATAAGCCCAGATATACATGGACACACAAACAGAATTGCACACCCTTCTGCCTACATAGCACATACTTATCTTGCATGCCTCATACTGTATGTATACCTGAAGCAGATATGGCTGTTTATTGAAAGGACAATCTGCTGAGTCATCCTGGGACTGGGACTTGGTACATGTGGTTCGGCCCAGCTCTATTTGTACATAGAAGTTCTTCCCAGCTACAACCTACAGTGAAGAGAGCAGGATTCACTTTCAGAACTCCAGTCAAGTTCATATAGGTACAGTCAGGGTCAGCGTTCATTATGTAGCTAATGAGCTTGCCCTGTGTTCATAGCTGCATTCGTGAGCTGCCAAATCTGTCACCCATGGAACACACAAGCCACCTCCTTTACCAGGATCCCTGCTTGTAATCCCTTTCCTTCTGAGAAACTTTGACAAGTCGTCTTGTGCTGCTGAGGAAGATACAAAATAGGACACAAAGAGCAGAAGGCATGTGATTCAGTGGGCACAAGAGTGAAGGTGGAGCTCTGAGGAGCCAGCCACGGTGGGTGTGATAATTTTTCCTGGCATTTAGCTCAGGGCTGCTCTAGAAACAAGCAAAGCTCTAGGCTTCAGCATCAGGGTAACTCAATCCTGCTGACTATGACTTAGGACATAATAACAGTGGTGTACTCTAAGAAAGCCTTGGGATAACTAACTTCAGGGTAATCTCAGTCACAGCACACAGTCCATAAAGAAACTGTTCCTTCCAAAGACATCTTTCTTCAATGGACAGAAGGACATGGAAGTCTCACAAATTAGAATGTTTCTGGCCAAAAGAAAGATGGCCTTAGGGGCTGGAGAGATAGCCTAGCAGTTAAGAGTGCCAACTGCTCTTGCAGAGGACCCGGGTTCGATCCCCAGCACCCACATGGCAGCTAAGAACTGTCTTTAACTCCAGTTCCAGGGGAATCCAACACTCTCTTCTGACCTCTGCAGCATTGCATGACACGGGTGCACCAACCTACATGCAGACAATACATTCATACACATATGAAAATAAATAAAAAATATTAAAAAAAGAAAGATGGCCTTAAATGTCTCACCTTTCTATGTTATTGTCTAGCATGATATTTTTCAAGTGTGTCACACACTTGCATGTCTTCCATTTGTGATTAGAGACTAAAGTGTAACCCTTTTTTCTGTAAATCATACTTGTTAGAAATGTGGAGAAGCACAAGTTGAGAGACCACCAGCCAGGCCTCTAGATCTTGTCTGGTGAAATCAAGAGCAAGGTGCTCAATTCTTCTGGTGCTGGATTTCTTACTTCCAAAATGATATTCACGGACTCAGTGGTCTGTGGCATTCTATTTTCCCTCCAAATTAGTGTCACAATAAAGGTAATACATAGTCCAGCAAGGACCATGACACTTGGAAAGTGAGAAATACATATTACATTCAAGATTGTGAATGATTTCTGTGTCAGGATGATTGTAGCAGATGCTTACACCTGAGAAATGGGTCCGATCTCAAGGCATCTGATCTTCAAGAGAAGATAGAAACAAGCTCTACATACTTGTGTAGAATCTTTTGCAGCTGCATTATTGTGAGGTGTCTACAATGATTTGCAGGCTATCTGATATAAATTCCAGCCTTCCTTTAAAGCTGGTTTTAGAGCCTAGCAGTTCTTGATGCTGGCTCTAGACCTCTTCTCTACCTGCAGTCTGCTTTATCTAATGAGGTGGTCCTTCATATATATCTATATCTATATCTACAGATATAGATATAGATATAGATATAGATATAGTGTGGTGGTTTGAATGAGTGTCCCCCATAGGCTTTAAGTACTCAGACATTTTGTCTCCAGTTGGTGGCACTGTTCTTGGAGGTCTTAGAAGGCGTGGCCCTGCTGGAGGAAGTACGTCATTGGGGGCAGGCTTAGTGAGTTTAACAAGACTTTCGGTCTCCAGTCTCTCTCTCTGCTTCCTGTGCTCATTGTGAGATATGACCCTCTGCTTGCTGCTCCAGCCCCGGCCACCATGCTTCCCACCACAATGGACTCTGATTCCCTGGAACTGTCAATCATAAGCTCAAACAGACTCTTCCTTTTATGAATTCCCTTGCTCATGGTGGATTTATCACAGCAACAGAAAAGTGACTCATACAGATAGATAGATAGATAGATAGATAGATAGATAGATAGATAGATAGATAGATTCATAAGCAAGGCTTCTCAGGAAAGCTTGATGTCTCCTGCTTAGAGGATTTAAGAGGGCACCTGCATACTGACTGGCATCAGCACTGAGGAAGCATTGGGATAATCAGATTCACAGCAGTCTACACATGTGACCTTTGTAGATGGGGCTTCTTCTGGGATAGATGTCCCCATAGGATTGTACCATAGAGCAATGTGAAGCACATGGCTAAATCTAGGAGGACTTCAGGGCCATTGGGCCATACTGTCATACATATAGTTCAGCTGGCTGGTCCCTTCCACAATGCCAACATCAGGAAAGTGCAGCAGAGACTATCAGAGGAAAGGATACAGAGGGGAACGGATAGGGACATCAACCCATGCTGGGAGCAGATAAGGACGGCAACCCATACTGGGAATGGATAGGGACAGCAACCTATGCCGGGAATGGATAGGGACAGCAACCCATATCACAGCATATCAGCTGGTGAGTCTCAGTGAGGTAACACTGTCTGTTGATGCTTAATTTTCTAAATGGAATCTTGTCCATGTAAAGGATGCTCCTATTTTCTCTTTTTCTGGGTGTTCATTTGGAGACAGGGTCTCCCTGTAACCCCAACTTGCTTGGAATTTGCTATGTAGACCAGGCTGGCCTTGAATTCACAGAGATCTCCCTGACTCTGCCTCCCAAGTTCTGGGATTAAAAGAGTGCACTACCACACCTGGCTTAAGCATGCTCCTGTCTTCAAGAAGTGTTCACTAAAGTATTCACTCTCAAAGTACTCAAAAAAAGATAAATGTATATAATCACTCAAACACGTATGCATCTAGGGAGAGTGAGAAAGAAAACAACATTAATAGGCGTAACACTGGGGTGAAGGACTACATGGAAGCTGTGTGAAATTGTGGTGGCTACTCTGAAAATTTTCTCTTATGTTAAAATAAAAATATTATCAAAGTGATATATGCATATATATAGGCAATGAAATTGTGAAAGAATTTTAAAAAGTTAAAAGGAAAGGATATTTCAAAGAGCAATCAGAGAGAGTAGATGTGCAGTCTGTCTGTCCTTCTCCGCAGTTATTTAGATACTATTTCACACTGACCACAGGCAGCTGGTGGTAGGTGGCTAAGTATGATAAGTCCTGACCATGATGCTGACAGCTTTCATTCTTCTGTGTTTTTGGCCAACTGGCATTGGGAAGTAGAACTGAGGTACCAGATGCTTACCCTTAGGTTCCAGGCCAGTCCAGTGGGGATAATCCTGCACACACTGACTCGAGGGGTTGGGGATGGTTGAGCTACAGAAAAGCAGTGGTATATCCATGTCTTGATCAATTTGTACTAACCTGGAGTGAAAGTCTACTGTCTCCTGGAAAGATGCAAAAGCCAAAGGAGCAGGAGGGGAATAAAGGTGGGGAGACCACAGAAAAGCCTCTGCTGAACAAACCCACCCAACTTGCCCTTAGGTGAGGCACCCATCTGTTGGCTGGCACTCATCACTCAATTGGCCAGCTAAGGCATGGGTCATCTTTCATATCGTTGTAAGTTTTGACAGCAAAGTTCACTGCTTTCTGTGTCTCCTCTTCCTTGACGTCACCCGGATCCATTCCACCCACTGCCATCTGCTTGTTCCTAGAATTATGGCTATTACTGACTGCAGGACTGAGAGCCAGAGCCAGGACTAGGGCAAAGGCAGCCAGAAGGAGCAGCGAGGGGCAAAGTTGACTGGCCATGGTTGATTAGAAATGCAGCTGTAGTGGAGCAGAGGGGAAATGTTCTAGAGGAATTCTGATGGAGATAGACCAAGAAGGAATGGTCTACAATGGAAATGGAAACAGTGTCATTGTCCTTCAACTGCCGAGCTGATAATAAAAATGTGGTATGTTTACAAAATGGCGTTCCACTCAGCAGTAAGAAAAGATGAATTTATGAAATTTGCAGGTAAATAGATGGAATTAGAGACTGTTATACTAAGCGAAGTAACATAAACTCAGAAAAGCAAGCAACGTATGTTCTCCCTCATTTGCAGATTGTAGCACCAATCCCATGTATATGAGCATATATCCTGATACAACAGCAGGAGTCTGGAAAATGGAAAGGAAAAATGGAGGTAATGGGAAAAAAAGAGTCTGAAAGAAGGAGATAGCATGGAAATAGAAGGATGAGAAAAGTGGGAGTGTTCAATAGGAAAGGAAGAGGGGAGGAAATGAAAAGAACTTATGGGGGTAAAGGGGAAGAAAATCCAAGAGGGAGGTAGTAGGACACAGGTGTTATCAAAGGGGAAATGATAGCCCATAAAGTGGGGAGGACATAGGGAGGTTAGACAGGGAGAGAGGAGAGAGAAATAAAGTGTAGGTGGCATGAAAAGACAAAGGGAAATGTATTAACTCACCCCCTCCTGGAAAATGCACATACAATAGCAGAACATTAGTGCATGTGTATAACTGAAGGCTATGTAACAAGAAACACAGTGCCAGACAGGAGAAACCTCCATTAAGCTGTTGGTCAGAGTAGCCCAAGGGACTCCCAAAATAAGACAGGCTATTACCACAACCCTTTATTAGTTTTTAGAACTTGAAGGTAAGACTGTACTGCTGAAGACAGGACATACTTCGGACACAGGACTAGAGCAATGGACATGGCCCTGACCTGGAAACCTTCTCCCTGGAGACTAACTCCCATAGTTGTAGAAGAGAAAATCAATGGTCCAGTCTAGCTCTAAAGCTTAGCAGCTGCAACAACTGACACAGCAATCTACCACTATTGGGTAATACTGGTAGTATTATCCAGGGGAAAATAAACAGCTATGTAATTGTACTTAAAGCCCTCTCAGTGGGAGGGAACTCATGAGTGGCACTGTAAATATAGCCAAATATACATGGCTGGAGAGACCACAGATCCTAGAGAAAACTTTATCTCTGTTGTATCTCTAGACAATTGTAATTTCTTAACATATGCTAAATATGGATCCGTTCATTTGCATACAAATATAATATACACCAGTAATCAAAGAATTTCCTTTTTGCAACAGATGGAAGGCATGTTGCTGTTCTGTAAAATTATACAGAAATCAAGGTGTGACCAGGATAAAGAGGTTCATGGGAAAAGATTCAGCATATACAATTGGTATTCGATCCCATGAAAACTCAAAAGACTACCAAAATCAGCATAATCAATCATGTGAATATAAACATTAGTGTTCAAGAATAGGAGAAAATCATCCCAGCTCAATACTTTCTTCACTTTTTCATCTATTTCAATACAACCCCATGAAAACTTTTCTTTTAATTTTATTTATTTATTATGTGTATGAATGTACTGTCTGCATGTAGGTTTGTGCACCAGTGTCTGATTCCCCTGGAACTGGAGTTAAAGATGGTTCTCAGTCACCATGTGGGTGCTGGGGATCGAACCTGGGTCTTCAGCAAGAGCAGTTGGCACTCTTAACCACTAGGCCATCTCTCCAGCCCCATGAAAATTTTTCTTAACCTAACTTTAAGCTAATTTTAATTGTCTTCTTTTCTAAGCCCAAGGCTATTATTTAGGCTTTATTGTTCTTGTTGTATGGCATGTTCATCTGCCTAGGTGTATTTCTACTACTGATCATATTTCAAGATTTGGTGTATGAGGTGGGAGATAATTTATTTTATTGAAAATTAATTGCAGGGCTGGAGAGATGGCTCAGCGTTAAGAGCACTGACTGCTCTAGCAGAGGACCTGAGTTCAATTCCCAGCACCCACATGGCAGCTAAGAACCATCTTTGGAGGTGGCCCATACCTTTAATCCCAGCACTTGGGAGGCAGAGGCAGGCAGATCTCTGTGAGTTCAAGCCCAGCCTGGTCTACAGGGCTATTTCCAGGCCAGCTGGGGCTACAGGGAGATCCTGTCTCAAAAACACCAAAAAAAGAAAAAATTGAATATCCCTTGCCAGGTGTGGTAGCACATGCCTTTAATCCCAGCACTCGAGAGGCAGAGCCAGGCGGATCCCCGTGAGTTCAAGGCCAGCCTGATGTATAGAGTGAGCTCCAGGCCATCTGGGACTAAAAGGAGACCCTGTCTCAAAAAGACACCCCCACAAAAAAGAGAAAATTAATTGCAAAAACATTGTTTCTAAGGTTGAACTCAGGACTAATTTTTAGCTATCTAGATTCCTAACAGTTTTTTTTTTTCTTTAAAACAAATGAAGTGGTTCTTTAATGATGTTAAATGAATATAAGTAAGGTTTTACGTAAAATGTTCAATTCCTTTGTATACTTATTTCCAGAAAATTTAGCTAATAATTCTTGTGAGAGTAGCTGTTTGATTTGCTTTATTCGGTACACATGTATTCACATATTCCCTAGTTTTAAAATAGTTCTATTAATTCTTGTGAGAATTTCATATGCTTTATTCTGATCGTACTCCTCTATCTCTCCTATTTCCTCCCAGATCTGTCCTCTGTTCCCTAATATATTATAGTTTTTAACAGAAGATAAAGCAGTTTACTCAGAGGCTCTTTTAACAGTGTATATACTTCCTTAAATTTAGTTTCATGATTATAACAGACACTGAAAATGCATTACACACTGTGATAAGTTCACAACATGTAAAATGCTATCAAACATTGTCACTTGCTATTCAGAGAGAAGTCTCAATCAATGGGACAAACTTCATTAATGTATTATTTTAAGACAATGCTGCAGTCACTCCAACCTTTAATAATCATTGCTGTAATCAATCAGCAGTAGCAATATCCTGGCAAAACTTCCACTAGATAATAAAAGGTTTCCACCCTGGAGGAACAGATGATTGATAATATTTCTTTTAGCAATAAATACTTTTTAATTAAGAAATGTACATTGTTCGCAGATATAGTGTTACTGCACAAAGGAGAGATTATAATGCCAGGAAACCTACTTTTTATAAGTACTAGAAAAATAAAACAATCATGTGACTATCTGTATTCTTACATTTACTTTATTGTTAGTATTGCTGAGCCTCACCTATAAATATGTATTTTGAAACATAATTGCTTGAAAATAAGTAGCCAGCTGTTTTGGACCTATACATAAAATTATTGTTAATATAACTACAGGGCCTGGAGAGATTGGTCAGCGGTTAAGAGCACCAACTGCTCTTGCAGAGGACCCGGTTTGATTCCCAGCGGCCACATGGCAGCTAAGAACCATCTTTAAGCCTGGTGTGGTGGTGCACACCTTTAATCCCAGCACTCAGGAGGCAGAAGCAGGTGGATTTCTGTGAATTCAAGGGCAGTCTGGTCTATAGGGCTAGTTCTAGGCCAGCTGGGGCTATAGGGAGACCCTGTCTCAAAGAAACACCAATATATATACATATATACATATATATGTATATAATACATATCAAATGATACCAACCCATAATGTTTATTTTCAAGCCAAACTGATAAAGGATTATCAGCCAAAATAAGCAAACGTTCCTAATTTTTTAAAAATAATTCAGTCTTTGATAATTCATAAATGTATACAAAATACTTTGAACATATCCATCCATAAATCTTCCAAGTCCCCCCAGATGCTCCAAACTTCATGTCCTCTCTTCATAACCCACTGAGTCCAATCAGTGTGTCCCCAAATACATGGATGTGACACCATTAATGGAAGATAGGAAACTAACTTTCCAGGGGCAAAATCCCTGAAGAAAGCTGATTCTTCCTACGCTAGCAACTTTCAACCATCAAAGCTTCTCAACTAGGGTTGAGCTTACTGCTACCTTCCATGTATTGAAATCCTAACTAGCTTGATTTTGTGAGAATCATATGCAACTTCATGAATGCAATGGCCCTGTCACGTCAAGAACATACTGTTTCACAGCAGGCCTCTACAAGCTCTGACTCCACTAATCTTCTTGTCCTTTCTTCTGTGATGTTCCTTGAGCCATGGTAGAAGGGGTACAACACAGATGTACCATTTAGGGCTGAACAGCCCACAGTTACTCACTTCTTTCACTCTGAGCAGCTGTTAGTCTCTGTATTGATCCCAGTCTCCTGCAAAAAGACATTTCCCTAATGAGGGTTAAGAGCTGCAATAATTTATGAGTATACAATAAAGTATTCAGAAAACTGATTGATACTATGTGCATTTAGCAAAATAATGTTAGTTGATTCTTCCCTAGAGGCCGTGACCTTCCTGGGCACAGGTAGTTGGCCAGGTTTGCAGTACCAGGCATGAGTTCTGTCTTGTGAATGGATCTTAAATCACATCCAATCATCAGACATTCATGCCACTACTGCTGCACTGGGCATATTTTGCCAGACTGGTGTTTTTGTAGCTTTTGTGGATCACAGCTGTGTAAGACTGTTGTAGACTTTTCTTCCCCAGCAACCTGTCTAGTATCATGACAAGGTGTCAGTAGGGAGGAGGAGTCCAGATCAGTGTTAGCTTGATTTCTCCATGTCTGTGACCCAAGGGTGTGGTGTCTTCAGAAACCGGGTCTTACCATCGAGTTGGGGTAGGTCACCAAGAACAATGGCAAGAGCCACTTTTTGTTTTGTTTGGAGGATCTCCTCCCCTTGACCAACAACTCAAAGGGCAGCCTACCTGACCGAGACTAGACTTTTTGTTATGATAAATATGGTGTCAGAAGGAAGTTAATTACAGATATTTAAATATTCAAAGCTAGGATCCCTATGTGAGAGAGAATATATGACATTTGTCTTTCTGAGATGGAGTCACCTCACTCAGTATATTTTGTTTTTTACAGTGACATTTACTTATTTGAAAATTCCATAATTTCATTTTTCTTTACAGCTGAATAAAATTCTGTTGTATCTATGCATGACATTTTTATTATCTATTCATCACTTGATGGACACCTAGTACACCATTTCTTAAGCAAATACGTCTTAAAACCCATAATTAAGAAAAGGAGGAAGGCTGGGTGTGGTGGCCCACGCCTTTAATCCTAGCACTTGGGAGGCAGAGGCACGTGGATCTTTGTGAGTTCAAGGCCAGCCTGGTCTACAGAGTGAGTTCCAGGACAGCTGGTGCTACAGGGAGACCCTGTCTCGAAAAGACAAAAAAATAAAAATAAAAAAAAGTAAAGGAGGAAAATAAATGTGGATGAAAATATATAAAACACACCTCACTAAAGAAGGTAAACAGATGGCACATAAGTACATGAAAGTATGCTTCACACCATATGTCATCAGGGATTGTACAATGAAACAATAATGAGATGCTGTCACACTCCTGTCAGAATGGACAGCATCCAAACATGGAGAACAAACACCAAATGAATGCAGCACCTTAAGCATTCTCCATCCACTAGGGCATTGAGAACAGGTATAATCTCTTTGGAAGATAGTTGGGTGACTTCTTACATATGAAACTAAGCATACTTTCACAATATAATCCAAAAGTCATGCATCTTGGTGTTTCCTTAAAGGAACTGAAGACAGTCCTTACAAAAATCTGTGCATATGAACTCGCAGCTGTGGTGATGGCTTGCACAAGACCTATGCAAACTCAAACCAGACAAAAGCTCAGCACAGAACAGGTGAAATGGATAAGATGAGGCTAAGAAATGGCTAAGATGAGGATAAGATGGTAGCTGATCACTGATGAGTGAGGGAGAGTGGGCCTTTTTGAGGAAGTGATGCTAGATAGGTTAATCAGGCTCCAGTGGATGAACTCCCACTGAAGGGCACCCAGGGACACAAACTTGACTAAATAAACCTTAACAAATATTACAGATTATATAAAATCATGAGGGAGAGCTATGACAGATAGGGGAGGAGGTTTAAATATGATCAAGATGTATTGTATAAAATGCTCTAGAATTCAATAAACATGTGTGCTGAAAAAGACATGTGTATATGAGTGTTTTATTAGAATTGTTATTTTTTTATTTATTTTTATTTTATGTGTATGAATATTATACCTGTAGGTGTGTAAGTGTAGCCATGTTATTCAGTGCCCTAGGAGAACAGAAGAGTGCATCCAATTCCCTGGAACTGGAGTTATGGATGGTTGTTAGCCACCATATGGGCATTGGGATTCAAACCCATGTCTTCTGCAAGAACAGCCAGTGTGCTCTTAACTGCTGAGACATCCTGTAGCCCATTTTTTATTTAAAAAAATCTGTTTGTTTATGAATATTTTATCAGCTTTAATTGTTAACTATTAAAGTTGAATGCAACTAGTGAGATCAGGTGGGTAGTCTAGACAATGGACTAGACACTAGAAGACAAAATTGAATTTTCAGCCTATGAAAAGACAGGAAAGATCACCAAATTCACATTTTTAAGGGAAAGAGGCTAACATGAAAAAACTACATATTGTGTGATTTCAGTTCTAAAATGCCCTGGGAAAGGAAATTTGTGTAAAAAAAGACCAGGGGAGGTTAATAAATTAGAGCACAGAGCTTTCAGAACAGTGAAACCATTCTGTATAATGTTGTACTAGTGGATATGGGTCATTGTATGATGGCCCACGGCCTTGGATTGTGCAGTGTTCCCTAATGGATTTGAGAGATGATGGGGTGTAGATGCACGGTAGTCATAACAAATGCATCTCTTAAGAGGGAGAGCTGAGAAAAAAAGAGCAAATGGCAAAATTCAGGAAACAGATGGAGATGCTACCTGGCAAAGGCAATATTATCATATCCGCTCTGGTACCCAAGAGGCAGGAGGCCTTGGAGGGCAGAGCCGTCCTCCCTGCCTTGTGACAGAAGAGAAAGCTGGCTGCTAAATTAACTTTGATTGCCTTATCTATTTGGTGCTTAATTAACTTGTTAAATGAAATAAATGCATATTTAGTAAGTAACAAGTGGTTGCTAGTTTCCTTGGAAACCTCTCCCCATTGACTTCCTCATCCCAGATAGCATTTTCATAGTTTAATTGGCAACTGAATCAATTACAGGCAAGTATTAGCACGATCCTCAAGTAAGGTGACCGTAGGAATTGGTTCATGCACCCTACAATGAGGCTGTCATCAACAGGAAATTTGAAAGGGAAGTTGGTTGAGTGAAAAATATGAATGCCTGACTGAACAGGTAGGGATGAAGCATTTGGAGAGGTCATGACCCGAGAGGCTACCAGACAGTAATGGGAAAACTGGTCAATGAGGCCAAACGTGAAGACTTAACTTGAAACAAGTCAGGGATCTACATCTTTAATGAGAAAGGGATTGGCTATGAAATGTAGTATTTTTAATGGCAAACACTTTTACTGACAGATAAAGAATATCACCCACACTTAGACAGAAAGATCAAGCTCTCCATGTGGAGAGGGGACCTGGAAACTGAAACCCAGCATCTCCAGGGGGAAATCTGGGTTTTAAGGGTTTCACTGGTTTTACATACCTAATTTTTATAGATCAGAATCCTTATCCTCTGCCTGTTATTCCTGCTTTCTATATTGTAAAATTCATTAAGGACTTGCTCTTTGGAGTTATTAGTATTTTTAAGCTGCATTACATTGGTAAAACTAATACATATAGTATAATATAAAAATATTTCAATCAGCCGGGCGTGGTGGTGCACACCTTTAATCCTAGCACTTGGGAGGCAGAGGCAGGCAGACCTTTGTGAGTTCAAGGCCAGCCTGGTCTACAGAGCGAGTTCCAGGACAGCTGGAGCTCCAGGGAGACCCTGTCTCAAAAAGACCAAAAAAAATTTTCAGTCAAGAAGCAAAAAATAAGGAAGCTTAGAATAATTTCAAATCTCATGAATCAGGACAATCAGTGAGCATTTTTCTAAATATTTTATTATAGAAAAATTCACTTTATAAAATATCACCTATATACATACTATATTTATATAGAAGCACAGTGTTTTCACAGTATAAGACAAGGTTTTCAGAACAAGCATTGACCCCTGAGACCTCATCCTTCTAGGATAGCCTACCAAAATATATGTTGTCCTTGCTGTCACCAAGGGTTTAGGCCTTCACCTCCAGCACTCATGAGAAAGAATCTCACTAACCAATGAACACATTTATTAAAATGGGATTTCCTCAGAGCAGCTATGGAAGGATTCTTGGCTCTGCTTTAACACCATACATGTCCATTATTGTGAGCGTGATTCATCTTGAGGCATGACATTTGCATTTCTATTCAATCAAATTGGCTGATAAATTTTTTGATGTGGCAGTATTAGTTGGAAGTATTAAAATATATTTTATTAAGTCCGAGTGGTAGAGTGGGGGTGCTTTGAGTCCAGATGATAAAATTCTCATGTTGGTGACAAATTCTAGGGTGTGTGCTGAACTGAATAGAAGTTGAGGCCACAGGGTGAGTCATGGTTAAGGTCATGGAGAAGTCTGTGTCTAGTTCTTGAGGCAATTTATGATCTGCTGGAGTAGCTAATATCCCCAAAGAATGACAAAATTTGCATTAAACCATCTATAAAAACTGGCACAAAGAAGGTCAGCAAGTGGAACAGTGTCCTTGCCAGAGGCTACAGGCTGAGGCTTTAAGGGAAAGGAGAGAGAATTGCTTGAAGTGAGAGTTAGAAGGTAGAAGCACCAGCTTGTCCCAATTCTGGCCCTTTCCTCACAGGATAGCTATCTCTGGGCAGGGTGCACATGAAGCTGCATCAAAAGGGTTGGAGGATATCCATATGGGTGGCACAGATTAGACTCCGTGGGTATTAAGAAAAGGGTAGAAATTTGGGGAAGGGGTAAAGATAGATCTGAGAAGAATTCAGGTGGGAGTCATGGGTAAATATTATAAAAATACATTATATGTATGTGTGAAATTCTCAAAGAATTGATGAAAATGCTGTAATAAAAAGGGAGGAAGCAATGGCTTTCTTTGGATGCTAAGACAGGTAAGTCCATATTTTGTCAGTGAGGCTCCTGGACCAGCTTCTGGCTGCTTCTCAGGCTTGTTTACCTAACAGTAAGCTCCCTGGGTTATGCCTGCAGGCTTTCTTTAATTTCTGAGATGAGCCATGCTTCAGTATGCAGCCAGTAAAAATCAGCTGCTTGGAAATAAGGTCAACAGTTGACAATTGGGACATCATCAAACTCAAAAGCTTCTGTACAGCAAAAGAAACAATCAAGGAAGTGAAGAGAAAACACAGAGTGGGAGGAACTCTTCACCAGTGATACATCTGACAGAGCATTAATGTCCAGAATATATAGACCACTCAAAAAACAAATAAGTAAGAAAACAAGTGACCTACTCAAAAGATGGAGTAAAGAGCTGAACAGAGACTTCACCGGGGAGGAAGTAAAGATGGTTAGAAACACCTTAAAAATGTTTTAAACATGGCCGGGCGTGGTGGCGCACGCCTTTAATCCTAGCACTTGGGAGGCAGAGGCAGGCAGATCTTTGTGAGTTCAAGGCCAGCCTGGTCTACAGACTGAGTTCCAGGACAGCTGGGGCTACAGGGAGACCCTGTCTCAAAAAGACCAAAAAAATGTTTTAAACATCATGAATAATTAAGGAAATGCATATTAAAACCACTCTCAGATAGCATTTCACTTTGATAAGACTGGCTAAGATCAAG
>VZQC01008227.1:1948417-2195970 GCA_009823505.1 Rhizomys pruinosus | reverse complement strand
TTATAGAGGATAACATACACAGCCTTAAAGGTCATGGAAATATACATAGCAGAAAGATTATTATCATTCCTATCAGACCATCCAATTTGAAGTTGAGATTAAGATTAACCTTTCTTTTTTTTATTTTCTTTAATATGGAATGCTTCACGAATTTGCATGTCATCCTTGCTCAGGAAGCCATGCTAATCTCTGTATCATTCCAATTTTAGTATATGTACTGCCAAAGCGAGCACAGATTAACCTTTCTTTTAAGTTGCACATTGATATTAGCTGTCTCTTCTGGGCTTACTCTGGTACAAGGTTTACACAGAAAATATCCTTATGTAGACTAATATAAAATCACAGCATGAGAAAACTTTAAGTCTATAGATTTGCAGAGTGATGAAAAGAATATTCAACCAGAAAAATCTATACAGATATTATGGAACCTGACTTGGTAAACAAGATTCTGGGAGAAATATCAGTTGTTTCAAAGAGCAGCCAGGAATTTTGATCTGCACTAGCTCAACTGTTCTTGTCTTCTCTGCTTCATAAAGCTAAAGGAAGATCTAAATGGTATATAGCATAGTTTCATGTTTTTATTCAAGTGAATTAAAAAGCTGAAGTCTTGCTTTGTTTAATGTAATTTATATATGATATTATTTATTTTATTATATTTGGAGACAGGGTTGTGTCCACCCCCAGTTAGCCTGTAACTTTATATAGACAAGGCTGATGTCAGTCTAACAGAGCTCTTCCTGCCTCTGTCTCTGGAGTGCTGGGATTAAAGGAACACCACACCTAGCTAGGCTTGCTTATTTTAGAACAGTATTTGACTAAATAATTATTGATTAGCCTATCCCAGTGAAAGACAGTTTATCCAGAAGTTCCAAGCTTTTTAAAAGATGGCAATATCACGCTTGTTTCACAAGAGGAAAACTGATAGCTGTCTGTTCTGCAGTAATGAAAACATTAAATGAATTTTTTTATGTAACAACCATTTCAAAATCATAGACCAGAAAGACCTTTGAATGGTGAGGACAAGAATAAAAGGATTAAAAAAACAGCCAGAGAAAAATTCAAGAAAAAGTCTTTGGGAAAAATCAGCTTGTGATGGTTAATCCTGGGTGTCAACAATTGACTGGACTAAGGAAACAATAAGAGAAAACTAGATCCTGTCAAGAGATTGGACTACCTCAACCACAGATGGCCCATCCCCAAAATTGTGCATTACCTAAACCTTTTGCTTTGCAGGCATTATACAAGGCCATGGCATGGGACTGTTACCCATTTTTTTCCTGCAGCAGCTTGCTCTCTCCTCACGGGTTAATATTTGATCTTTCTGCTGCGATCAACTGTGTCAGATCACAGTGTGTGCTGAGACTGGCAGATCTCCTGGAATCCATCGGGGGCCTCTTCCAGCACCGGATTGGGACTACTGAAGCATCTAGCCTTGTGGACCGAGCAGTTACCTGGATTCTCAACCTCTCCAGTGTGGCCACAGCTATTGTTGTACTACTTGAGCTCTGTCATGGTGAGCAAATCAATAAATTGGTATTATAGCGATAATTCGTCCTGTTGATGTCTGTTTCTTCTTCAAGAACCCTGACTAATACACACTCTACAAAAGAACAAAGCATAAGATTTCATTTATAGACTACAACTATTACTCACTTTCTCCTGCTTGTGTCGATTTCTACACCTCGACATTCCTTTATTAGTGGCTTTTCCACACCTCCTTTTACGTCTGTTCCTTGCAGATTCCTCGCTCCCTTTTCCTGGTACATCCAGCACCGCTTCCCCCGCTCGTCCCTGCGCCCCCTCCCCCCTCACTGCTTCCCACCATCCCTAGTCTTCGGCCAAAGGACATATCATACGGCCTCCCTGGATGCAAATAAGGAAGCAGGCACACCTACAGCTGCTAAATCATCGTTGTAGTTAAGTACACTACAACACCCAAGATATACATATTAATTCACAAGCTTTAATGAGGGTATTAGTGGGAAATAGAAAATTTAAATTTCTTTGTCTCATTCCTGTTTGTCTCCTGGTGTCTCTTAGAAACACCATATGATTAGCCATGATCACTTTGAAATGATGATATCTGTCTTGGATTTTCTCTCCTATATGTTGAAATTGTTTGGTACAGCCAAATGGCATTGAAAGTAATGAATACTTTCAATAATTATGGATAATTTACCAGTGTGAGATGGACTCTTTCTCCAGAGAGAATGAGATACTAGACCCCAAACAGAATGTAATTAAGCTCTGTTTTTAATGTAATGTAACCCTGCAATGAGAGAACTGATGTCGTCTCTGCCCGCTTGTTTCTTTGTGGCTTTGACCCCTTTCCGCCACTCCGTCCCATTTTTCTCTTTGCCCCCTGCACCCTTAACCTCAGTGATTAACTCCTTTTACTAGCCCGGCCTTTTCTAGTGCGCTTTCAGGCCCCCCGTCTGGCCCTGCCCCTCCGTATTACGCACTTGCTTGCGCCCGCTTCGTTTCTCTTTCGCCCCCTTGTTGTTCGGTGGGCTTTGCGTATGGGACAGTTGTGGTGGTACCGCTTTCATTCCTTTCGCTTATCCTATTATTATCTACTTCACACCTTTTTCTAGCGCACATCTCGCTACCTTTTGTTCTCCTCCTGCATTCATGTGCTATTATAATTCATTTTTTTTCCTATCCTTGCTCCATCTACGCTGTCCCTTTTAAAAAGATCAGATCTTCTCATCCCTCCCTACCCCAATTAATGGTCTGTTTCCGAAAGTTTCCACATATTTGCTCACATCACATTTAAAAAGTCTCACATTTAGAGGAGAGGTAGCGGGACAGGGCCAGATCTCCCTCAACAATGCTCAGCATAAGTACTTTCACGTAACCCATTTTTCTGAATGCATCACATCTTACCGAAGATCACTACTCTATAATCATTGAAAATTGTCTTATTTGTTGGTGACATTTTTAATAGTTTCATTTAGATAGCATATCTCAATCTCAAATATTTAAGAATGAGTCTAATGTTGAAGCGATTAAAGTTGAAAAAAATTCTCTTAAAACTACTGTGTTGCTTTCTAGTTTTCTATTTTGAAAAAGATCAGATCCTTACCCACACGTCAGGTCTAGAATAGGATAATTTTTTTTACTTGTTGGTGCAGAAATTCATCAATTTTGCCTCATTTAGTACATGCATCCACTGTGTATTGAATAATTAGTTTTCTTTGTATGTCACTCCTCAGAGACAGAGTAAAATTCATAAATATTTAAGGTAATTATACTCTAATTTAATAAATAATCAGTGAACCTCAGATAAGTGCATTGAGGTGAAATATTAAGAGAATTAAGCTCATCACTGTAAAAATGGGACATGCTTAAACTAGTACAGTGAAATGGAAAGATTATCTGTATTATCAACAGGGGACCTAGTCTAGTCACATTCTAAAAGAAAAAGCAAGAAGTTTCACTGAGAAAATTGAACATACTGTACTATTTGTTAAGAAAATCCAGGTGTGGAAGAGATTCTAAATGGTGGACATAAAGATTCCCAGGACCTAGAAAGCCAAGGAAAAAATTAGATATTAACTAACCAACAACCAGTATCTCAGCCCATCACAAAATATCACATCTTAATGTTAATATTGATAGTATGTTAATTAAATTAAAGTTCTAGTTTTATACCCTTGCATGACAAATCACACAATTATCTACTTAATTTTACCAATTCCAACAATAAAGATGTGCAATTTAGTCTCTTCTAATACTCATGGATGGAAAAATTCCCTCGGGGACTTTCTCTCACATTCTGTTTTCTTTTAAGAGTTTATAGGATCATGTTCTAGTTTTTTCTCTAAAATATTCCCACCCAAATTCACAAAATTTGAGTCATATTTCAAAGTAATCTTCTGCTTTTCTTTTAGGGCCCATGCACAAATGCACAAAACTAAAAACTCACAATTTGATATATTCTTCTTGCTTCTTATTTTAAGACAATTAAAAGGGAGCCTGTTTATGAATGCTTTTCCATCATCCTGAATGCTATTAAATTCCAATTAAGCTAATTAGGTAGTTTAATTTCTAAAATTTAATCTTATGGGAAAAAATGAGTTTAAATCTAGAAATGGAATGCTGTGTTATTAATTAGTGAATACATATCTGGTAGTGATAATCAGGTAAGAACTATAGCACAAGCCGCTTGCGGTGGCGCACGCCTTTAATCCTAGCACTCGGGAGGTAGAGGCAGGCAGATCTTTGTGAGTTCAAGGCCAGCCTGGTCTACAGAGTGAGTTCCAGGCTAGCTGGGGCTACAAGGAGACCCTGTCTCAAAAAAAAAAAAAAAAAAAAAAAACAAGAAAAACTATACAAAAAAAAATAGCTGGAAACAGATTCCACCTTACAAGAGGCATATTTCACTAACTTATGATATAAAGCAATTTATCAATTTTCTTCTGGTTTTATTTATATGTTTACTGTTAGCATAACTTAAAATGAGTTTATTAATTCTTTGAGAATTTCACATAATATGTTTTGCTCATATTCAGACTTCCACCTTCATCGTCATTGGACTTCACTACCCTCTTACTTAATATTACTCTATTCTTTTTATTGTTTATCACTGTCAAATTGTTACATGGTATGAAAAATATATGGGTTGGGCATTTCACCCAAGATAGTGGGAGGAGCTAAAGTCCTTACTTCCACAGTCCCCCCGTCAGTTACGTCCTGTGCCCACGTTAAGGCACTATTATATTTATTATATATATCTATATATATAATATATATATATATATATCATATCTATATAAGGCTTATAGATTCTGATTTTTGTACAGAAAATGTCCTTCAGGCTAGGCCATCCATCCAAATAGTACTCAGATAAACCTTACAGTCACAATCCCTTTAGAGACTGTCTCTCCCTCCCAGTGCCAGCAGTTACCAAAAAAAAAAAAAATCTTAGTGGGTGGCTGATTCTTAACTATTTCCCCATCTTAGGGGGAAATGGTTCCTCCTTCAAGGATAAGGCACCACCTTAAAGTGAAGGATGGGAAAAAAAAATTCCAGCAAATGGTACCAATAAAGAAAGCAGGTGTTGCTATTTTAATAATCAGACAAACGGTCTTCAACGTAAAAATCAGAACGAGACAAAGAACCCTTAAAAAAAACAATTAAAAATCAAATGAACAATTGACCATGAAGATTTCACACATACATGATATATATTGCACCACACTCTGGTGCCCCAAATTTTATAACAGCAATTCTCCAGGACCTCAAAGCACAGATTAAACCACAGCTACACTCCATAGTAGTGGGACTTCAATACCACACATGAGCCCTTTGATAGTCCAACGGGACAAAGGACTAAACAGCGAGACTGAACTATGAATCTGAACTAAATGCAAATACCACAATGGACCTCACAGACATCTAACCGTCTAATCCACCCTAAAACCAGAAATCCTTTCACTCCAGTTACCCCAAGGGACATTCAAGGACACAGGAAGAAACCTCCACCAACTACAGAAAGATTGAAGTAATTTATATGCATTCTATCTAAGACCACAGTGCAATAAAGCTCATTATCAACCCCGGATAAGCCCAACTATCTTACAAGAACACATGGAGACTAAACAACACACCACCCTAATAATGAATGGGTCACGGAGCGGGAAGAAAAAGAAACTAAAAACATTCCTGAACTGAATGACAAGACAATACAACACAACACAAACCTATGGGATACTTTAAAAAGCAGTCCTAAGATGGACGCTATTAAGCCCTAGGTGCCATAATCAGAAAACAGAGCACAGGGAATGTCAAAACATAGTAAAAAAAAAAAAAAAAAAAAACACTTGAGAGGCAACAACCGATGAACCTAAATGCAACAGACAGGAAGAAATAACAAACATAGAGCAGAAAATCAATTAAATAGAATCAAAAACATTGAAAAATCAGTGAATCAAAAGTTTGTTCTTGAGGATTAAACAGGATAGAAGACCCTAGCCCAGTTAACCAAAAGAAAGAAGGGGCAACTCCAAATCAATAGATCTGTGATGAAAAGGGGACATATCACATCAGACAATGAAAAGATCCAGACCATTCATATGGGAATACTTCAAAATCCTGTACTCTTACTAAGTTGAAAACCTAGGAGAAATTGATGAATATCTGACTCCTGGGAAATCACCAAAGCTCAACCAAGAAGAGATCAACAGCTTAAACAGACCAAAATAAAATTAAAAAAAAAGAAACCTCCCAACTAAAAAGCCAGGCCCAGATGATACAGCCGAGAATCATAAAGTCATTTAAAAAAGACTTACCACCATTATTACTCAAATTGTTCGAAGGATAAAAAAAAGAGGGAATGCCCCAAACTCCTTTATGTAGCCAGCATCACTCTATCCTAAAACACCAGCCAAAGATACAACCAAAAGAACTATGACCCATCTTCATAATGAACACAGTTGCAAAAATTTGCATAAAATACTTACAAACCGCATCATCCATCATGACCAAGTTGGATTAATTCCAGAATGCAGGGATGGTTCAACATATGAAAATACTAATATCATCAACATATAAATGGACTGAAGACAAAAACCACATGATTATCATCTCAATTGATGCAGAAAAAAGCCTTTGTCAAAATCCAGCATCCCTTAATGCTTAAAGTCCTAGAGGTAATTGGATGAGGGATCATTCCTCAATATATCAACAACCATATAACAAAACCCGCAACCAGTATAATCTATAATTGGAAAAGCAGAAGCATTCCTTTAAAGGTAGGATTCATCAAGCCTACCCCATCACCATTCCTCTTCACTATAGTGCTTGAAACACTTGCTGGCAATAAGGCAGGAAATGATATTAAAGAAGTTCCAATTGGAAAAGGAAAGTGAAGCTATCCCTTTTGCTGATATAATTGTTTACTTAAGGGATGCTAAAAACTCACCAGAAAATCCTGAAATTTTAAGAGCTTCAGTAAAGTGGCAGAAAACAAAATTAACCCGAAAAATCCAGTAGCTTTTTTTACACCAACAACAAGCAACTGAAAGGAAAATCATTATATTTAAATGTCTCATTCTACCCAACTCTTGTACAGATTCAATGCATCCTCATTAAAATCCCCAAGAGTTTCTTCACAGGCTTGGAAAAAAAAGTCCTTAATTTCATTTGGAAAAACAAAAGACCCCGAATAGCCAAAACAACCCTGAGTGAAAAGAGCTACACAGGGGGGATCTCTATACCAGATTTCAAACTATACTACAGGGCTATAGTCATAAAAACAGCCTGGTACTGGCACAAAAACAGACCTGTTGACCAATGGAACAAAACCGAAGATCCAAATCTGAGCACATACAATTTCAGCCATCTCATATTTGACAAGGGGGCCAAGAAACCACAATGGAGAAAAGACAGCATCTTCAGCAAGTGGTGTTGGCAAAACTGGATCACCACTTGTAGAAGAATGAAATTAAACCCCTACCTCTCACCCTGTACAAAAGTCAACTCCAGATGGATTAAAGACCTCAACGTGAAACCCCAAACTCTGAAGGTGATAGAAGAAAAAGTTGGCAGCAGACTACAAGACATAGGCGTAGGAAAAGACTTCCTAAATCAGACAGCAGCTGCACAAGAATTAAGGTCAACAATTGACAAATGGGACCTCATTAAACTCAAAAGCTTCTGTACATCAAAACAAACAATCAAGGAAGAGAAAACCCACAGAATGGGAGGAAATCTTCAGAGCAGATACATCTGATAGAGCATTAACTTCCAGAATATATAAACTACTCAAAAAACAAAAAGAAAGAAAACAAATGACCCACTCAGTAGATGGAGAAAAGAGCTGAACAGAGACTTCACTAGTGAGGAATTAGAGATGGCTGAGAAACATCTTAAAAAGTGTTCAATGTCCCTAATAATTAGGGAAATGCAAATTAAAACCACTTTAAGACATCATCTCACTCTGATAAGACTGGCTAGGATCAAGAAAACAAATGATGCCAAGGGCTGGTGAGATTGTGGGGAAAGGGGAACACTCATCCATTGCTGGTAGGAATGTAAACTTGTACAGCCACTATGGAAATCAGTGTGGAGAACCCTTGGAAGACTCAAAATAAGCTTACCACCTGACCCAGTCATACCACTCCTGGGTATGTACCCACAAGACTCATCTTACTGCATAGATACATGCACAGATACATGCACAGCCATGTTTATTGCAGCTCTCTTCACAATAGCCAGGAGCTGGAACCAGCCCAAGTGCCCCTCAACTGACAAGTGGATAGAGAAAAATGTGGTAGATCTACACAATGGAGTTCTATGTATCAGTAAAGAAAGATGACATCATGAATTTTGCAGGTAAATGGCTGGAACTAGAAGACATTATGCTGAGTGAATTAACACAGTCCCAGAAAAACAAAGGACGAATGGTATCCCTCATCTGTGGATGCTAGCACCAAGTACCTAATTGTATGGCAAACTGAGCAACATTAATGTGATCTGAAAACAACTGTGCTCTTATATCGTAGACTCCCTTAAAAAATAAACACAAAAAAGAGATGGGTAGAGCTATTGTTTTGTTTTCTCCTTGGCAGCTTGCCTAGTTATACTTCTAATACCTCTAATATTATGAGAGCTACTGAATGATATATTTTAACTGAGAATGGCACTTAAGAGGTTCCCTGCTCAAAAACAACTACTGAAGCACAAGCAATTGTAGCCTGGTCAAATGTGGCAAGGTTATCTCAGATGAGAACATAATTTGGTAGCATTATCAACAGGGTGTTTGTTTTTCAGGGATGCTAAACACAACTGTGAATGTGTCACCACAGCTAGTGCTAAGGTTCCATAAAGCCATTGTTGTACAACAGGGTCTGAAGAAGCCAGGAGAGCCATTGTGTGTAGCTCTGAAGGTGAAGTCTTTGTTGAAATAGGAGCTCCAGAAATGTTGGGGATTCTGATATCATAAGATGTCCATCTAAGAATTCTGTAGCTGTGAAAAGAAGCTGCCCAAGAGAAAGCTTCTGTGCCCTGCCAGTAGTGGAGTTGGAGGAGTGAGCTGACCATTTAGCACCTGGATGATTCTATCATGAGCCCTAGATGTTGGCCATGTGTAGAGTGTTAAGTGCTTGAACACTGGTGTTGCCTGGGGAAAAGGTTTAACCTGTTCTCAGAAGTTAACCATGGCAATAGCTGAGTCAGTGACCTGGGCCAATGACCAACACTTGGCATGTTCGTGGAAGGAGCAGAGAAGATTACATATATATATTTTTTCCCTGATTAAATGAGTCTGCAGGAGCTCTCAATCTGCCTGCTTTTCACCCAACTCCCAGTGTCTATGTGTTGAATCCACTGTCTACTCACCCCCATTCTTTGGTTGTGATCCAAATTTCTCCAGTTGGCCTGTAGTAGGGTACACCATTCTTGTTTTTGTGTGTAAGGTGTGTCTAGTGTCCTCTCAGTCTAAGTCTTTGTGCGTGTTTGTCAGTCATTGTAATTGTCTCATGTTGGTTCTGTCAAATAAAGTGGCCACTTCAAGTTTCCATCCTTAATCTGCACAGAATTATTCACTTTGGCATGCCAAACTACATATGCACATGCAAACTTTAAAATATGGATATTTAAAATGCATTTAAAGGCCAAAAGTTTGGGTACCTTAGATATCTTTTTATCAAATGTTTTCTACTTATTTTCAATGCTCAGCTAAAGTCTTAGGCAGTTTAATACATGACCGTTCTATTTAAATGATTTTTTTGTTACCTAGGTCTGGTCCAAAATGTGGGCCATCCTGGACCACCCATCCCTTGTCACTTGGGGCTTTCTCAGCTTTTTTGTCCTCCTCTGCCTCTTCAGCATATCCTACCAGTGTGCTCCACCACCGGCCTCTGTCTTCTTCTTCTCAGATGCCTGCTCCATTTTGCCCATGGCCAGTGAGGAGTTATTGAAATCACGGCCCAGGTCCTGACTGATGTCGTCAACAGAGGCTCTCATGGAGCCCTTCCCAATGACGTAGTTCATGTTTGGCTCTCTGCCATTTATGACTCATGGGGATCAACCCCCATGACTCTACTCCCACCCAGACAAACTATTCCTAGCCTCTTCCCTAAGTGGCTGGTTAGTCAATGACGGGTAAGCTCCTGTTAATCAGGACAGAGTCAAATGTCGGCATGCTAGTGGTGGGGTCAACAATGTCTGAACTATGCACTCAGACTCTCACTCTGTTTGCCACTGTCTTTAAAACAAAAGGGTTGGGGATGGAGAGATGGTCTAGTGGTTAAGAGTGCTGACTGCTCTTCCAGAGGACCCGGGTTCAATCCCCAGCACCCACATGGTAGCTGAGAACCATCTTTAACTCCAGTTCCAGGGAATCCACCACCCTCTTCTGACCACGCATTGTACAACATGGGTGCACAAACCTGCATGCAGACAGTACATTCATACACATAAAAAATAAATAAAATTAAAAAAAATATTAAAACGAACAGGTGGAAATGTGTAGAGTGTTATGCACCTGCACACCTGCATGCTTACTGCTTTGTCTGCCAAACAGGTTTAACATGTTCTCAGAAGTTAATCATGGCAACAGATCGGTTGTGAAGGAAAGGAGAAGATCACTCTCAAGAAAGCAAAAACTTAATTACCCATAAATATCTTTTATTTTATTTATTTATTTATTTTTTTTTTGGTCTTTTCAAGACAGGGTCTCCCTATAGTGCCAGCTGTCCTGGAACTCACTCTGTAGACCAGGGTGGCCTTGAACTCACAAAGATCCACCTGGCTCTGCCTCCTGAGTGCTGGGATTAAAGGCATGTGCCACCTTGCCCAGCCCCATAAATATCTTTGATAAGGAAGTCTGGCCAGAAAGGAAAATGGCAAGTACAAAGACCATCAGAGACATGTTCTGTTCTGTTATCTTTCATTCTGAAGAGTGGGGAAAATGATGAGATGGGAAAAGAAGTAAGGGGAGAGTGGCCATGTTTATTATATCTGTGGACTCCATGTACTGCTTGGGATATTGCTGCACCTTGGTGCACCCTGAGAGCCAGAGACATCATAGAAAGAACAAAGTAGCCCCTCTCCAATGAGGACTATAACAGGCCAAACTTTTATTCATTTCCTTCACTTCCACCGAGCATCTCCTTGGCCAGCAGCCTGCAATTAAATATGGGAAATAAGTCTTTCTACATGGGTCAAAAGGATCTCCATAGCTCGTAACTTGAAGGGTGATAGTGGTCCATGGTTGTGGCCTGTAGGCTGTCAGATCTCACTGGAGAGTCTCCCCAACCAGTGGACATGAGCCACTGAACTGACCACCAGAAACACCAGAGCAAGGAAAAGCAGGTGAGTACTCTGTGTGTGCCATCAAAAGAGGAGCTCGGAGTCTGGGGGGGGGATAATTACCAGACCAGAATGAGGTAAAAATTTTACTAAAGGATATATACTATGAACAGAAACACAGCAGGGAGAGAGAGAGAGAGAGAGAGAGAGAGAGAGAGAGAGAGAGAGAGAGAGAGAATTGTGCCCCTGTACCACTGATGAGGGACTGGGGTCTTTTTAAGGCATTTTACAGATGTTACATGGCCTTGTCTCATGAGAAATTTATATGGAGTCATATTTGAACAGAGAGAGTGGAAACCATACTATATTACTAGGTAGTAAAATTTTAAGTAGTAAATTTTGTGATTTCTTTTGCCATTATTGAATTTGGATATTTGTGGTAAGGCATCAGGGTTTACTGATTATTAACTCTAACTATTTGTACTCGACATCACAAGTCACTGGGTCAGGCTACATGTAGTTAGGTCTGATTATTAGAAAAGGAGGAATTTTACATTATTATTGGGCTTTTTGTCTTTATAGGACTGTTAAAAACTATAGGAACAATTAAAAATGAAATAAATGCATTTTGCATTTTGAGATGACCAGGAGCCTCTGGGGTCTGGGTGGAATGCTGTAGTCTGAATGTGAAAGGCTCACAGGCTCTAACAGTTGGTCCCCAGACTGTGGTAAAATTTTAGAAGGCTGTGAAACATTTTGGAAGTAGAACTATCTGGAGAGAGTGAACCACTGGAACATAGACCTTGATGTTTGATAGGTTGTCCCTATTTCATGTATTCTGCCTGCTTCCTTACTGCAGGCATAAGTAACCAGCCAGTCCACTTCAGTGTCCTGACACTGTCCCAAGGTAGCAGCCACGTGAGCTGTCAGCCAAATAAACCTTTTCTCCATTGAGTTAGTTCTTGTCAGTACTTGATAATAATAAAGAGAATGTGATAAATGTAGTATTCATACATAATTTATTAACATCTTCTTGTATGGTGTAAATGATCTCCAAATGCTTATAATATGTAGTATAACCATCATCATGACAAGAAGCCTCTATACTAATTTCAAAACTAGTAAGAAAATTTCATGAATGCTTAATGCAATTTTTTATGATTATCTTTGATCTGCCTTTGCTTTGAACTATGGCTATAGAGCTCACTGATATACCAAATGACTCTGGTGTGTGTGTGTGTGTGTGTGTGTGTGTGTGTGTGGTGTATTCTGATATCCAGTGTTTGTATTTCATGCATATGCATTTTGTTTCTCAAAAATATTCCTCAAATGGATTCTGATTCTAATATTTACCAAAAAATCTCTGTACCTACCTTTGTAAAACAGGGAATAAAAATAAGCCAGTTTGTTTATGTTTTATCAAAATCTTCTCTTTCCTTCTTTCCCTACTTTCCTCCTTCCCCTCCCCATTCTCTCTCTCTCTCTCTCTCTCTCTCTCTCTCTCTCTCTCTCTCTCTCTCTCAGAGTCCCATGTAGCCCCAGCTAGACTGGAACTCACTAATTCAACCATGCTGACTTAAGTTTCACAGAGCTCCAGTTACCTCTGCTTCTGACGTGCTGGGATTAAAGACAAACACTATCACATGTTGTTAAAATCTTTATTTCTAATGTACATTTTAAATTTCACTGTGAATCTCATCCTCTTCCCAAACATATGAGAAGTAGATACTCCTTTAAAAAGACTGAACCAAAAGACAAACAATTGTAGTGCAGAAATCATTTTTACAATGTAGATACATTTATAAACAGAATCAAAAAAAAAGCAAAACAAAAAGAGTAATTTAGAAGCTTTTATTCTGATCACTTTGATTTATGACCCTCCACACTCTCTTGAAATATAACACCATATATCATTTTTGTCAGCTTTTGAGTCTGTAAAAATGGAAACAGAGAGAGTACACTGTTTGTGACAGTTATAAACATTTTGAAATTAAACATTTTTGCGTACCTGAAAATTCACATGCAATTGTAAACATTAGTTCAATTAGGAATAACCTTCACCCAATTTCTTCAAAAACAATTTTTTTTTGTCTTTTCAAGACAGGGTCTCCCTGTAGCCCCAGCTGTCCTGGAACTCACTCTATAGACCAGGCTGGCTTTGAACTCACAAAGATCCACCTGCCTGTACCTCCCGAGTGCTAGGATCAAAGGTGTGCACCACCATGCCCCGCCAAAAACAAAAGTTTAACTGTATTGTAAAATAGCAACAAGACTTTGTCTTTGTTAGAATACACAGGTATTGTTGGGCTCATGTTAGTGCATGTATCTGTCTATTCTCTCAGGTCTATTACATATCCATATCCATGTAACCATCACCATAGGTAATACACAGAGTCATTTCAACCTCATGGAGAGCCCCTAAACATATTTTGGCATTAACATAAAGTTTATTTTCAGAAGTCATAATTTTGGTATATATGTGACATATATATATATTTTGGAGCAATACAAATGGGAGGGAACAACAACGGCAAAAAGACCGGGTCAAAGAACTGACTGAAACAGTTAACTTCTGCCCAAACAATAAACCTCTGCAGACAAAAACTTAAAAAAAAAAATCCATTCCTTAGGCCAGGCATAGTGGTGAATGCCTTTAATCCCAGAATTTAGGAAGCAGAGGCAGGCAGAAGTGAGATAGAGTTCAGCTTGGGGTAGCTAGTGAGGGTCAGCCCAGATGGGACTACCTGCATACAGGACAACCCTCTCAAAATGCCGAAAGAAATCATTCCTTAGTTGAAGCCCATCAAAAATAGACATAATTGTATGGAGTTGGGAAAGGAATCCTAAATTAACTTTACTGTTTTTCAAACCCACTGCCTGAGATTTCCTCTGTAATATTTTCTTTTGGAATTGCTTTTTATTCATTTTTTGTGGCTATGAGGTTAAGCCATCAAAAATGCAGAAACTGATAAAAGCAAGGGAAAAGATGAGAGGATCATCAGTCTTCAGCACTAAAGCCGATACATTTCTACATAGTAACCTCTGGAAGTTCAGCAAACATGGCTCATTCAGTGCAAGGAGAAGTGTGCTGTGAATGAGCATCACCAGGCTTCTGGTGTCAGAAGTTCTATAGTCCTCACATTGAATCTTGTTCTCCTGAGTTGTGCTGGTTCCCCTGAGAGGTGTTTCTGGTGGAGCACTGTCTTTTAGAGATGTGTGGTACTTTGCTAAGTGAACTGTGGCAGAGCACCATGACAGAACTACTCCAGGGAGCAGAGCGACTCGGTCATTCCAATCGTGCTGGGGTGCGGGGTCATGTTTCAGCTACTCAGAAGAGAAAGGCATGAATGAGCTCCTGGATGTCTGTAGCCTTACAGGTGTAACAGAAGTTCTGATAGGACAGTCATCACAGCCACAGCAGTTAGACCCACAAATTCTCAGATAGATAGAGCTCGTGAAACTGGAAACTTGAATGGAACCTGGCAATTTGTTTGAAGATGGCTAGGTGGCTTCCATACATGCCAAAGTCAGAGAACCATTGCTGAGAGCAAAGTTTGTTACTTGGTCCCTAAGCATCTGGTAACAAGGGCAGACTGCAGTATTTCCTTTACTGGGGATTGTTTTCCACTGTTTCAGTTACCTCAGGTCAGCAGCAGCCTGAAAATATCCAATGTCACACACAAAAATGTGTGCTTTAAATTCATGACAATAGGTTGTTAGAATTATTCTATCATTAGATATTATTCATTTCTTTTTGTTACTATTATTTTATTATGTTATCTGTACAACTTTATTATTAACAGAGTTCCTGGTGTTTGACAAACATTTCACAGATCTAATCAGTGAAATAAATTGTCTTTTGCTTCTCTGAAAAAAAAAAACGTATTTCTCCCAATCCCCTCTCTTGTCCTTAAAGCTTGCATAGCTACAATTTGCTATCCACATGACAATTTTTTTACATAAAGAATATTACATAAATGTAATCTTGTGGCATGTAACTTTTTGGGGGAAATTATATGATTTAATGTTTTCTAACAATGAACTCAATATTTATTAGTAACAATTCCTTAATAATGGGGAATTGCACCAATCTCCTTTTTCTTAAATATAGTATTTTATTGATATTTTGTGTATTTCAGACATCATTTTTCAGTTCAGTTTAAACATACTCCCCTTTCCCTTCCTCTCACCCCACCTCAGTTCATGCATTCTGCCATACAAGTCCTCCATCTTTCTCTCAGCCTTTAATTCTTCCCAAAACATTAAACCTTTGCAGAGAAAAATTTTTAAAAAGACTGAGAGAAAAATACAGGGCATGTAACTTTTAAAATTAACTCATTTTCTCATCAAAAGTACCTTGAGAATCACCCACATCATTTCATGTGTTCATAGTTCAATCCCATTTCTTTCTAAGCAGCATTCTCTATTATATATTTTCCACAGTTTACATCCAATCCATGCATTGAGAGCTATTAGGATTATTTTTGTTGTTGAGGTACTATTTACATAATAGCGGTTCTCTAAGCTTTTATGAACATATTCATTTCTGTGAGTGTAAATTTTCTTTATTTGAGCTGGAATTAAATCTATTTTATCAATTTATTTTTATTTTATTTTATTCTTGACACCTTCATACACATATTTGCTGAGTCTGGGGCATTTTCACATCCCATTACCCTTCCTCATTCCTCCTTCTTCCTTCTAAAACTTCAAACTCATCTTCTTACCAACCACCCTCCTATTACTTTGATTTTTCTGGCTGGCAGACTGTCAGTGAGGGGCGGGACCTCATGAGCCCTTCCCCTGCAGGTAACCCTAGCTGTGGTGAGTTCATGTCTAGCTGACCTGGTTTTGCAGCAGTCTTCCCCAACCTGCAGCTCTTATATTATTTCCAGTCATTTCTGCAGTGTCCCCTGAGCCTTGGGAACGGTGGTCAAGGGGAGGTGTGAAACACATGTCCCTTTGAGGGCTTAGCAGTCCACACGGATTTATTCACCTTTTCACTGGCTGGGTCTCTGTATTAACTACTTCACAATGCAAAAAAAAGAAGCTTCCTTAATGAAAGCTGAGATCATCTCTGATCTATAGGGGCAAGCATAAGTATTTTGGATACTTAGATCCTTATTAAGTCCACTTTGGTTTATGACCCTTCCCACTCTCTTGAAATATAATATCATAATCATTTTGTTCTGGGGGCCTCTTGTCCCTCCCTCACAACAGTTCATAGGGAGATGTGAAATGTTCTACACTTGATACTAGGATATTTGTTTCATAATATTTGGCTTGTGGGAGAAGCATTATCTTCTATTTTTTAATTATAATTTTAGATATTCTTACAATTCATAGGGTCATTGGAGAGGCTCTATATATCCTTAGTTTTGGTTAACCTTGCTCTGACCATGTTCTCTCTTCTGCCACAGTACAACCATCCCTGCTTAAAACCTTTCCATCTCTGATATGCACTTCCTCTACATTTCTATCACATGGGTTCTTCTATCTCCCCACCACTGTCTAACTCCCCATTCGGATGCTTTTGTGAACTAATGAAACTAATTTGGAGAGGTATGTGGTAAAAAGAATTACTCTGTAGTAAAGCATCATAAACATACAGCAAATAAAAATCATGCAAATATTAATTGCCACTACTTATTAGTGAGTTAATTATTTCTGACTAAAGGCCTAATCTCAGCTAATAATGTAATTAGTGTTTATTTTAAACACATTAACTTACTATAAAAGTAATTATAGTATGTTTAGCCTTATTGATTTCATTTGTTACAAGTAATAAATTAAATTGTAATAATAGCTAGAATTTTTTCTTACTGCTTTAATTTCATGTCTTATTACTTTCATAGAATGGAAGTCTAGAAAGAATAAATACTATTTCACAAAGGCATAAAACTCTTCCAAATTACATCTTAAAATAATAAAGTACCTGTTTTTGCTCTTTTTGAGACAGGTTTTTCTTGTAACCCCAGCTGGCCTGGAACTCTCTATGTAGACCAGGCTGGCCTCTACCTCCCAAGTGTGGCAAATAAAGGCATGTGCCACCATACCCAGCCATAAAACACCTTTTATAAGATCTTCCAAAATAATATTTAAGATCAAAATTTAAGTACATAGTTTATATATTTTATAAATATTTGTATCTTTTTGATGTTCACTCTGTGGTACCAGCTAGCCTAGAGTTCTCTGTGTAAACCAACCTGGCCTCCATCAAACAGAGATCTGCCTGCCTCTGCCTCACGAGTGCTAGGATTCAAAGCTTCACCATCATTCTCAGCTAGTTTATATAATTTTTCTTTTGTGAATGGCTCATTTGCAGAATATAAAACTCAAACATTTTGTCCATATTCATGTAACTCAAAAAATGTGTATGATTTGTTTCCTGTAAAAGCAATAAGCTTTAAAAAAATGTTGGCCTAAATTTATAACATATTTTCTTAGATGAAATAGATGCAAAAATATACATGTTCTCAGAGTTGTGAGATATCATGTAAGAAATTCTTGCATTGCCTACTGAACTGGTGGAAAGGGTTTTCTTTGACCTTCCCATCTCTCCTTGTTCTTTCTCTATCACACAATAAAATCAGTTATCATAATACAGTGCGATGACTGTCAGGATGTGTAGCTATTCTCATATCTGAAAAGAGATTAAAAAAAAGATCAATGGAACAATTCACCAAGAGGATGTTACAACTATAAACATATACAAACCAAATACAGGCACACTGAAGTTCATTAAACAATACTAGTAGAGATAAAACAAAGGAATTACTCTATTATGGTGATAGTGGGTGACTTTAATTATCCCACTCTCACCAATATGCAGGTGATATTAAAAAACATAAACAGAAAAACAAAGGACTTAGATGACATCCTCAAACAAATGGACCTAACAGGCATCTATAGAACATCCCACCCAAATACTAAAGATTATACATCATTCTTCAGCAATCTGTGGAACACTCTCCAAATTTGATGACATTTTAGACATAGCAGGTCCCATCAACTTTAGGGAAATCAAATTAGCATTCTGTATTCTATCAAACCAAAATGGAATAAAGCTACTTGAAGAGCAGTAGAAGCTACAGAAAAGACACAAACTTGTGGAAACTAAACATGCCCTTATTTTCATCAAACTATGATATAAAACTGGTATAGTCCCCGAGTCTGTGAAGCTATTCTCTGTATTGGTACAGTTTAACTAACAGGAGGATTATTTATATAATAGTGATTTGAAACCATTTGAATAGTAGGGAAAGAGTTCTAGGATCCTATTTGTCATTGATTCATGTCCTATTTCGATTGTTTCTTCCCATCTACTGTTTTGGGGTTTGATTTGGTTTTATTTAAAAATATTTTATTTATTATTTTTATTTTATGTGTATGGTTGCATTGCCTGTATGTGTGCAAGTGTACCTGTGTCATGCAATGACCACTGAGGTCAGAAGAGGGCATCAGACCCTGGAACTGGAGTTATAGATGATTGTTAGCTGCCATATGGCTGCTCAGAACTGAGCCCAGGTTCTCTACAACAGCAGCCTTTTTGTTTAAATCAAGACATTAAGGTGTAGCATTAAAATATTAATTCGTGCTGTCTCATTATTTTTTTGTTTTGATTTTTGGTCTTTTGAGACAATGTCTCTTTGTCATCCCAGATGGTGTGGAACTCAATATGTAGACCAGACTGGCCTCAGTCTCACAGAGATCTACCTGCTTCTGCCTCCTGAGTGCTAGTGTAAAAGGTGCCCACCGCCACATTCAGGTCTTTCAATTTTTGTATGTAGACACTTAACATTATAAAACTGCCTCTTTATATATTTTGTTTTCATTCAAATATAAGAAGCTTTTGATGCTAAAGATTTATTATTTTAAAGCTCAACACATCAAGATTTTTAATTGTGCTGGATCATTATTAATTTTTTTTGAAATGAAATTGGTCTGGAGAAGTAATATAGCAGTTAAGAGCATATACTGCTCTTACAGATGACCCAAGCTCAATTTCCAACACCCACACTGGGTGGCTCACAAACACCTGTAACTCCAGCTCCAAGAAACCTGATGCCTTCTGCACTCTGTAGGGAACCCCCCCCCGTGCACATTACCAGACATAGACAGAAATACACAAAATTTAACAAATAAAATGAACCTTAAAAAATATTAAAATAATATTTAATTTTTAACTGAGTAGAAAAAATTGGAAGGTTTTCCACCTACTGAGTCTTGATCCCTCTGCTATGGGACCACTTCCATTCTCGCTGCTTCAGGGCTCACTTCTATTCTGCTTAGCTAGTTAGACCCTCCCTGCACTGTCCCCAATCACCCTGACCTTCCTTGGGCCTTTGTCCCATGCTGCTTGTCATGCCTGAGAGCCCCAGACTAGCTTGTCAGAGCTTATCCACTGAATCCCATAGCTTCTACGTGGGTTTAGGCCCCTTTACCCTGATGGAGAACTATTGACTAGTTAGCTTGGAGCCATCCTGTCCTGCCAATAAAAATATCAAAAGTGAGATCATGAAGCACAGAACAAATAATTTTTCATGCCTGGTCAGAAAGCAACCAGTTGACACCAAAATATAAAAAGAACCAAATTTCAGTTAAACAAAGGCAGCTTGGAGTTTCCATAATCACATAAGCAGCAACAATAACAACACAAATCCATATGCCCAGACGACAAAGCAAAAATACAAATAATATTAAGAAAAAACAAGAGGGGCTGGAAGGGAAAAGGGGATGGGCTCAGAGTAAGACACACAGACTGTTCTTGCAGAGGACCTTGAGTTACTTCTTCCCAGCACCACTGGGGGCTAAGACCATCTTTAACTCAGTTCCCAGGGGAAATCCAACGCCCTCTTCTGACCTCTGAAGCATTTTTTTTTTTTTGCACAACACAGTAATCAAGCTTACATGCACACAGTACACTCATGACACAATAAAATAATAAAAAAGAAAAAAGAATGACAAACAATAGAATCTATACCAATCATAACACACCAGTCCCACAGAAAGATACCATAGTGAGAACTACCAGACCAGATTCATAAAGCAGTAAACAATCAAAATTCGTATTTATTTTGTTTTAAATTTATGATTGTGGAGTTATATTTCAGTTCACTTATTCTTCCTCCCCCACCGCCAAGAATATCTGCCAAGTCCGATTCATTTCATTTGCTAGTATAATCCAGTCGCATTCATGCAACAATGCAGCATTCTCTAAAGAATCGATGATTTAAAAAGCAAACAAGTCAAAGAAGTCACAGAGGATAGGAATAATACTCATGACCTCAAGAAATATGAATGTATAGCTGAATAAGATGATAAATACCATTAAGGACTTGAAAAGTGAATTTACAAAAGAGATAGAAATAGTGAAGAAAACTCAAGCTTGAATGGAGATAGAATGAAAATCTTAATATGCTAATTTGAAATGACAGGAGAAAGCTTCTCAATAAAATGAGCGGAGTATACTACAAAGTTTCGTAACTGGTCACACACAGAGATTATATGCCTGAGATATTGCCAGCCCTAAGTGATACAGCTACAATGGTACTTCCTCACCTAAGAATCATTGAATATAATGGAACAGGATGTAGAAAGAATACTAATAACATCTCTTAACTCACACCAGTGAAACTTCATACAACAGGATATGATAGTGCACAAAAGGCCATAACTGGTCAAGTTTTAGAGAAGAGACTGCAAAGTATGTGTCCCTAGATGGGACTTCCCTATTAAATCTCAACCACTCATGGCTTAGGGGCCATTGCTGAAGAGGGGGTGGAAAGATTATAAGAGTCAAAATTGGTGAATGAATGTAAGGAAACAGAGGATTTTTAGGCCTGATAACTTGCTCATATGAATTTGCAACAATGCATAAGCATCCATAAGACCCATACTGGCTCAACTAGACAAAATCACAACATAGAAGAGGTGAAATGGGCATCAGGCTCCAAACTTAAAGGGTCCTACTTGAAAATGATTATGCATGGTGAGTGGGGAGTAATCTTTTCCATGGAGTGACTCCAGATAAGTTGATTTGATTTCAAGTACAATGAATTTGCACACGGGTCACCTGGGAAAATATTTGACCTTACAGGCCTTAACATATATGACAGAAATGGGTGAAATCCAGTAGGGGTGGTTTTGGGGGTGGTTTTGGGGGTGCAGATAGGCAAAAGGGGCAAAATTTGCTTAATATATATTATATGAAATATGCAAAAACTCAAAAGATATTTTAAAGACAAGGAATGCACACAACTGGGATGAACAAATCTATACATCATAAGCACAGAGAAGGCAGAAATAATCTCCGTCCATGCATTGCAGATATTCATACAATTTACGAACGAAACAACCTTTCCCCGTTAGAACAAATGTGCCTATCTACACTGACCGCGCACCCAACCCACGTTTCTCCAAAACCATTCCTCACTTCATCATCACACCGCACAAATACTAATGTCCACAACACACCAGTACGTCAAACTCCACCGAGAACCCGGCACACGTTCAACGGAAACCGTCAGAATTTACAGATGATTTTTACTGAAAATGGTAACAAATCCAGTAAAGCCTAGAGCAAAGTATTCCATGTTCTTAAATGAACAACACAGATATCAAACTAGAATATTTCACCCAGAAAAACTATCATTGTCAAAGGGGAAAGAAAAATCTTCCATGATACAAACAGCCAGAAAGAATTCATATCCAGCAAAGCAGACCTACAGAGAATACTTGAAGCAATACAAAAGGCTGAAGAAAAAAATGGCCATACTCAAGAGGGTACAGAAAGAAAATAACAGAAGGTATAGAGTACAGAGCCACAAAATAAAACTGAGAACACAAACAGAAAATAAAATGGAAGCAAACTATAAAAACCTTTCAAAAATAAATAAAAAGTTTCTGTACCTCAAACAACACAGGTTAGTTGAATGAATTAAGAAAGAAAATGTGTGATTTTATTGTCTCCATGAAACATCTTACTTCCAAACACAAGCACCATTTCTGAGTGGAAGGATGAAAAAATATTTCAAGTAAATGGCTCTAATAAACAAGCAAAAATTGCTATTCCAATATCCCACAAAATAAACCCCCATCTAAAAGTAATTGGAAGAGATAAAATAGGTTACTACATTCTGATCAAGGGAACAGTCCACAAAAAAGACATCACAGTCATGAACATATATGCCCTAAACTCTGATGCAACCAGTTTCATAAAAACAGTATTACTGAACTTAAAGACACAGATTAGGGCTGGAGAGATGGCCTAGTGGTTAAGAGCGCTGACCGCTCTTACAGAGGACACGGGTTTGATCCCCAGTACTCACAAGGCAGCCTAGAACCGTCTGAAACTCCAATTCCAGGAGAACTCCAGTTCCAGGGGAGTCTGACCACCCTCTTCTGACCTCCGCGGCAATTGCACGACACTGGGTTGCAACAAACTTGGCATGCAGACAGTACATTTCATACACATACAGAAATAAATTTTAAAAAATTTTTAAAAAGACACAGATTAATCACAATTCAGTAATAACAGGTGACTTCAGTACCCCACTTTTTTCCAATATACAGGACATCTGGACAAAGACTCAACAGAAAACAATCTTTTTTAAAATTTCTATTTATTTTTTATGTGTATGAGTGTACTGTCTGCATGTAGGTTTGTGCACCCATGTCGTGCAGTGCTGCAGAGGTCAGTAAAGGGTGTCTGATTACCCTGGAACTGGAGTTAAAGACGGTTCTCAGCCGCCATGTGTGTGCTGGGGATCGAACCCGGGTCCTCTTCAAGAGCAATCGGTGCTCTTAACTGCTAGGCTATCTCTTCTTCCCCCATAGAAAATAATCTTAATTAAATGATATCAGACATCTACTGAGCCATCCCACTCAATTAAAAAATAATATACATTACAGTCAGTAGCTCATGGAAGTTTCTCTAGACCACATACTGTGGCACAAAACAAATCTCAACATATACAAAAAAATATAATCATTCTATCTATTCTATTGGGCCACAACAAAATAAAATTTAAAATCAACAGCAAAAGAAGCTTTAAGAATCTATATAAACTCATGGAGATTAAACAGCACACTCCCAAATGATGGGTGGCTCAAAGAAGAAATATCATGATGATCTCATTAGATGTGTAAAATCCTTTATCAAAATTATACATGAATTTATGATAAAAGTCCTAGAGGTAATTGGACTGGAGGGAATATACCTTAACATAAATAAAGCTATGTACAACAAACCCACAGCCAACATCCTTATAAATGAAGAAAACCTGAAGCATTCATATTAAGATCAGAAACCAGAGAAGGTTGTCCACTAGCCTCTTTTTCAATACAGTGCATGAAACTTTGCAGAGCAGTAAGAAAAGAGAAGGGAGGATAAGTGGATACTTACTAGAAGAGGTCAACTTATCCCTGTTTGCAGATGGCATGATATTATACAAAAGAAATCCCAAAAATTCTACCAGAAGATTTCTAGAAATGATCAGTATTTTCAGCAAAATTGCAGGTGGCAAAATCAACTACAAAAATCAGTAACCTTTCCACATACCAATATCAAGGAATAAAAGAAAGAGTTAATGGGAACACTCTTATTTAAAAGAGCCTCAAAAATATTCCTAGAAATAAAACTAGCCAAAGTCCTCTACAATAAAAAAAATTAAAATCTTTGAAGAAATAGATTGAGGAAAACACAAGATTGGAAAGATTTCCCATGCTCATGGAAGGAGAAATTAATATTGTGAAAAGGACCATCCTCCCAAAAGTATTTTATAGATTCACTGCTAGCCCATGTCAAAATCTCCATGACATTCTTCATTTGGAAAAAAAATCCTAAAATTTGTGGAAACACAAAAGACCCTGATAGCTAAAGCAATGCTGAGCACAAAGAACAATGCTGGGGGAATTACCATACCAAATCTCAAGCTATATTGTAGAGCTAATTATCATAAAACAGCATGGTAGACATATAAAAGACAGAGTTGTTTTCAAATAGAAAAGAAGATTTAAGAATACATGCACCTTCGGTCACCTGATATTTGACAAAGGTCCCAAGAACATACATTGGAGGAAAGTCAGCATCTTCATCAAATTGTGCTGATTAAATTGGATTTCCACATGTAGAAAAATGAAATTAGACCTGTACCTATTACCCTGTACAAAACTTAAGTCCAAATGGATCAATGATCTCAATGTGAATACTTAAATACTGGAACTTATAGAACAAAACAAAGACAGTAACCATACACGATATGGATGCAGGAAAGGACTTTATAAATGGGGCATCAGTTGCTCAGGAATTAAGGTCAATAATGGACAATTGGGGTCTCATTAACCTAAAAATCTTCAGAATATCAAAGTAAAAAATAAATTGAGTGAAGAAGAAGCCCACAGAGTGGGAGAAAATCTTCACCTTTAAGTATTTAACAGAGACTTAATGTTCACAATATACAAAGAACCATAAAAAAGAATCAAGAAACACCTACTTAAAGATGGGCTGGCATAACCATCATTCCTACTAATGAGCAGCTATGGCAAATTAGATATTTAGGTATTTAAACCAGTTATAATATATACCTTTCGATCCTCAAATGAAAGCACACCAAGTTATTATAGGTTTAACAGTACAGATTTTGTTATGGTAGGTTACTTTGGTATAGACACAGATGATTGGATGTTGAGTTAATTCCATGAATTACATTTTCTTCTCTTCTGTTAAGTATGGCAGAGTCCGTGTGGTTTAAACATCTTCCTAACCATAGAGGATGTAGCTTGTGTGCATCAGCCTGGGGTTTATTTCCTGCCAAGGAAGAGCTAATAAGCCATTTAGATTCTGGGATATGAAGACATATGGACGCCACTGCTGCACAGTATTCCAGGCAGTGAGGTGATAGCGGTGCTGAAGGAGAGTTCCTTGCTTGAACCTCAAGGAGACCTATTTCTTTATATTGGTTTGTGGTCTTTGGTAACACTCTCTGGCATTCCAGAGACCACTGTATACAAATGCTAAATACGAACAAAACAGGGAGGGAAGTTGAAAGAACGGACGGTAAGAAAGGAAAAAATCTGCCCCATATTAAGTCTTTCAAAACGTTCCCCATGTTTATAATCAGGTGTCTTCAACAGCAGGGCCAGTCTTGCGCAGGAATCTCACCTTCTCTTGCAGATTCACAGTTTGGAGCAAGGAGCCTTTACCCTTTTGGGTTAAGTTATGCCTGGACAAGCTGGGCAGCCCATGAAAGAAAACAGCAGAATTTAATAGAGACCAAGACATCAGCCTCCAGAGAAAGTAGGAGTTTAGATCAAGAGAAGAAATTATACTCAGTGCTGCTGAGGATGCAGGGGAAGGGGATCTTCATTCACTGTTGGGCGGGATTGCAATCTAGAGCAACCATTGTGGAAATCAATGTGTAGAATTTATAAAAGTAAAAGTAAATCTACTGTATGATCCAATTTACCACTCCTTGCCCTATACCTAAAGGACTCATCCTACTGCTGAGATACTTGCATAGCCATGTCGCTGTCCTTTTCACAGAAGGTAAGAAATGGAGACAACTTAAAAGTCCTGCAACTGATGACTGGAACATGAAAATGTGGAACCTTTACACAATGGAGTCCTACTCAGCAGTAATGTAAAACAAAATCATGAAAATTTCAGGTGAATGAATGAAACTAGAAACTGTTACACTAGGCAAAGTAACAGACTCAGAAAAACAAGTCACATTTGTCCTGTCTTATTTGTGGATCTTAGCTCTACATCTTTATGTGTGAGTGTATATCCTGATGTAACCACTGGAGTCAGAAAATTTGAAAGGAATCCTGGTGGTAAAGGAGAATAAGGGGCCTCTGAGAGGAGAGAGGGGGTTATTAGGAGACAGATGCTATCAAGGGAAAATACAAAATGGGTTAATTTAACTGGAAATGGAGAAAGGAGGGTTTTACAAGGAACCATAGGGGTAAAGAAAAAGAAGCTCCAGAGAGTAGGGAGGTATTAATAGAGGGGAAATAGGGGTATTTTAACTGGGGAAGCAGGAGAGAGTCTTATACGGGGTAGAGAGAGGGGAGAGGTAAATAATGCTCAAGTGTTGGGAAAAAGCAGAAGTACATAAGTTCAAAAGCCATAAATATATAAATACACATATATTTGCATATATATTTTTTACACGAGTACGTGTAAATACTGAAGGCTGAATAACAAGAAACAGTGCCAGACAGGAGAAACCTCCCTTTGAGTTGTTAGGATAGTTCAAGAAACTCCCCAAATAACACAGACTTTTGCTACAGCCCTTAATTGCCTCCCAGACTTGAAGGTAAGATCCTATTCCTAAAGACAGGTCATACTTTGGACATAGGACTTGTAGCTATTGGACTAGAACTGACCTAGAAGCCTCCTCCTTGAAAAGTATTTCTTATAGTATCAGAGGACATTATTCACGCTGCTAAGGGAGAAAATCAGTGTTCTAATCCCACTGTAAAGCCTAATAACCACAAGTCACCAGCTCAGCAAACCTTCTGGGGAATCAACTGCTATCTATTTGGATGTAAAGCCTAGTCATCAGGAGGGAACACATGTGTGGTACTGCAAACATGGGCACATACACATGGCTAGAGAGGTCATAGATACTATAGTAATACATCTAGACACATGTTTCTTGCTACATGCTAAATATACATCCTTATATTTACAGACAGGCAAAGAAACTTTGCAAACACATGAAGACAAAGAGTTCTACAACTGATTAAACACAGAGACTAAAACGTCTATGAGATGCCCAGCCCTAAGTTACACATCTACAATTCAACCTGTACATCTAAGGCTCATTAAACACATCAGAACAGGGGGCAGAGAGAATATGCATGCACCTCTCAACTCTCACCAGTGAAGATTCCTCATGCAGCAAATGCTGACTGACAGATAAACCCACTACTGCCCAAAATGTAGAGAATAAGAGACTGAAGAGTTAAGACTTCTATATTCAGCCTGCAGAGTTAAGACTTCTATATTCAGCCTTAGTTACCTAGGGCTCAGGGACCATTGGGGGAAGTGGAGTATGGAAAGACTGTATAGCCAGGGATGGTGGATGACCACAAGGAAACAGGTTTCCACACAACTAACAACTTGTTCATATGAACTTACAGCAATGGTGAGAGCATTCACAAGACACAGGCAAACTAACACAAAAACCCAGCAACCACAGAAATGGAGAAATGTGTAAGAAGCCCCAACCTTAGCTGAAGAACTGGTGGATTATCACTTCATGGTATAGCAGAGTTGATCTTCTTTACTGACAATAGTTTGACCTGGCTCCAGTGGATGAACTCACACAGAGGTACGTCTGGGAACACGAACTAGACTCACTGTGCCTTAGCATATATGATAGAATGCTTGAAACTTGTGGGCAGGCTGTGAGGTGTTAAGATAGGGGAGAAGATCTAAATATGATTAATATGAATTATATGTCATGCACAAAATTCAATAAAAATAGAAAAAGCTTACACTGTTTTAATTCTTTACTTTTAAAAATGTTGTTTTTATAAAGCACAATATAAATACATACAATTTCCTTTTATCTGATTAATGCGAATCATTCTTATTTTTAAGCATGACACTGATTTTCTCCCTAAGCTACTAGGACTTATTATTGTTAAATGTAATCATTTCTTTTCCTTTATAAGTGTTTCAGATAATATTTTGGACAATGTTTTACTCTGTTTATGATTAATTCACATAAAACATGTGCCAAAAGTGAATGTGTAGATGCCCAGGGTTCATAGGGAAGCGACCAACTGCAGAACAAATTTGTACTTGAAATTCTTGGCTCTCAATTTATTGCTGCTTGCTTCACAGCCACAGCTTGGTGATTCTTTTTGAAAGACAATGTATTTGCTTCAGAAGAACTTTTTGTTGATGTCTTTGGATTAGTTTAAATAAAGTCTATAAATAGAATATGCTCTGTGAATTTTATTAATTTAGGAAAAAGGTTAATTCATCATTGTTTTGAAAGCTAAGAAGTTGCTTCAATTGCCATATTATTTACACAGATGGTGCAAGAATTGGTCTTTGAAAAAAGTATTTTATAATCATCTGCATTATTGAGAAAGGTTTAAATTATTCAAATGTTTCCATTGCTTCCTGCTAAACTTCGGATTATTCCAGTTCTTAAGCATAAATAAAATGACAATGTCCTTAGTGTTAACTACAATGCATGCCACTCCACAAAGGCTTTATGATTTGTACAATATTTTAACTTGAGTGAGTAACATTTCATAAATATTTACCATCCAGGGGGTGATGAGATGGTTCAGTGGTTAAGAGCACTGGCTGCTCTTGCAGAGGACCAAGGTTCAATTCCCAGGACCCACATGGTGGGTGACAAGCATCTGTAATTCCAGCTTTGGAGGAATTTAATGTATTCTTCTAACCTGGCCTGGCAGTGCATGACAGGAGGGCATATATATATATATATATATATATATATATATTTTTTTTTTTTTTCAGGCAGTACATTCCTACACATAAATTTTTTCTAAAAAATTAAAAATATTTGCTATCTAATATAGTTTACATCAGGAGAAATAGAAATATTAATGAAAATATAATTAATTAGATGAATGTGCTTTGAATGGAACCATAATTAACAGAAATATTTGAGAGCATTTTAATAGACTTCTCTTGAGAAAATATTTTCTGGTTGGCATTTCAGGAATCCTGCAGTGAGCAGTGAGGAGCTTCTGCTCCTGGTTCAGTGTGAAGGCAGAACAAGTTCAATGCCATCCTCAGATGAAGGGAAGACACCAATGTGTCCAATACTCAACTAAGAAGGCATCACTGACCCCACATCTCCTCCTCCACATCTCAGAGCTTCAAAACAAATCAGGAAACAGCATCTTCTCTTCTCACTTCTGAGTTTGTAGAGCATAATTATACACATTGCATATCTCCAGTGAATCCAAAGTAAGTTACTGTTGTTATAGCTTAAACCCAATGTATTTTTCTTGTCTTGATTCCAAACATAACTCTATGGTTTCCTGATTTCCAGGTTATGACACAGCCTACCCCTCAGAATTTTGTAAAATTAATGAAATGGTCCTTTTCAAGATAGTTTATGTTTAACTGAGTGTTATGTCAAGTGCTTTGTATTTATTATATTTACACTTAACAATTAAGATTTAAATACTAGACAATAAATCTAGGATTTCGGCATAGATCAATTTTTGCAGTTTTAACTATTATTTAGTTGTCAGATTCATCAACTGACATAGAGTCATAATTAGTACTTAGTAGAAGTAACTTATTTAAATACTTTTGCTATTTGAATTAGTAGTTATTTTTCATGAAAACCATGTATGTATGTTGTAGAAAGCAACACAGACTAGCATGAAGACAAAAAAGCCATTTATGCATATTGTAGAAAGCAACATAGTCTAGCATGAAGACAAAGTAAAAAACTTGCCTGTGGTCCTAAATCCAATAGAAGAAACAGGAAGAATACATATTGCTTTTATGACACAAGTTGTTTGTGTTTCTTTTTCTCTTTATACATAATATAGATAGGTAGATAGATAGATAGATAGATAGATAGATAGATAGATAGATAGATAGATTTTTGACAGGTGGAACAAATATATGCAGTAAAATGTTCTACCACATAAGCCACTTCACATGATAAAATACTATTCACTCCTCAAATTACTGAACTCATAAGTAACAGAAAAGAAACTACCCAAATCAAAACTCCAGATGATGAAACATAAAACTTGAAAGAGTGCTGTAATTTTTTATTTCACAATCTATGTGTTGCAATGGGAGAAACAAACCCGTGGCATTCAAATTCAGATTAAATTGTTCAGTAATTAGCTTATAATAAAAGTGTCTTAGGCTCTGTGAACTCCAATTTCCATGTGTACTTGATTAACATAGTGCTGGGTACCATAAAGTTTGAGATCAGCAATCAGGCAAAAAAGAAACTGCTGAAGTTTTTGCACTAAAAGTAATAGAAAACACATTATTTGATATTTCCTTTGGCTCAGAAAACACATTTTCAAAAGTTATGTGAATGCAGTCATCGTTATCCCCATCATCATGGCACATTTTCCATAGGATATTTTTCTGCATACTACAAGTAAACTTAACAAATAAGAAAATGTGGAAAGACCAAAGAATAAGAAGTGCAAATTATGATTTCTTAATGCAAAACCAAATAATCTGAGGAGAAATGTCCTCTTGCAGAGGACCTGGGTTTGATCCCCAGCACCCACATGGTGGCTGAGAACCGTCTGTAACTCCAATTCCAGGAGAACTCCAGTTGCAGGGGAGTCTGACACCCTCTTCTGACCTCTGCGGCATTGCACGACATGGGTGCACAGACCTACATACAGATAGTACATTCATACACATACAAAAATAAATTAAATTAAAAAGTTGGAGAGATGGTCTAGCGGTTAAGAGCGCCGACCGCTGTTGCAGAGGACCCGGGTTCGATCCCCAGCACCCACATGGTGGCCGAGAGCAGTCTGAGACTCCAATTCCAGGAGAACTCCAGCTCCAGGGAAGTCCGACACCTTCTTCTGACCTCCGCGGCATTGCATGTCACGGGTGCACAGACTTGCATGCAGACAGTACATTCATATACATACGGAAATAAATAAAATTTAAAAAAAAATTGTCACTGAGGGTCCAGACATGGAGGCACATGCACTTTATCCCAGTACTCAGGAGGCAGAGGCTGGCAGATCTCTGTGAGATGGAAGCCATGCTGGTCTACATAGAAAGTTCCAGGCCAGCTGTAGTTACAGAGAGACTCTGTCTCAAAAGACCCCTCCCAAATTGTTTCTCTGTGCTTTTGTACAAACCAATGCGCATTCATGCTGCCATTTTCATTGATGTTCTTTGACCTCCTTCAACCCACCTTCTCTTACCTCTTTTCTCCTCCTATTAAATTCTTCCTCTCTGCCACAAATTTTAATTTTTAAATAACACCCAAGAGTCAGAATTAGAGAAAATTAAAGCTATCGTTTATAATTTAGAGAAAATAAATAAATTTCCTTGGGAAACCAATCACTAAATAGACATTAGAAACAATATATAAAATTAACCGATGTAGAATTTAGAGATGAAAATAAGAAAATTCAGTTAACTATCTTCTATATTACATGCATAATAAATACATAAATGAATAAATAATAAATATAAAACATGGTCAGTAAGTCTGAATAATAAAATCAAAGAGAAAAGACTTTAGCTAGAGAATGACAAATGTTTTTCTTTCTGGCTTGTCAGCAGCTGTTGCATTGATGGGAAGAAGAATAAAAGAATCTACTTCTTTTCTTATGAACAAAGAAATTATTTCAATGTCTGACTTCCAAACTTCCTGACCCCCCAAAACATTGGACTTCTGTCTTTGAATTTTGATATCTTTATAATTTTTACCTATCCCAAGGTAAATATTTTTGTAGCTTTAAAGTAATGAAGCCCCTTGTAAACATTATTCAATTTCTTTTGCAGTTAACTCTGTTTATCATAGCAATATTATAATGACTTGTATTTTTCATGTTTTAATGAAAATAAATGCTCTTGGTCTGTTTTTCTTGTGCTGGTTTTAAAAGTTAGGCTATTTATTTTAACTATATCCATCAAGATTTTACTCTTTTTGCCCAGACCCATTGAATTCCTTTTACCACATAGTTTCAAGTCACACAGAGATCGTTTGTTCTTGTTTATTCAGCTTGAATCTGGTTCCTGGTCCATGTTTCCCAACTATTGATTCATTTAACCTATTTTTTAAAGCATCAAGCATATTTACTTGGGCAGACCATAGCTACCAGAGTTCTGGGAAAGCAGAAATGATTATAAATGAAACTCAGATGTGTTCATGGGTCATAGAGGCAACACTTTAAAATTTTACTCAGTTACTAGTCACTTTTCACTGTAAAAGCAGAACAATTTGGATATCTCAAAAGCTTCTTTCTGTGTCTAAGTGGTCACATTTTTATTGTCTTTGATTATGAGAGAGAAGCCCATAATTCACAAGAAAAAAATATATACATTGTTTCTTTTATTTTAGAGTGGTGAAATTGAAGGTTGAAAGCATCAATATCTTGACCAAGTTCATGAAGCTGCATCTGCTGGTCAGGACTGCCCCCTCTTGCCTGACTGCTCTGAATCATCTTCTACCTACAACCTTGGATGCACTTTTTGTCTTGTCTTTCCATTTTTCTTTTTCCTTTCTTTCTACAGAGATTTTGTTAGCATACTATGGTGAAATTAATTGGAATAATTACTTTTTTTCCATGTTGTTAAGATAATGATTTGAATTAAGACTAGAATACTTTGCAGAAAATTAACATTAGACTAAAAGTACAGAATGATTTCAAATTATCTATTCATTTTTTATTTTATGGGTATGAGTGTTTTGTCTGCATGTATGTAAGTGTACCCATGTGTTCAGACCCGAAGGGTATTTTGTCTGCATGGTAAGTCTACCCATGTGTTCAGGCCAGAAGAGGGCATCAGATCCCCTGGATCTGGAGTGATAAATGGTTTTTAGCTGATATGTGAGTGATGGGAACCAAACCTGAGTCCTCTGGAAGAACAGCCAATGCTCTTAACCACTGAGAGGTGTCTCCAGCCCCCAAAGCAGAGTGGCAACTCTGAAAGATGGTTGAACCACAGAGTTCAGTGCTGTGTGACATACTGCATGGTGGTTTTATTTTTCAAGATTGTCTACATCTTGCCAATTTGACTAGGTTGGCTGGACAAGGATTCTCAGAGATCCACCTGTGTCTAGCTTCCAGCTTCTGGAATTACAAGCACATGGCCACTATAGCTGGCTTTTTTTTTTTTTTTACAAGGGGGGTAGTAAGCACTTTACTGACTGAGCTCTTTCTCCAGCTATTCATATTTATTCTTAATCCATATTGGATTGTCTTTATCCTTGGCACTTCACTAATGCCTTTCTTTTAAAATAACATTTGGGGCGGCTGGAGAGATGGCCTAGCGGTTGAGAGCGCTGACCGCTCTTGCAGGGGACCCGGCTTCGATCCCCAGCATCCACATGGCAGATGAGAGCTGTCTCGACTCCGTTTCCAGGAGAACTCCAGTTCCAGGGAAATCTGACACCCTCTTCTGACCTCCGTGGCATTGCACAACACGGGTGCACAGACCTACATGCAGACAGTTCATTCATACACATGCAGAACTAAAAAAAAAAATAAATAAATAAAATAAAATAACATTTGGAATCAGTTAGTAAGAGCACTTACTGCTCTTCCAGAGCACTCAAGTTCAGTTTCTAGGTCCCACATAGTACCTAATAGCTCTTTTTAACTCCAGGATTAGGGGAACTGATGATACACTCTTCTGGCCTCTTTCATGGATCACACACATTTGGTACACATATTTATGTAGGCAGAGCTCTCATACACATAAAATAAGGACTAGCAAAAAAGTTGTCTCTTGATCTCTTGTTGTATATTAGGTACACAATGTATATATTGGGCCTGGCTTGAGTTAGCCACGTCTGTCCCTGCCTTGAGACCATCTCCAGTCCTGTTGTTCCAGATCTCAGGCCTCTGAGATCAGACCACTCAGTTCCCATCATCTCTCCTTGATCTTTGTCCTTACCCTCTTAAAGCTGCCGAAGAATACTTAACAATCCTGGGTGAGTTACCCAAATGCCAAGACATTGATGTGTGATACTATAATCATAACCAAATACACATGGCCGTAGCGATCATCGATCCTACAGAAAAAGCCACTTTTGTCACATCCTTAGACCAACCATAATTCCTTACTTTATTCTAAATAACCACTCTCATTGTTACAGACAAGTGTGTTTTTCATCCCTCATCAAAAGAGTTTGTTTTTGCAAAAGATGAAGACTATTCCAGAGTTCCAGAACTGATTAAACACAGAGAATAAGCATCTGTGAGATGCTTAACCCTAAGTGACACATCTTCAATGTAATCATTACCTATCGGATGAATGTATCTCTCAACTCTTGACAGAGAATTTTCCTTATGCACTAGATGGGGATTAACACAGAAACCCACAGTGGCTAATGTGCAGAGAACAAGGGGCCTCAAAACGCTTATCCTAGAACAGGACACCTACTTCAAACCTCTACTTCCCAAGGCTCAGGTATGGTTGCAGAAGAGGAGGCAGAAAGATTGTAAGAGCAAGAGAGAGTGGATGTCTACAAGGACACAGAGTCTCCCAGACAGCTGGTCAACTACTCATGTGAACTCACAGCAATGGTAACAGTATGCCCAAGTCCTATGCAAGCTCAAACCAGAAAATAAAACTCCCAGCCTAGACATGAGGAAGTGATTAAGAAATCCCAACCCAACCAAAGGACTTTTGGCAATTGATGACTTCTGGGAGCAGGAGAGACAGTCCTTACAGGGATGCAACTCATGGTGGGCCCTGTGGATGGACCTACACTGCAGGACATTTAGAGACATCAGCCTCTGTAGGCCATGTTTTACATTAAATAAGGTGGAGTGGCTCGGGGACAGGGGGTGCAGATAGGAGAAGGGACCTAAATTCCATCAAACTAAATTGTATGACAATTTCAGAAATTCAATAAAAATTAAAAATAAAAACATTTAAAAATTCCCAAATAACTACAGATAAAACAGCAAACACACTGATAAATCTCCCATGACTTTTAATAAAACCACAGTAGAAGTAGGAAATCATTTCAAAGTGAATGATAAGATTGGGGCACATAAATAAAATGTGACACATTAAATAAAACACTTTAAGACTAATAAATGCATTCAAATATATTATGTATAAATATAAAAGGTTGAATATTTATTGATATGATTAATGAATATTAATTGAGTAACATTAATGTTATTCATTAAGTATTAGATTTAAGAATTTACAAGTTAAATAGCAAAGCAAATTTAAAATGAAAAGACAAATATAAGCAGGCTGGGAAGAGAAATCAATGAATTAGAAAACAATTGTAGAATAAAAATAAAGTCATAAATTGGTTCACAAAGAGTGCAAATAAGTTTAATAAACAAAAGAAAAATTAACCAACAATATAACTTATAATTTCAAGTATCAGAAATGAAAAATGTTACATCCAGGAAAATATAGACCAGGGGTTTCTCTCTCTTCCTCCCTCTCTCTGTCCCCTTCCTTCTCTTATTCCCTCCCCTTCTTCCCCTGTCCTTGATCTCCCTCCTTTCCCTGTTCCTTCCCATGCATCTCTCCCTGTTCTTTCCCCTCCTTCTCTTCTTTCCTTTCTCAGGTGCATGTGATTGAACTTAAGGTTCGTGTATACTAAGAATATGCTCTGCCACTAAGCTACACCTCCAATCTAAAGATGAAAGGCAATTTTTCAGATGCAGTGAAGTTACAACTTACTAATTCCGATTGAAAAGGAAAATTTGAATAGCTTTGTGTATGTTATATAAATTTAAAATATAATAAAAACTTTTAAAAAAGATAGATTGTAATAAAAAGATATATTTCTAGCTATGCTTTAGGCTCAAACAAGCTTGACATCAGATCTAACAATGTTGGGCCCTGTGGGCCCTCCATACTCATGGCGTGGAAGAGAATGTGGCCTACCGTAATACCCTGAGCCTGACTGGAGTTTGGCAACCTGTCTTTGACCGGTCACTTCCGCATAGGAGTGACTCAGCGTAGCCTGACCTAAAAGCGCCTCTACCTGGATACAACTGATGTGGCGAATTACTATTGGCCCAAAGCTATTTCTCCACTCTATGAGTTAATCTCAATATAATCTTATTCAAACTTGTCTTAAGAGTATCTCCTCTCCCACCTTCTATTCTCCACCCCTCCCGCCAAGCAAATATAAGTGGCTGCCTGATGCAATAAAGTGAGTCCTTGCTTTGATGAGACTTCTGACCCCCATGTGGTTCTTTTTGGGTCGTTGACACTCGCCATCCCGCTCAGCCCTGCAGGAGAGACAGGCTGGCCTGACTCTCCTCTCCATCTCACCTGCTGGAGGAGCCGGCAAGCTGGTGCCCCGTGTGAGGAAGGTTTCCTTCGCGAAGTTTGCTGACGGGCCAATCAGTCTGCGGGTGAGTGTACTCCCATAAATTATGGGAAAGTCTAACTCCAAGTTTGACCCCACTCTGGAGTCCCTAAGAGTTTTGCTCAAAAGTAGAGGCCTAGACCTCTCAGACAGTCAGGCCCTCCAGGCTTGGGGATGTTTACTTGAGATCGCTCCCTGGCTTCCGGAGAGCAACCTTTTTGACTGGAATACCTGGGACAGGGTTGAAAACATGATTAGGAGAGCCCAAGTATAGAAAGAGGTGATTGCCTCCTGGGGACACTCCCTATGGTATCAGCCTTGAAGGGCTGTTTCCCTCCCCACCCCCCTGAAAAGGTGGTAGAGACCTTGGCCCCAAATGAGGTGGAAAAATGAGACCCAAAAGTCAAACAGGACCCAAAACAGGACTTCGTGTCTCCAGACCTTACGAGCCCACCAAATCGACCTGAGCCCTTCTACCCTTCCCTTGACCCTTTTGGGAGTGCTCCCTAGCTCTGTAAGGGTCCACCCCAGCTGGACCCTCTAACCAATCCCTTCTGGGTCCCTACTGCACCCCCCCCATATGGGGGAGAGGACACAGCTGGACTGGAGACAACCAGCCTTTTTCCAGTCAATGTTAACCCGGTGGGGGGTAACCACCCCACTGCCTGGTATCCTTGGGAGGCTCAGGACCTTAAAGACTTAAAGAAGGTGGTTGCTGAGGATGGCCCCAACTCCCCCTGGGCTGAAACCATTCTTGAGGGGTTGGTTCATCATGCTTGTGAAGCACAGGACTGGAAAGAACTGGCCAAAGCGGTGCTCCCAGGCCCCATGTTCCTCAAATGGATAGATTACTTCCAGGAGTGTCATGTCTGCGGAGAGTGCAATCAAAGTGCCCAGCCTCCCATACTCATCACTTATGGCATGCTCTCTGGCACTGCTGACCAGTACTCTTCTGGCATTCAGCAGGTGGCTATCCCCACTCCTTATCAGGAGCAAGTTAGAGCCAGGTCTGGCCACCTGGAGGAAACTGAACAAAGGCCTGACTGAGTCCCCCATATCAGGAATCACTCAAAGGGTGTCTGAAGACATCACCTCCTTTAGAGATAGGGTCCAAAAGAGACTTAATAGAAAGTTCCTCACCAGAGAGTTACGAGACCAGTTCACCTGTTCACTGGTATGGGATGGCATGACATCTGATCACAAGCTGGCCTGTGCCAGGTTAAGGAATCAGGCGATGGAAAAGTGGATCATTGCTACCCAAGATGTTGGTTCTATGTCTCATCAGACTAGAGCTATGGTTTCTGCACTCCAAGTGGGCCACCAGGCGGAGCTCCAGACTCTTATTAACACCCTCCAACAAACCACTATGTCGGGTAGATGGACATGCTTCGGGTGTGGCAAGGAAGGCCACTTCTGGCGGGAATGCCCTAGCCAGCCCAAAAATACCCCTGTCCCCCCTGGGGGAGGCAGCCCCCAGTACACCTTGTCCCCGTTGTAAGAAGGGTTTTCATTAGGCCCATGATTGCAAGTCCAAATCCAATCTTAAGGGTGAGCCTTTAAACTCCCTGCAGGGCCATCCCTAGCCCCATTAAAGCAGGGGAAGGGGCTGGTCTAGGCTCATTGGACCATTCCACTGGTTCCTGGCTTGAGGCCAGAAATGACCCTAACAATAAATAGGGGGCAAAATCTTTAAGCTCCTTATCAACACTGGGGCTGACTGTATGGTCATTAGGAAAGAGGAGATGCCCCTCTCTTGGCAATTGGTACCGGGGCTGCCCTTATTGGGTGTGGGTGGTCAATCTACTTCATGGGAGACTGCTGCCTGGTTCCCTGGGTCGATCCTAGTGGTAACCATGGGGAGGTGCACCCTCTCGTGGTCCCTGGCCTGACAGCCAATCTCCTGGACCAGGACATTCTGGGCGAGACAGAGTCCTTTATCACCACCAACCATAAGGCCTTCTAAGATGACGTCCTGGATCAGGAAGAGTATGTGCAACAGTTTGAGCAGGGATGGGAAAGTCACCCCAACTATCGAGATGATCCTTACTTAGAACAACTTAAACAAAAGCACTCCCAGGTCCACCCCCAATCCTAAAGGCCACAGCTCACCCCCTGGTATTCCAGATTTGCTGGAGACCCAGGGACCCAGTATGGGTGGAATGGTGGCCTCTCCCTGCAAAAAAGCTCCAACACCTTCACTCGCTAGTCAAACAACAACTTGACCTAGGGCATTTGAAGCCATCCACAAGCCTATGGAATTCTCCGGTGTTCATTGTTAAAAAGGCCAACGGCTCCTGCAGATTCTTACAGGATCTCAGAAAAATAAATGAAAAAAATGATACCTATGGGGACCCCTCAGAGGGGTCTTCCCTGGATCCCAGCAATCCCTGAGACATACCACCTGACCATTATAGATATCAAGGATTGTTTTTTTTCTTCATCCCTCTACATCCTAATGATATGGAGAAATTTGCCTTTTCCATACACTCAACTAATTTCTGGGGACCGGATGTAAGATTTGAATGGACTGTCCTGCCCCAAGGTATGGCTAATAGCCCCCCTATCTGTCAGTATTATTTGACATGTGTATTAGTCACTTTTCTGTTGTTGTGATAAAACACCATGACCAAAGGAACTTATAAAAGGAAGAGTTTATTTGAGCTTACGATTGAAGGTTCCAGGGAATTAGAGTCCATTGTGGCAGGAGGCATGGCTGCTGGAGCTGGAGCAGCAAGCCGAGGGTCACATCTCACAATGACCACAGGAAGCAGAGAGAATGACTGGAGACCACGAGGCTTATTAAACTTACTAAGCCTGCTCCCAGTGACATACTTCCTCTAGCACAGCCACACCTTGTAAGACCTCCAAAAACAGTGCCACCAACTGGAGACAAATGTCTGAATACTTACAGCCTATGGGGGACACTCATTCAAACCACCACATTCCACTCCCTGGCCTCCATAGGCTCCTGACTATATAAAATGTAAAATGCATTTAGTCCAACCTTAAAAGTCCCCATAGTCTTTTCCAGTTTCAATGCCATTCAAAAGTCTACAGTCCAAAGTCTCTTCTGAGACTCAGGCCAATCTCCTAAACTGTAAGCTCCTGTAAAATCAAAAGACAAATTACATACTCCCAATGTACAGTGGAACTGAATACACATTCCCATTCCAAAAGGGAGGAATAGAGGCATAGTGAGGAAATACTGGACCAAAACAAGACCGAAAACCTGCAGGGCAAACGCCAAGTCCAGTAGCTCCATGTGCAACTTCTGGGACTTGACTTCCAAAGGGCTTAGATGGCTCAGCTCTTCCAGCTTTGCTTGCAACATACATCTCTTTCTTAGGCTGGTACCACTCCCTGTATGCAGCTCTCCTTGGCAAATATCTCACAGGTCTGGCATCTCGAATGTCTTCTTGGGGTCTCCGCTGCCAACCAGGCTTCACATTCACAGCTTCATGCAATGGCCTATCAGGGCCTTCTTTATTCAGAGACGCCCCTGCTGCACTCTGCCTGGCCTCTGTGGCTCTCTGAAACCGTGGAGGAAGAACTGATGACCCCTTCACTCTTGCAAACTTCATGCCTCTAAAGCCAGCACCACGTGAATGAAATTGCCGAATCTGGCTGCAAGTTCGGGATGGACTCTCTCCTACTTTAACCACATTTGCAATTTTTCTCTGCCCTGGACTTGTTGGAGGATTAGCTGGGTATGGTCTTGCCCTGAAGGTATTGATTCTGTTGTTTACTTGTAAATCTCGAGGCCTCTCCTTAATCACTTTAGTCTCCTTATGAAAGGGAGCCTCTCCTTCACATGTCTTGGCCACACCTTTAGTCTTCCTAGTGTAGTTTTCAGATCAAAACTGTACATTCTGCATTTCCTTCTGTCCCATTTGCTCTTTTTCACTGTACATCTGTACAATATTCACCATTAACAGCCATGCCACCATTTCCACACTAGGCTTTCTTGCAATATCCTCCACCAAAGATATCAGTCCACTGCTTTTCAACTTAGCATCAGGCAAGTATTTGGGCTGTGGGCAAACTGCCGCTAGACTCGCCATCAAAATATCCCAGTTGCTGCCTAAGTCTTTATCCTCCTCTGGAACTACATTTTTGCAGCAATGCTTTCTTCCAGGCTTCTACTAGAATGGCCCCTTAAGCTCTGCTTACAGTAGCCAACAGCTTTTCTAGCCCAAAGTTCCAATGTCTTCCACATTTCTCCAAACATCCACGTGGTCAGTTTCTTCACAGCCAACAGCCCACTCTCTAGTACCAAATAACTGTATTATTCACTTTTCTGTTGCTGTGATAAAACACCATGACCAAAGGAACTTATAAAAGGAAGAGTTTATTTGAGCTTACAATTGACAGTTCCAGGGAATTAGAGTCCATTGTGGTGGGAGGCATGGTGGCTGGAGCTGGAGCAGGAAGCCAAGAGTCACATCTCCCAATGAGCACAGGAAGCAGAGAGAACGACTGGAGACCACGAGGCTTGTTAAACTCACTAAGCCTGCCCCCAGTGACATACTTCCTCTAGCATGGCCACACCTTGTAAGACCTCCAAAAACAGTGCCACCAACTGGAGACAAAATGTCTGAATACTTAAAGCCTATGGGGGACACTCATTCAAACCACCACAACATGTATCTTCACCTCCCTGCTAAGACAACCTGATGTGCTATTTTACCTTTATATGGATGATATAATTTTAGGAAGACCTGACTCATGCAGCCTCCAAAGACTCACCTCTAGGTGCCTCACTATCCTCCAGGAAAATAACTGTAAGGTGGCCCCTGAAAAGATCCAGATCATTCCCCCTTTTAAGATCCTGGGATCAATACTCGCCCTGGATTCAGTCTCCCCTGTTAAGCCCCAACTCTTCCTTCATGAGAACTCTAGTTTGCCCCAACTCCAAAAATTACTTGGGGAGATTAATTGCCTAAGACCCTGGATCCCTCTCTCCACTGAAGAGATGATCCCCCTATTTGACCTCCTGAGAGGCCTTGATCTGACCTCTAGGGTAACGTTGTCTCCTCATTGTCAACAAATACTAATTAAGATCCAACAGTCCATCAATGAGGCTACTTTAAAGAAGTTCAATCCCCATGTACCCATTTTTCTCTACCACTTCCCAGGAGAGACATTATTACTGCCCTCTTGGCTCAAGAGGGTGAGCCCATTCAGTGGATTCACCTCTCAGTGGGAGGAGTCCCTAGAGTTTATTCTATGACCAATCAAATGGCCGACTGTATCCTTAAGGGCAGAGACATAGCAGTCAGGTTGTTTGGTGTTGAACCCTGTCCTATCATTACCCCTTACAAACTAACAGACTTTGCCTGGCTTGGCCCAAAGCTATCTCCCCACTCTATGTATCTCCTCTCCCGCCTTCTTTTCTCCACCCCTCCTGCCAAGCAAATATAAGCGGCTGCCTGATGCAATAAAGTGAGTCCTTGCTTTGACAAGACTTCCAACCCCCATGTGGTTCTTTTCAGGTTGTCAACACTCGCCATCCTGCTCAGCCCTGGAGGAGAAACAGGCTGGCCTGACTTTCCCCTCCATCTCACCTGCCGGATGAGCCAGCATAACAAGAACATGTCAAAATTTAATACTTACACTATCTAACAGCCCACATGAAATCTCAACAATATGGTTCCTTAAATTAGAACTGGATAGTGACAACACTAGTTGACATGCCAGTGTGGATGGGGGGGATTTCACAAGGACCCACTTCTAGATGAAGAGCTGCAGGCAATAAATGGCTGCTAAGAAAAAATAATTAGTTAGTTGAGGGACAAGCTCCCTTACAGGTTATCTAAGACCAAGTGATCAGTCTTAAACACATGTACATCATATACAGAGTTGTGTGTGCATGTGCATGCATGTATACCAGCAATAACAGAGGAAGAGATCGCAATGTTAAGAGGGAGTAGGGAAACTTTGGAGGAGTTGGATGGGGGAGACAGTGCAGTGTAGGTAACATAAAGATAGTGCTCATGAATGAAATTTTCAAAATTTTCAAAAGTAAAGTTTTAATAGTTACAAGCTAATAAAAGTCATACATGTGAAAATCATGAGTAACCACAAATAAAATGCACAGAATTTCAGTAATGCACAGAAAGAACTATAAGTTTTATTTATGAATTACAAGATTAATGTTTAAAATTTGGTAATTTATAACATTAACCAAAGAACAAGACATTATGCTCCCCTAAATAATGCAACAAGAGGATGTGGATATTTCAATACTCACTCTGGATCTTTTAAAAATAATACCAAATTACAGGCTGGAAAGTAAATAATGTTGCATGCTGCCAAGCCTCAAGGCTGACACTTTGAATTTGATCTCCAGGTCCTACATGGTGAAAGGAGTAAAATGATGCCTACAAATTGCCCTCTATCCTATCCATGCATGTCATGACAGACACACACACACACACACACACACACACACACACAATCATACTCACACGTGAAATCACATAAATATAATACATTTTTAAACCTAACAAATTAGAAGTAAAAGGAAATTTTATTTTAAATATACAATACAATATTGTTAATATAGGCTCTATACTGTATAGTCGATGTCTGGGAGTTACAACAGTAGAGAAATGTCACATTATAGTGGTCCCGTACCAAAGACATCCTGATCCCATACCATTGGTTATAACCAATAAAGAGCCAGAACTTTTTGTAAGAACTTGTTCTTTTTTATTTGTCTTGAACTATCCTCTTTTTATTGAAATGGTATATCCAGCATGAAATGGGAAAGGTATACAGAACTTGTCTTACCATAAGATTTTACCTTTCTGACACTTAATGACCCATAACAGGATATACAATCATAGACAGATAATAGTAATCTCACATGTTGTTTGCAACACAAGTGGAGTAATTATAGTAGAAGAAATCTTAAAGAAACAAACGTTTGTTATGTTAGATGGTGGCATACACAATTAAGATTGACTCATGGAAGAGGCCAGGCAGCTGCCTGAATATTAAGGGCTGTAATGCTGTGGGGTTGGTTTGGGATTAGGAGGTGGCAGTGATGGTGGAGGTGATGCTGATAATGGCAGTTATGGTAATGGAGAAAATCCTGCTGTGGATGGAGTTTGTGCTTTGCTTTGCTGCATGAATGATAAGTGCCTAAGCAGAGAACAGAAAGAGGTATAGACTAAAGCAAGCAGAGAAGGATACGTGCAAAGCCACATAGTTGTGCTGTGTGTAGCTTGCTTAAGGAGTTCGCTCATGTGTCTGGAGTAGAGAGAACATGCACATATACAAACTTACTCACATAAACTTTGTCTTCCAATGAGTCTTTTCCTTTTGTTCAACATTTAATAGTCTACCATTTTTTTCACAGCGTAATTGCTTATGTGTATTGACATTCCAGACATTCTAATCTTTGGAACACTGTTAATGCTGAACCTTTAAATCTTCTATTTCTAATGCTTCTATATCAAGAATAAGATTATAGAGTAAACATTTACACAAGGCTGTTCTGTTTTTAGTACTTAGCCCCTCAGCTTCAGCACTTTAGCCAAATTCAAAGTCAATAAATTATATCAACTTCTAGTAATCCCCAAGTAAAATAATGCATTTCCTGGTACTTTCATTCAGAATTCATTTCATTCTCAATAATCCAGAAAAATCCAACAAAAGTTCACAGGTCAATAACCAGCTTAACTCACATGTCTTATTTATGTGGAATAAGCCGATTTACATAAATAAGTCAACATTTTTAGCTTAGCATTATATTCTATTAAATGGAACATTACATAGTGAAATGAGAAATTTTAAAATGGGATTTGTACAAATCTGTAAAGAATGACGTTATTTTTAATATAACAGTCCCTGGCGCCTAAGTTCATTTTAGTTTGACTTGTTTTAATTCATTTTCAAATTAATTCAGTGAAAATCATGAGTTGAGATAATTTTAATGTTCTTAAGTTGAAAATCACAATAATAAGAATGCTGTGAAGAGCATATTATATTTCATCCCTTCACATCATTTGTGAAATAAGATGTCACTGGTGGGTCCATATTCTTGGTAGGTAATCTCTGGTTCTCATTATTCTTATTTTTGTGTTACAGAGCATAATGTAGTTCCTCAGCTTAGCAATAACAAAGGACCTTTGAGCACGCAGATGCTTCTTTTTTACTTTGTTATTTTAAAGACAGAAGAAAGAAAACGGAAATATTTCTTCAAGCTCTTACTAATGTGATAACGTCTTTTACAACATGGACATACTCTGAACACATGATTTTTGCTGAACCTTGCAACCGAATATAAATTTTAGCTTCACAATCTACAGAGATTCTTGCTCTTGATTCCTTCAATGCAGCTGCCTTTTGATTATCTAAGCAACTGAGTCAGAACAAGCATAGAAGCTGGTTCTTATGAAATCAAAATCCAATCCAAATTGATTTATCTTTCACCTTCAAGGGACCAATCCTGTACTTTCCAGACTTCCCACAGGTACAGTAAACTCTGAATGGAGAGAGGCCCCTTCATTCTGCTAGGATCTTTTCACTCCATTTCCCACACTGGCATCATCACATCATTTAGGATGCCTACACCTTTATGGCCAGGATAAATCATAACTTAAGATATTGCAGAGATGGATAACCCCCCCCAAAAAAAGTTCATTGTAATTTTTGTCTGTGTCACTTTGCTGTCCTTTGAGTTTTCCTTTTCTTCTCTCAACTTGATATAAATTCATAGGAATATTAGGGTTTAAGTGCTCCTTTTTAGACAGACTTTCTTTCCACTTATAATTTCCTTCCCTTAGGTCTATCTAATCTAATTTAAAGGCTGATTTTATTCAGGCCACCTTATCCAAGAAATTTGTCTACCATATAAGAAGCACCACTTGGCTTTACTCTGGAACTTTCCATCCACTAAGGGCAGTGTTGGTCTTTGTTTACAATCCTATTAATTTGGAGACTGTGCATGTAATTTCATTTTTCTATAAATTTTAATCTTTTTGAATAATTTTATTTTTCAAACATCAATTTGATCAAATTTAATTATGAAAGATCTCATACTTATGAAGGAAGATATAAAATTTAATGTATTAGTGAGATTATTAATTGAGATAACAACTAACATAATGGTTAAACTAATCAAATTGCACTAATTACTCTATATTGTTATCTCAGCTGGGAAAGATAATATTTCCGATAAGTTCCTGATGCATATAGCATGTTTTACACATTTAATAATTCCTTGTTAAAAAGAAAATAAAATTATTAGATAAAATTTACCTTTATTTATTTGTTTATTGTTTGGGGATTTTGTTGTTGTCTTGGGAGAAAAACTTATATGTAGTGAGCCTAGGCTACACTTGATCTTGCTAGGTAATTGCTGCAGTTTTCCAGGGTCTGACCTTTTAGGCATTGCATCACCATTAATCTTAATATTATATTTAATAACTACTAAGTATCATGAATAAAATACATTTGGTCTTTTGTTTTTTAACTTAATGAAATGGCATTGTGTTTTAGCTTAATGAAACTGTATGATTTCTTTTGTGATTAGTATACATTACAGAAATTTATTATTTTTTGCTGCATATAGCAGTAGTTGTTTTTTAATACTCTTTAGAAATAAGTAACTTTATATAATTTATTTAGCTATTCATCTTTGTACAACATTATAGTTTTCATAGTAAAAAAGTATTTTATTATCTCAAAATAAGCTAAAATAAATATTCTTATAGATGTTAGCTTGCTTAAGTATTCTTTTTTTTTTTTTTTTTTGTATGTGTATGAATGTACTGTCTGCATGCAGGTCTGTGCACCCGTGTTGTGCAATGCCACGGAGGTCAGAAGAGGGTCTCGGATTCCCCTGGAACTGGACTTCTCCTGGAATTGGANTTACAGATGGTTCTTAGCCGCCATGCGGGTGCTGGGGATCGAACCCGGGTCCTCTGCAAGAGCATCGGTGCTCTTAACCGCTAGGCTATCTCTCCAGCCCCGCTTAAGTATTCTTATAGATGTCTGCTTGTGTATGAACACATTTTGTATTGTAACATGTGAAAAAGAAAGATACAGGACAGTAACAACTTATCTTTTAGAAAAATTGTGTTTCATTACTTCAAATAGGACATTTCAAAAATACCTACAACCATTATTACTGAAAACCACTGTTTAGAAGGATCCAAACAGAAGTATGAAATTTTCCCAAATTCCTTTTATGGAGCCAGTATCACTCTATACCAAAACCAGGGCAAAAGATACACTAAAAAGGAGAATTATAGACCCATCTCCCTAATGCACACAGATGCCCAAATTCTAAAAACAGAATACTGGCACATCACATACAGACCCAAATCAAGAAGGTCATCAATCATGACCAAGTCGGATTCATACCAGAGATGCAGGAATGCTTCAACCTTTCGCACCACACACACACACACACATCATCAGACAATAAATGGAAATAAAAGATTAAAAACCCACACCATCATCTCAAATGACACTGAAAAAAGCCTTACAAAAATCCAACCTCCCTTCATGCTTAAAAGTCCTAGAAGGAATGGATTGGAGGACCTTCCTCAATGTAATCCAAAGCCATATACAGTAAAACCCATAGCCAATATCATCCTAAATGGTGAAAGGAAAGAAAGAAACATTCCCTTTAAAGGTAGGAACTCGACACGGCTGCCCCCCGTCCACCACTCCTCTTCAATATAGTGCTTGCAACACTTGCTAGAGCACTAACAAGAAAAGGAAAATTTAAAGGAGTCCTCATTGGAAACGAGGAAGTCAAGCTATCCCTATTGCTGATGCTTATGATTATTACTTAAGGGATGCTTAAAACTCTACCAGAAAACTGCTAGAACCGTATTAACAGCTTCAGAAAGTGCAGGCTACAAAATTTACTAAAAAAACTCACTGGCCTTCTTTCCACCAACGAAACGCACACTGGAGACGCAAATTCCAAGAGACCTTCCCACTCAACAAATAGCCTCAAAAACCATGAACTAACTAGGAACAAACCTACCCACGGGACCCCAACGATCTCTACAGCCACAAATTTAACCTTAACGCCCATGTATATGTATGATATGTGTGTATGTAGTGTGAAAAAACCTCCCATGCTAATGAATTGGCGGGAAATTAAACATTGTAAAAATGTCCCTTCTACTGAATGAACTCTGTATAGATTTAATGCAATGCCAATCACAATCCCCAACAGGTTTCTTCACAGGCTTGGAAACAAAGTGCTTAAATTCATTTGGAAAACAAAAAGGACCCCAAATAGCCAAAACCACCCTGAGTGAAAAGAGCTATACAGGGGGTATCTCTATACCAGACTTCAAACTATACTCAGGGCTATAGTCATAAAACAGCCTGGAACTGACAAAAACAGACCCGTTGACAAAAAAAAAAAAAATTTGACCAATGGAACAAAACTGAAGACACTCCAAATCTGAGCACATTACAATTTCAGCCATCTCCTATTTGACAAGGGGGGCCACAAAGAAGATACCATGGAGCAAAGACCGCATCTTCAGAAGTTGTGTTGGCAAAACTGGATCACGACTTGTAGAAGAATGAAATTAAACCCTACCTCTACCCTGTACAAAAGTGAACTCCGGTTGGTCGATCAAAGACCTCAACGTGAAACCCCAAACTTGAAGGCAATAGATGATAGGAGAAAACGTTGGCAGCAGACTACAAATCATAGGTTTCGGAAAAGACCTTCCTAAATCGACAGCAGCTGTGCAAGTAATTAAGGTGACAATGACAAATGGAACCTCATTAACTCAAAAGCTTTGTTACATCAAAAGAAACAATCAAGGAAGTGAAGCGAAATCCACAGAGTGGGAGGAAACCTTCACCACAGAACATCCGCAAAACATTGATTCCCGAATATAAATACTCAAAAAACAAAGAAGAAAGAAAAACAATGACCACTCAATAGATGGAGCAAAGATGAAACGAGACTTCACAAGTGAGGAAATTAGAGATGACTGAGAAACATTAGAAGTGTTCAACTCACTAATCATTCAAGGAAATGCAAATCAAAACCATTTTAAGATAAAAATGAAAAAAAAAAAAAACTGAGAGAAAGATGCAGGACAAGACAGTTATGGCAGAATGCATGCTCTGGGATGGGTGGGGGTGGGGGGGAGGGAAAGGAAATAAGCCTGAACTGACTTGGAAAAAATGATTGAAATGCACAAGCATCAATAAAACTAAATTAAAAAAAAAGATTATTTCATTCTTCTAATTAAGACTGGCTAGGATCAAGAAAACAAATGATTACCAAGTCTGGAGAAGTTGTGGGGAAGGGAACACTTATCCACTTGCTGGTGGGAATGTAAACTTACTACCACTGAGGGAAAGCAGTTTTGGAGAACCCTTGGAAGACTGGAATGAACTTACCACCCACCCAGCCATCCACTCCTAGGCATTACCTCAAAACTCCCCACTGCAGAGATACATGCACGGCCATGTTTATTTCAGCTCTCTTCACCCTAGCAAAGCTGGAACCAACCCAAAGGCCCTCAACTGATGGTGGATAGAGAAAATTTGGTCATCTACAACTGGAGTTCTATGCGCAGTAAAGAAAGACGACATCATGAGCTTTGCAGGAAATGTGGTGGAGCAAGGGACATCATGCTGAGTGAAGTAACACACAGTCCCAGAAAATAACAAAAATGAATGGTATCCCTCATCTGTGGATGCTAGTGCCAATTACCCGTTGTAAGTATTTCCTGTGCATGGCCCCTTGAGCTTTTGTCCAAACAATTGGGATGATGCATATTGCGAAACAACGACAAACAACAACAACAAACAACAACAGAAGACTGCATCAAGACTTACTGAAACAGTGAACTTCTGCTAAACAGTCAATTCCCCCTGGAGAATATTGAGAAGACTGAGAAAGAGATAATACATTGTTTGGCAGAATGCATGAGCTCTGGAGGGTGAGGGGATGGGGCGGACAGGGTCTGATTTGATAAAAAATTGTATGTATAAATAAATAATATAAATAATTTAAAAAAAAACAAGAAAAAAAAATAAAATAAAAATATAAATAAAAATAAAAAATAAAAATAAATAGGCTTTAGGTTTCTAATTTATTATTTCCCACATGTGACATTTTAGCCCAGTTTTGGCTAATGTCTTTTTGACATGCATAAAATTATTTTCTATTCCAACTTTTTAGAAGAATATTTTTACGGATTGTTTGGGAATTTCATAAAATTTATTTTGACCGTATACAAAGTCTATCCCTTATCACCTCACAGATCCACATTATCTCCTTACATCCCTCACTTCCTGTCCCCCATTGTTTTAAAGCCTTTGGTATCTACTTTCTTTTTTTTTATGTTTTTAATTAGTAGACTTTATTTTTGAATCATATTAGCATTTATGAAAAAAATATGCAAGCAAAAGTGCAGACAATTCCTTTATGGAAATCCCTTCCCTGATCACTGTATAGTCTGCTCTATTATTAGCTTACTGGATTAGATTTATATGTTATTTAAAATTAGTAAAGAAATCCTGGCAAGTTGACTTTTATTTTCTTTTTGTTATTTGTTTTTGTTTTTTGTTTTTTTTTAAAATTAGTTTTTATTGATGCTTTGTGCATTTCATACATTTTTTCCAATTCAGTTTCTTGGGTGTGGGCCAAGCTTTCTGTCAACACACTGTTAAAAAAAACTGATTTGCCCTCTCTCAGAAGCTGTCAGTTGCCAACAGCTCCTAACTAGTGCTGAGGGGTTTTGCTCATTTCACCCTCCATTCTGGAGTTTGATCTGGCCTGGCTTGTGCAGATCTTCTGCATGTTGACATAGTGCTGTGAGGTCATATGGGCAACTGTCCTGTGGTATATTCAGCTACCACCTCTGGATCTTACATTTTTTTTAAATGTTATTATTTATTTATTTATTTATATATTTAATTTCTTTTCATGGTATGAATGTACTGTTGCATGCAGGTCTTGCACCCGATGTTTTTTTTTTTTTTCATGCAATGCCGCTGAGGTCAGTGAGAGGGCGTCGGTTCCCCTGGACTGGAGTCAAAGACGGTTCTCAGCCACCATGCGGGTGCTGGGGATCAAACCCGGGTCCTGTCTTTCCACACATTTTTCCATAATGATCCCTGAGCGCGGGGAGAAAAGGTGTGCCTAGGTGTCCCATTTAGGGCTCAGGAATCATAGTCTGTTAGTTCTCCTCATAATTAGACAGTTGTGAGTGTCTGTATTAATCCGCATCTGAAGCAAGAAGAAGTTGCTCTGGTCTGAGTTGAGAGTGCCTAATCTCGCATTATAAGTAGGTTCTTCTCTTATAGACAATGAGCTGTCTAGCCAAATGTTCTTGGCCCTGATAACAATGCTCTGTTATGGGCTCCATCTTGTGAAGGAGGCCTCAAATCCAATCAGAATGTGGCTGGCTACTCCTATAACATTCATAACATGTTGTAGCAGTGGTACTATCTTACAGACTAGTTACAATCCGCATCTCACAGCTCCGGGTAAGGATGATGATAACTTTTCTCTTTAAGTAGCATTAATACAACCTTCCAGCACTATGAACCTAGTCAGTAGAGTGAGTAGGTAAGCCCCAGCTTGACTTCTCCGTTTTTTCTCTACCTCACACATGGAGTGTCTTCAGCAATAAGGTCTTTCAGTCAAGTTCTATACCAAAACTCCACTAATGATTCATTGAGGAATACTTACCTGGGTTCTGGTCGAAATACAGTATTAGGCAAACTCTGTACTTAATCCTCAGCATTGCTTCCTCTCTTGTCTTCCTCTTCTCTTCTCTATAAATCCAGTGTCTGTCCCATATTACTGGTTACTGTAGATGGAACTTATTTCTTCTGTCGTATAAGACACATTTTTCTATCAGATAGGATTTTAAGTAGAGTCTGTGCTCTGTGGATCTTGTTTGCTTTCTTGCTGTGAAAATACTCTGACCAAAATCAGTTAGAGGAGGAAAATTTTTATCTGGGCTAGACTTCTAGGTTACAATCTATCACTGTGGAATTTGGAGAAGTAATTCAAATAAGAAACTTCAAGCAGAACCCATGGAGGAATGTTTCTTATTGGCTTGCTCTCTGGCTCATATTCACTGAGCTTATATAGACACGCCATCTGTTTAGGAATGTGCCACCTGGTGCTGGAGGAGATGGCCTAGCGGTTAAGAGCACCGCGACCTGCTTTTGCAGAAGGACGCGGGTTCGATCCCCAGCACCCACATTTTTTTAAAAAAAACTCCAATTCCAGGAGACAGCACCAGTGGGACTTCCGACACCCCACTTCTGACCTCACGCCACTGCATGACCGGGTGCACAGCTTGCATGCAGACAGTACATTTGTACACATACAGAAATAAATAAAAATATTAATAAAAAATTAAAAAAAAAAAAAAAGGAATGTTGCTACCCACAGTGGGCTTGGACTGGGTCGTTCCACTTCAATCATTAATCAAGACAATCTAATCTGAGCTTGACTGAGACTCCCTCAGATCACTCCAGGCTGTGACAACTGGACAACTAAGGGTAACCAGGATAACTGTCCTAACCCGTGAGTAGACTGTTTTGCTTCTATCGTCTCCAGATGATTCTACCCTTTCAATAATAATGATATTTTTGCTTTGTAGAAGAAAATTATTTGGAGAAGTGGATAAGATTATGCATTTGTCTCCTTGGGTCTTAATAACCATATATACATACCTGTAGCTCTCTGGCAACTTACACCTGTGCTATTCTGGCTCTGTTCTTCATTCTGAGTAAATAGCATCACTTCTCTTTTGTAAGTTGCTGTATGAGCCTAATGCACCAGTACTTAACAGGTGGAAATACTTTTAGCTGATCTTCCCATATCCATTGTTTCAGCCAGCATGTTGATTCTTCCTTCTGTTCTCTGGCATAAGTGATGTAGCTTGTATTTTCTCTCTTTGGGAGGGTCTCATTTGTCTTTGGAATGCAAGTTACTTCAGTCTTGCCAGTTCATCTCTCTGATGACTAAGAAGTTGTCCATATTTTTCTGTTTTTTTCTCCCTTGATATTTAGCAAATGACCTTTTTTCAGTCCTCCATATTCTAGACAAATGCAGAAACTATCGATAGATTTTAATGCATGGAATAAAATATCTAGGGTATCACTTAATATCTAATCAACAAACACAACGTAGAATTTAAAGAATTTTTTCTTTTTCCTAACAAACAAATGGAAGGGCTAGCACAAGAAACACATATTCATTTTTAAGCAGATGGTGGGTCCTTGTTTGTTATTGTTCACAGGTTTGCCTCTCAAGTAAATAGTAATTAAAAAATGCTGTATCTCAAAATGAGTGCAAAGGAAAAAAATGACTATTTTCTGATTAAATGCTCATTTACATAATCTAATTATGCCTTAGTTATGGTGCATTGCTCATATGGTCAGTTTACATTGTGAGCTAAAAGAGGACAAATGTTGCATATCGCTACTCATTATAACCTTTGCAGTGGCTTTAGAATGTACTTTCATGCACTGATGATCTAATTGACACTCATCTGTGGCACATTTTTACTTTTTTACGAGGAAGTTTATTTAAAGTTAAGATTATAGAAAAGATTATAAAATTGTAGAAAGCTTTCACCTTTTCTCTCATTAAAGTATATTATGAATAATAATGGCAGCAATTAGCCTATGTACTTTGTTCCTATAAAATGTCAAGCTGCTATAATTATACCCTTAATTGTTACTTGTCTTGGTGATCTCATGGGGACTATACATTCAAGGAATTCAAGAACTGAAATTTGTGATGTAAATATTTAGGTGCCACTCCAGTTGTTCCTCTAGACTGAAGATTCTTGTTTTATGTGAAAGCAATTTACTAACACTATGTATTTTATCATAACAGGAAATATATTCATCAATTGTTCCTTTCACCAGGTTGTTTTAATTGCATGAAAAAAAATACATTTAGTAAAATAAGTGTAAATTAGTTATTGGATATGATATCTAAATATAAAGTACATGTTAAGCTATAAGTATGGAGAAGCTCACAATGAAGTATAGTAGATGTTATACCAATAAAGATTAGCAGACATGGAGATATTGACAATTTTGTTACAAGTATGAGGAATATATTCTAGAGAATGGCATTATAAAGACTTCAGAAGTGAAAAACAATAAATTCAGATACTTGACATCTGGCTTTACATTTAATACTTCTTCATAAGTTTCAGCTCTTTGTTTGGCATCTTTGAAATCGAGCCACATTTGGACTTCAAGAGATTAAAACTCAGACTGGCCTCAGAAACTAGAAAGAATATAGGACAGCCAAATTTGGAGAGGTGAGAAAAGTTGAACTAGAGAGAGGGGCCTCAGTATTTAGTGTATAAACCTCTAACATCTTGGGGCAACAAAGGGGGATCCATTAGCTGGTGATAATGCAAGCAGCACCCCTCAATATGAAAGAATAGGGTTGCGCTAAATGCCAGCCAGGATTTACAGTTTGAGCCTTATTGGTTTAACGCCACTGAAGCAAAGTCAGAGCTCTTCTAAGTAGATATCTGAACTGAAATCAGTCTTCACAGGGAGACACATTTGCAAATGCATGTCTTTAATATCTTCTCATCTTAGGCTCTTATTTATTTTAGTTGATTAATCAACATGTGGTCCATGCTAGTTAATGTAACAAGGTAAGGCCTAACATTTTAGCTGAATGAATGATTTTTTTTCTTAATTGAATAAGGAAGGCCAGGGAAGAAAATGCAAGGGGAATTATTTTAGGGACTGACTGCTTTTTGTTTCCCTTTTGAAAATTTTTTTTACTAACAAGACAAAATATACAGTTGCCTTTTGTTCATAAATAGGTTTGGCCACATTGTTCTTTAATAAATTGTGTTTTATAATTCTCCATATATAGGTGTATTTTTAATTTACTGAACTAGATTATTCTTTCCAATTTCACCTCTTATATGATGCCTAGATTACTTTCCTGTATATTTTATCTATTAGATAAAATTAATCCAACAGTAAAAATGTAAACAAAAAGATATTTCTTTTGTAATGCTCTGAAAGATAATGATCTCTTAATTTTGACATAAATCAGTCTTAATAGCTACAACTGATATACATATAATAACACTCTGTTAAATGCAAAGGTTTTCATGGAAATAAGCTGAATTTTTTAGTTGTTACTTATTTTTGGTTAGAGCACTCTGGGAATAAAATAAATGTTATTATTATGTTATAATTTTAACACATGGAACGATAATTTAAAATATCATTAAATATAGATAATACCATGTTATAATCAATGTTAAATTTCGCAAATAAAATTCAAAAGAAATAATAAAAATCTGTTGAATTAATACAGGGATGGTACAAAACTAAGGTTAAACAGTGAATGAGACCAGTGTGCATGTATTTCTGAGGAAGATAAGAAAAAGCTGAAAAAGGATTAAACTATGATGAACCATTCAAGTCAGGAGAGGCACAAATTTATGATTATTTAGACTATAAGGATAAGACTATAAGGAAAGACGTAAAATAGTTTTTTACTGAGACATAAAATTTCAATTTATCTTTAAGTGTCTCAATTCTTCGCCTAGTGAATAATTAGTGAACTTCTATTCATCATAAGAAGCACTTAAGTGCCAGGAAAAACTGAATACACCAAAATTCTACTCATATGTCTAGAAAAAACTATTATTTTGCATTCAAATTAAGGAAATAAATATAATTGCTAATAGATTACATATAAAAAAGGAATGTGAATTAGCTGGAGGAGTCAGAAAACGAGGGCATTTGAGAGCTGGTGCAGGAGTGAACTAAAAAAAAGGATGGGCAAAATTGAAGTCTAGATATCCTTGCAGAAATTTGGTGTGGCTTTTACCAATATAGACATGATCATTGCTACATCTTGTCAGATTAAACCCTCACTTAATGTGTGACAAGGGATTCATTTCTACTGCTTTGATTTTTACATATATTAACATTTGGAATATTTTTAAGTCACTAAATGTGATAACCTCCTAATTTTAGAGTCTTAACGAGGCATGATGGCCTACACCTGTAATTGAAGCAATCCGGAACAGAAACAAGAGGATTTCTAGAAATTCAAGGCTAACTTTCTCTACATAGTGAGTTTCAGATCAACAAGTGCTATAGAGCAAGATCCCATCTGCTACCCCCCCCTCCACTGGAAAAAACAAACAAACAATATCATAATCTATTTTGGGGTGTGGATGTTTATTTTATTTTGATTTTTTTTTAATTTACAGAAACAAGAACCCAATTTTCACTGCTCACAACAGTAAACTAACTGAATGATACATAATTCTATTCCTTTGTGTAATTGTTGCATTCAGTGATGCTCAGAATATTAAAATAACAAATTTTCTTTGAGTTAACTATAGGCATTTATGTCTTTTGTGATGATTTATATGAAAATAAACAACCAAAAATCTGCCAATGGACAAAAACATCACCTTAAACACACATACATGCACAGGAACATATGTAGATAAACAGACAAACACATACGGAACATGTGCATCCACACATATGTAGACAGATACACATACAAACATCACATACAACATATAGAGAACCTATGCATACACACAAACACACAGATATTTACAGAGATATACATATCACACATATACATATACACAAATACATACAGACACACATAGACACAGAGAAACACACATACAAACATATCAGAAAACCACTTGTTACGACAAAAACCACACATGTACACACATACTGGACGTACACATTCAGAGATACATACCTACAAATGCAAACACATTGGAGTTAAATATATATATAATATATATATATATATATATATTTAATGGTACACACATAAATTCTTGACAATCAGTAAATTATGCTTTCTGAATGCACGTTTGTCAAATTTAATGAAACCTAGGGCAGAATGTGTCAATAACATTGTAAATAAATGACTTCATAGTGTAGCTGACATTTTCCCAATATAATTGAAAATATTTAAATAATAGGGCTGGAGAGATGGCTCAGCAGCTAAGAGCACTGACTGCTCTTGAAGGGACCTGGATTTGATTCCCCGTACCCATCTGGCAGCTAACAACCATCCTAACTCCAGTCAGGGGATCTGAGGCCATCTCTGGCCTCCATGTACATTGCAGTCATGTAATATGACATGGGTGCTCTTACACACATGCAAGCAATATGCTCATACACCTAAAATTAAAACTATTTTAAAAATAATTAATATAACAGAAAATAAGCAATATTATATGTAGTGTTTCTTTTAGGATATACTGGTCCTAAAACCTTAAAAAATAATTAAAAGAATACTTGTTTGAAATGTATGGTCTCATTCTATGTGGAATTTAAAGTGTTGAACGAATAGATTATATGGTAAATTGATGGTAATCGAACCAGGGAAGGGGAGAGTTGAGGAAAGGAAATGTTGATCAAAACATAGAGATTGTGTATAAACTTCAGTGAGCTGGCCCCGATTGGTTACTGTGATATATATAATATATTGGCAACTCAAATTTCTGATTAGTGATCTTAAATGTTTTCACACAAAAAACCATGTACAGCTATGAATTATTAATTATCCTGATTTAATCATTCCATGATTATAGGACATATAGACAACACTTCCCTGGGTTTTATAAATGTACACAACTCTTAGGCAGTGAAAAATAAAGCAAAAATAATGTAAACTGAACACGTGAAAACGACTGACAATCATAAAAATAAAACCCGGATACATTGAAAATTTGGTATTATTTTAACTCTACTTTAGTGATAATTTCCAACAAATACTTTTCTCTCATCTTTAGGAATATAAAAATTGCTTTAAAATTATCCTCTATTTCTCTCTGCCCATTAAATATATTTTTAACTAAGCATCAAAATGTATTTCAGAACTGTGCAGTTCTTGTTCTCTGAAGGTCATTTTATCTTATACCACTTTAAATGTTAATATTAAAGGAAAGTTGCTCACTATTGACATTTCCATCGTTATCCTTTTAGAGTTTCTCTGTTCCTCTTCTTTTCACGGGGGGATTCACGGTGCTCTGTTCCCATGTCCATCTTGGCCCAGTGTTTCACCCTGGGCTGTCCTCGGCATTTTAGCCCGTCTCGCTTTTTGGCCTTTTCTTCTGTTTGCTTTTGCTTCATCCTATGACTCCTTCTGTGCTCTTGGCTTTCTCTTTCTTTCGTCTCTCACTGTCTATGTTCCTGCCCTTCCTCTTACTTTTTTCTACGTCCTCCCTTTCTTTTCCACTATGCTCCCACTTTGTTCCATGAACTCTTTGGGTTTATTTTTCAGCTTTCAACTTAACTAATATCTAATGAGATAGAAAATCTTGTGGCTTAAAATACTGATCCAGAATCATTCCAGTCTCTAAACACATTCACGGTTTTAATCTGTATTTGAGACACTGTTTTTCCTTACCTCAAATGCCTCTGTATTCATCCTTTTCCACTATTTTCTTGATACATACTAGTCTCAAAAACAAATCTACAAATTATTTTTGTCTCTGCCCTTACTCATGGAAACCACTTTAAAATAAAGAAAATAAGAGCAGGGAAAATTGTTGTTCAGGAACAGTTAATGTCTTGAACATTTGTTTTGAAATAAAAGTAAAGTGATAACTCTCTGACTCTGCTTATGCTCATTTCCTGCATTTGGAAATGAAAAGATGTTTTAGTGACAGTCAAGATTTTAGGAGAGCTGACTTTAATGTCCCATTTAAAGAATAATGTACAAAGTAACATGCCAAAGAATTTGCATACTTCCATGATTATAGGACCCAATAAAACATGAAATACACTCTAGTTGGTGGATGTAGGCCTCCTAGTGCCTAAAGATAAACCTCATCATTAGTTGGGATCTATGTTTGTTTAAACATGAAAAAAAATATGTGCCAGAGTTTTAAAACATTATGCTAATCCAAATATATGATATAATTTCATTTAAAATATACTTCTATAATTTTAGCAACATTAATCCTTAGGGTTAAAAAAATGCCTTAAAATCAAAACCCTATGTTTCAACATCTTGAAGGAAGGTAAATTCTCCATAATCATTTCAATAACATCACTTCACTGCAGTTTTGATATACCCACTTAAAAGAGTTGTAACTAGCCGGGCATGCGGTTAGCATGCCGCCTTAATCCTACCACATTGGGAGCAGAGGCAGGTGACTCTTTAGTGTTCAAGGCCAGCCTGCGTCTAACAATCTGAGCTTCCCAGGCCAGCTGTTGCTCGTGGGTACTACTGTCCGAACCAAGACAAAAAAAAAAAACAAAAAAAAAAAAAAAAAAAAAAAAAAAGAGAGTTGTCGACAAATAAAGAGTATTTTATCTTATTTAACCACACATAGGAGAACTTGAAAAAATGTACATTTCAGAGAAAGAAATGATATTAAAATCCTTCCCAACGTAAAAGATGGAGCACATCACTAAAACAATACATAACATTATTATTTGGACTCAATAATCAGATATGTTTATCATATCAAAATAAACTGATATTAAAATTTGAACCACTTCAAATTCAAATTGATCCATGGGAGAGAAATATTACCAGGACACTGGGGCTTTTGTAGTCTTAGCACAGGAGGAAAGGAACAAGACAGCTGTCTCTCTCCTATTTCTGTTTACTGTCTTCATGGATATTTGTGTTAACTGCATAGTTAGCTTTTAACCCTAAAGCAGACTTGTCTCTTACTTCCTCTTCAAGTAACCTTTTATGTACTATCCCAACATTGCAATTTAAGTTATTCTGCAGTTCCTGAGAGATAGTCATAAAGTAATTGATATGCCTGAATAAAGTGAAAACTGACTACCATCAGTTAGTTTCTTCCAACCAGACAATTATTCACTCAAACACCTGTTGTTAATAAAAAAGATCTGAGTAATCCAGCCTGTTTCTCTGAGTATCCTACTTCTAAATTAGGCCTCTTAAATATGCTTTACTCTAAGTACTATTATTTCTTTTATTTCATTTATTGCATGCCCTACTACTTTTTCTGACCCTAAACCACGAATACAATTCGGCCAAAAAGTTTCAACTGACACTGTATCCCAGTATTTGTAGTAGTAGTATTTAATAATATTTTTGAGTTAACTGATAAATTGGGAATATGTTAGAAAAGCACAAAAAAACATTTTATTTTACATTTTATTTCTTCTTTTGTGACATATATGTAATTATGATTCAAGGATTTTACATTTCGAGTAAGATTCATTCGTGAAATTTTTATCTTCGTTCCTATAAATATTATATATTGATGGACATAACAAAACTGTCAATATCTACTTGTTATCTTGCTATTGATATTATTTGTGTAAGAATTCCACATCTGAATAAAAGGTATTAAACTTCTCAAAATGCCTTTGATATTGTTTTTTGCAACCTTGAAAACTTAAAATAACAGAAAAAAATATTAATTCTTAATGAAAATGCAGAGAAAATATAAAACTGCAAATGTTTTTTGTAGACAAGGACCTTTACTGGCCCGTAAATCATTTAAATACTCTATTAAATATTTGATTGTTCTTGTCAACAGAGTTTATGTCTAGGTTGTTTTTAAGCTCAGGAGATAATGCTAGGTTTTGTGGAATAACAAAGGAGCTGAGCACTTGTAATTAAATGGGGAGCTTAAGATATACAATAAGGTACTGAAATTCCAGGCAATGCACCTAATAAATAGAAAATAAATGAACTACAATGGAGTCAGGTAATAGAAAACCACTTTAGATTGAAATAAACTAAGACAGGGTTTCGACAAGACTATGATTCATGAATTCAGTTGAAAAAACAAAAAAAGTGCTGTGTGCTCTTTTAAATGTCTAGCCGCCTCAGATAGGACACTGATGGCTAGACATTTAATAATGGCAGACAAAATTAATAATTCTAACACTAATCAGCATGGTGAACCAATTATCTTAGTGAGATTACTCATAGAGCATGAGGGAGTTGCCACTTGCTGGAGCAGGGATGACTGAAAGGCAGCTGCATCACCAAAAGCCACCCAAAGTGAGTGGCAGTTCAAGAAAGCTGCCTTCCCAGAGTGTCCAGTAGGAGCTTTGTCTATTAGAAAGTCTCTTTTCCACAGGAATCATATAATTTTAGGGAGGAGGTTTGTGAATCTTGTAAATTTCATGACTTGCCTGAGTCCTAAAAGATCATTTCTCCTTGATAGAATACTTCCATTCAGAGGACATTGCTTCAAAACAAATAGTCATTTCAAAAAAATTAGTTTTTATTGATGCTTTGTGCATTTCATACATTTTTTCCAATTCAGTTTCTTGGGTGTGGGCCAAGCTTTCTGTCAACACACTGTTAAAAAAAACTGATTTGCCCTCTCTCAGAAGCTGTCAGTTGCCAACAGCTCCTAACTAGTGCTGAGGGGTTTTGCTCATTTCACCCTCCATTCTGGAGTTTGATCTGGCCTGGCTTGTGCAGATCTTCTGCATGTTGACATAGTGCTGTGAGGTCATATGGGCAACTGTCCTGTGGTATATTCAGCTACCACCTCTGGATCTTACATTTTTTTTAAATGTTATTATTTATTTATTTATTTATATATTTATTATTTTTCATGTGTATGAATGTACTGTCTGCATGCAGGTCTGTGCACCCGTGTCATGCAATGCCGCGGAGGTCAGAAGAGGGCGTCGGATTCCCCTGGGACTGGAGTCAAAGACGGTTCTCAGCCACCATGCGGGTGCTGGGGATCAAACCCGGGTCCTGTCTTTCCACACATTTTTCCATAATGATCCCTGAGCATGGGGAGAAAAGGTGTGCTCTAGGTGTCCCATTTAGGGCTCAGGAATCCATAGTCTGTTATTCTCCTCATATTGACCAGTTGTGAGTGTCTGTATTAATCCGCATCTGAAGCAAGAAGAAGTTGCTCTGGTCTGAGTTGAGAGATGCACTAATCTCTGCATATAAGTAGGTTCTTCTCTTATAGACAATGAGCTGTCTAGCCAAATGTTCTTGGCCCTGATAACAATGCTCTGTTATGGGCTCCATCTTGTGAAGGAGGCCTCAAATCCAATCAGAATGTGGCTGGCTACTCCTATAACATTCATAACACTGTTGTAGCAGTGGGTATTATCTTTACAGACTAGTTACAGCTCACAGCACTCACAGCTGGGTAAGGATGATGATAACTTTTCTCTTTAAGTAGCATTAATACAACCTTCCAGCACTATGAACCTAGTCAGTAGAGTGAGTAGGTAAGCCCCAGCTTGACTTCTCCGTTTTTTCTCTACCTCACACATGGAGTGTCTTCAGCAATAAGGTCTTTCAGTCAAGTTCTATACCAAAACTCCACTAATGATTCATTGAGGAATACTTACCTGGGTTCTGGTCGAAATACAGTATTAGGCAAACTCTGTACTTAATCCTCAGCATTGCTTCCTCTCTTGTCTTCCTCTTCTCTTCTCTATAAATCCAGTGTCTGTCCCATATTACTGGTTACTGTAGATGGAACTTATTTCTTCTGTCGTATAAGACACATTTTTCTATCAGATAGGATTTTAAGTAGAGTCTGTGCTCTGTGGATCTTGTTTGCTTTCTTACTGTGATAAAATACTCTGACCAAAATCAGTTTAGAGGAGGAAAATTTTTATCTGGGCTAGACTTCTAGGTTACAATCTATCACTGTGGAATTTGGAGAAGTAATTCAAATAAGAACTTCAAGCAGAACCCATGGAGGAATGTTGCTTATTGGCTTGCTCTCTGGCTCATATTCACTGAGCTTTATTAGACAGCCCATCTGTTTAGGAATGTTGCCACCTGGGCTGGAGAGATGGCCTAGCGGTTAAGAGCACCGACCGCTCTTGCAGAGGACGCGGGTTCGATCCCCAGCACCCACATGGCGGCTGAGAACCGTCTGAAACTCCAATTCCAGGAGAACTCCAGCACCAGGGGACTCCGACACCCACTTCTGACCTCCGCGCCACTGCATGACATGGGTGCATAGACTTGCATGCAGACAGTACATTTGTACACATACAGAAATAAATAAAAATTAATAAAAAATCTAAAAAAAAAAAAGGAATGTTGCCACCCACAGTGGGCTTGGACTGGGTCGTTCCACTTCAATCATTAATCAAGACAATCTAATCTGAGCTTGACTGAGACTCCCTCAGATCACTCCAGGCTGTGACAACTGGACAACTAAGGGTAACCAGGATAACTGTCCTAACCCGTGAGTAGACTGTTTTGCTTCTATCGTCTCCAGATGATTCTACCCTTTCAATAATAATGATATTTTTGCTTTGTAGAAGAAAATTATTTGGAGAAGTGGATAAGATTATGCATTTGTCTCCTTGGGTCTTAATAACCATATATACATACCTGTAGCTCTCTGGCAACTTACACCTGTGCTATTCTGGCTCTGTTCTTCATTCTGAGTAAATAGCATCACTTCTCTTTTGTAAGTTGCTGTATGAGCCTAATGCACCAGTACTTAACAGGTGGAAATACTTTTAGCTGATCTTCCCATATCCATTGTTTCAGCCAGCATGTTGATTCTTCCTTCTGTTCTCTGGCATAAGTGATGTAGCTTGTATTTTCTCTCTTTGGGAGGGTCTCATTTGTCTTTGGAATGCAAGTTACTTCAGTCTTGCCAGTTCATCTCTCTGATGACTAAGAAGAATTGTCAATATTTTTCTGTTTTTTTCTCCTTGATATTATAGCAAATGACATTTTTTCAGTCCTCCATATTCTAGACAAATGCAGAAACTATCGATAGATTTTAATGCATGGAATAAAATATCTAGGGTATCACTTAATATCTAATCAACAAACACAACGTAGAATTTAAAGAATATTTTTCTTTTTCCTAACAAACAAATGAGAAGGCTAAGGCCAAGAAAACAATATTTCATTTTTAAGCAGATGGTGGGTCCTTGTTTGTTATTGTTCACAGGGTTTGCATCTCCAAGTAAATAGTAATAAAAAAAAATGCTGTATCTCAAAATGAGTGCAAAGGAAAAAAATGACTATTTTCTGATTAAATGCTCATTTACATAATCTAATTATGCCTTAGTTATGGTGCATTGCTCATATGGTCAGTTTACATTGTGAGCTAAAAGAGGACAAATGTTGCATATCGCTACTCATTATAACCTTTGCAGTGGCTTTAGAATGTACTTTCATGCACTGATGATCTAATTGACACTCATCTGTGGCACATTTTTACTTTTTTACGAGGAAGTTTATTTAAAGTTAAGATTATAGAAAAGATTATAAAATTGTAGAAAGCTTTCACCTTTTCTCTCATTAAAGTATATTATGAATAATAATGGCAGCAATTAGCCTATGTACTTTGTTCCTATAAAATGTCAAGCTGCTATAATTATACCCTTAATTGTTACTTGTCTTGGTGATCTCATGGGGACTATACATTCAAGGAATTCAAGAACTGAAATTTGTGATGTAAATATTTAGGTGCCACTCCAGTTGTTCCTCTAGACTGAAGATTCTTGTTTTATGTGAAAGCAATTTACTAACACTATGTATTTTATCATAACAGGAAATATATTCATCAATTGTTCCTTTCACCAGGTTGTTTTAATTGCATGAAAAAAAATACATTTTAGTAAAATAAGTGTAAATTAAGTTATTGGATATGATATCTAAATATAAAGTACATGTTAAGCTATAAGTATGGAGAAGCTCACAATGAAGTATAGTAGATGTTATACCAATAAAGATTAGCAGACATGGAGATATTGACAATTTTGTTACAAGTATGAGGAATATATTCTAGAGAATGGCATTATAAAGACTTCAGAAGTGAAAAACAATAAATTCAGATACTTGACATCTGGCTTTACATTTAATACTTCTTCAAAAGTTTCAGCTCTTTGTTTGGCATCTTTGAAATCGAGCCACATTTGGACTTCAAGAGATTAAAACTCAGACTGGCCTCAGAAACTAGAAAGAATATAGGACAGCCAAATTTGGAGAGGTGAGAAAAGTTGAACTAGAGAGAGGGGCCTCAGTATTTAGTGTATAAACCTCTAACATCTTGGGGCAACAAAGGGGGATCCATTAGCTGGTGATAATGCAAGCAGCACCCCTCAATATGAAAGAATAGGGTTGCGCTAAATGCCAGCCAGGATTTACAATTTGAGCCTTATTGGTTTAACGCCACTGAAGCAAAGTCAGAGCTCTTCTAAGTAGATATCTGAACTGAAATCAGTCTTCACAGGGAGACACATTTGCAAATGCATGTCTTTAATATCTTCTCATCTTAGGCTCTTATTTATTTTAGTTGATTAATCAACATGTGGTCCATGCTAGTTAATGTAACAAGGTAAGGCCTAACATTTTAGCTGAAATGAATGATTTTTTTCTTATATGAATAAGGAAGGCCAGGGAAGAAATGCAAGGGGAATTATTTTAGGGACTGACTGCTTTTTGTTTCCCTTTTGAAAATTTTTCTTACTAACAAGACAAAATATACAGTTGCCTTTTGTTCATAAATAGGTTTGGCCACATTGTTCTTTAATAAATTGTGTTTTATAATTCTCCATATATAGGTGTATTTTTAATTTACTGAACTAGATTATTCTTTCCAATTTCACCTCTTATATGATGCCTAGATTACTTTCCTGTATATTTTATCTATTAGATAAAATTAATCCAACAGTAAAAATGTAAACAAAAAGATATTTCTTTTGTAATGCTCTGAAAGATAATGATCTCTTAATTTTGACATAAATCAGTCTTAATAGCTACAACTGATATACATATAATAACACTCTGTAAATGCAAAGGTTTTCATGGAAATAAGCTGAATTTTTTAGTTGTTACTTATTTTGGTTAGAGCACTCTGGGAATAAAATAAATGTTATTATTATGTTATAATTTTAACACATGGAACGATAATTTAAAATATCATTAAATATAGATAATACCATGTTATAATCAATGTTAAATTTCGCAAATAAAATTCAAAAGAAATAATAACAATCTGTTGAATTAATACAGGGATGGTACAAAACTAAGGTTAAACAGTGAATGAGACCAGTGTGCATGTATTTCTGAGGAAGATAAGAAAAAGCTGAAAAAGGATTAAACTATGATGAACCATTCAAGTCAGGAGAGGCACAAATTTATGATTATTTAGACTATAAGGATAAGACTATAAGGAAAGACGTAAAATAGTTTTTTACTGAGACATAAAATTTCAATTTATCTTTAAGTGTCTCAATTCTTCGCCTAGTGAATAATTAGTGAACTTCTATTCATCATAAGAAGCACTTAAGTGCCAGGAAAAACTGAATACACCAAAATTCTACTCATATGTCTAGAAAAAACTATTATTTTGCATTCAAATTAAGGAAATAAATATAATTGCTAATAGATTACATATAAAAAAGGAATGTGAATTAGCTGGAGGAGTCAGAAAACGAGGGCATTTGAGAGCTGGTGCAGGAGTGAACTAAAAAAAAGGATGGGCAAAATTGAAGTCTAGATATCCTTGCAGAAATTTGGTGTGGCTTTTACCAATATAGACATGATCATTGCTACATCTTGTCAGATTAAACCCTCACTTAATGTGTGACAAGGGATTCATTTCTACTGCTTTGATTTTTACATATAATAACATTTGGAATATTTTTAAGTCACTAAACGTGATAACCTCCTAATTTTAGAGTCTTAACGAGGCATGATGGCCTACACCTGTAATTGAAGCAATCAGGAAGCAGAAACAAGAGGATTTCTAGAAATTCAAGGCTAACTTTCTCTACATAGTGAGTTTCAGATCAACAAGTGCTATAGAGCAAGATCCCATCTGCTACCCCCTCCCTCCACTGGAAAACAAACAAACAAACAATATCATAATCTATTTTGGGGTGTGGATGTTTATTTTATTTGATTTTTTTTTAATTTACAGAAACAAGAACCCAATTTTCACTGCTCACAACAGTAAACTAACTGAATGATACATAATTCTATTCCTTTGTGTAATTGTTGCATTCAGTGATGCTCAGAATATTAAAATAACAAATTTTCTTTGAGTTAACTATAGGCATTTATGTCTTTTGTGATGATTTATATGAAAATAAACACCAAAAATCTGCACATGGACAAAAACATCACCTATAAAACACACATACATGCACAGGAACATATGTAGATAAACAGACAAACACATACGGAACATGTGCATCCACACATATGTAGACAGATACACATACAAACATACACATACAAACATAGAGAACATATGCATACACACAAACACACAGATATATATACAGAGATATACATATACACATATACATATACACAAATACATACAGACACACATAGACACAGAGAAACACACATACAAACATATTCAGAAACACACTTGTTTACACAAAAACACACATGTACACACATACTGGACGTACACATTCAGAGATACATACCTACAAATGCAAACACATTGAGTTAAATATATATATATATATTATATTATATATATATATATATATTATAATTATAACACACATAAATTCTTGACAATCAGTAAATTATGCTTTCTGAATGCACGTTTGTCAAATTTAATGAAACCTAGGGCAGAATGTGTCAATAACATTGTAAATAAATGACTTCATAGTGTAGCTGACATTTTCCCAATATAATTGAAAATATTTAAATAATATGGGCTGGAGAGTTGGCTCAGCAGCTAAGAGCACTGACTGCTCTTGAAGAGGACCTGGATTTGATTCCCAGTACCCATCTGGCAGCTAACAACCATCCTAACTCCAGTTCCAGGGGATCTGAGGCCATCTTCTGGCCTCCATGTACATTGCAGTCATGTAATATGACATGGGTGCTCTTACACACATGCAAGCAATATGCTCATACACCTAAAATAATAAACTATTTTAAAAATAATTAATATAACAGAAAATAAGCAATATTATATGTAGTGTTTCTTTTAGGATATACTGGTCCTAAAACCTTAAAAATAATTAAAAGAAATACTTGTTTGAAATGTATGGTCTCAATTCTATGTGGAATTTAAAGTGTTGAACGAATAGAATTATATGGTAAATTGATGGTTACTAGAACCAGGAAAGGGGAGAGTTGAGGAAAGGAAATGTTGATCAAATAACATAGAGATTGTGTAATAAACTTCAGTGAGCTGAAGCCCAGATTGGTTACTGTGATATATAATAATATATTGGCAACTTCAAAATTGCTGATAGTGATCTTAAATGTTTTCATCACAAAAAACCATGTACAGCTATGAATTTATTAATTATCCTGATTTAATCATTCCATATTATAGACATATAGACAACACTTCCCTGGGTTTTATAAATGTACACAACTCTTAGGCAGTGAAAAATAAAGCAAAAATAATGTAAACTGAACACGTGAAAAGACTGACAATAATAAAAATAAAAAGGATACATTGAAAATTTGGTATAATTTTAACTCTACTTTAAGTGATAATTTCCAAAATCAAATACTTTTCTCTATCTTTAGGAATATAAAAATTGTTTTAAAATTATCCTCTATTTCTCTCTGCAAATTAAATATATTTTAAAATAACATAAGTCATCAAAATGATTTCAGAACTGTGCAGTTCTTGTTCTCTGAAGGTCAAATTTTATCTTATAACCAATTATAAAATGTTAATATAATAAAGGAAAAGGTTGCTACATCTATTGAAATTTCCATCGTTATCCATTTAAGAGTCTTCTCTGTTCCTTACTTCTTTTCAGAGAGAAAGGAAAAGATAGACACAGAGTGACTCTGTTCAACAATGTCCTATTTAAGGACCAGTGTTTACACTGGACTGTCCCGGCATTTATAGCACAAGTCCTAAGCTTATTTGGCCTTATTCATTCTGAAATATTGCTTTTGACTATCATCAAACTATGACTCCTAAAATCTGTAAGACTACTTGAGACTTTCTCTTTACTTCTAGTCTCTCATGTACAAATAAATGCTTCCTGAACATCCCCTCTTACATTTTTTTACTAGATACCTCACAATTTACTTTTCCATATGCTCCCACTTTAGTTAACAATGAACTCTTTGGGTTTATTTTTCAGCTTTCAACTTAACTAATATCTAATGAGATAGAAAATCTTGTGGCTTAAAATACTGATCCAGAATCATTCCAGTCTCTAAACACATTCACGGTTTTAATCTGTATTTGAGACACTGTTTTTCCTTACCTCAAATGCCTCTGTATTCATCCTTTTCCACTATTTTCTTGATACATACTAGTCTCAAAAACAAATCTACAAATTATTTTTGTCTCTGCCCTTACTCATGGAAACACTTTAAAATAAGATAAATAAGAGCAGGAAAATTGTTGTTCAGGAAAGTTAAATGTCTGAACATTTGTTTTGAAATAAAAGTAAAGTGATAACTCTCTGACTCTGCTTATGCTCATTTCCTGCATTTGGAAATGAAAAGATGTTTTAGTGACAGTCAAGATTTTAGGAGAGCTGACTTTAATGTCCCATTTAAAGAATAATGTACAAAGTAACATGCCAAAGAATTTGCATACTTCCATGATTATAGGACCCAATAAAACATGAAATACACTCTAATTGGTGGATGTAGGCCTCCTAGTGCCTAAAGATAACCCTCATCATTAGTTGGGATCTATGTTTGTTTAAACATGAAAAAAAAATATGTGCCAGAGTTTTAAAACATTATGCTAATCCAAATATATGATATAATTTCATTTAAAATATACTTCTATAATTTTAGCAACATTAATCCTTAGGGTTAAAAAAATGCCTTAAAATAAAACCCTATGTTTCAACATCTTGAAGGAGTAAATTCTCCATAATCATTCAATAACATCACTTCACTGCAGTTGTGATATAAACCACTTAAAAAGAGTTGTAATAACAAAGAGTATTTTATCTTATTTAACCACACATAGGATGAACTCTGAAAAATGTACATTTCAGAGAAAAGAAATGATATATAAAATCCTCCAAGTTAAAGTGGCCATCACTAAAACAATACATAACATTATTATTGGACTCTATAATCAGATATGTTTACATATCAAAATAAACTGATATTAAAATTTGAACCACTTCAAATTAAATTGATCCATGGGAGAGAAATATTACCAGGACACTGGGGCTTTTGTAGTCTTAGCACAGGAGGAAAGGAACAAGACAGCTGTCTCTCTCCTATTTCTGTTTACTGTCTTCATGGATATTTGTGTTAACTGCATAGTTAGCTTTTAACCCTAAAGCAGACTTGTCTCTTACTTCCTCTTCAAGTAACCTTTTATGTACTATCCCAACATTGCAATTTAAGTTATTCTGCAGTTCCTGAGAGATAGTCATAAAGTAATTGATATGCCTGAATAAAGTGAAAACTGACTACCATAGTTAGTTTCTTCCAACCAGACAATTATTCACTCAAACTGTTGTTAATAAAAAATGATCTGAGTTGAATCCAGCCTGTTTCTCTGAGTATCCTACTTTAAATTAGCCTCTTAAATATGCTTTACTCTAAGTGACTATTATTTCTTATTATTTTATATTGCATGCCTACTTAACTTTTCTCTGACCCTAACCAAGAATACAAATTCAGGGCAAAAGTTTCAACTGACACTGTATCCCAGTATTTGTAGTAGTAGTATTTAATAATATTTTTGAGTTAACTGATAAATTGGGAATATGTTAGAAAAGCACAAAAAAACATTTTATTTTACATTTACTTTGCTCCCTACATATATGTAATCTGATTCAGATTTTACATTCTCTGAGATAAGATTCATTCTGAAATTTTCATTTGTTTATAATATTATATTTGATGACATAACAAAACTGTCAATTATTACTTGTTATCTTGCTATTGATATTATTTGCTGTTAAAGAATCACATCTGAATAAAAGGTATTATAACTTCTCAAAATGCCTTTGATAGTTTTGCAACCTTGAAAACTTAAAATAACAGAAAAAATATAATTCTTATGAAAATGCAGAAAAAAATATAAACTGCAAATGATTTTTGTAGACAAGGACCTTTACTGGCAAGTAAATCTTTAAATTACTCCTATTAAATATTTGATTGTTCTTGTCAACAGAGTTTATGTCTAGGTTGTTTTTAAGCTCAGGAGATAATGCTAGGTTTTGTGGAATAACAAAGGAGCTGAGCACTTGTAATTAAATGGGGAGCTTAAGATATACAATAAGGTACTGAAATCCAGGCAATGCATAATAAATAGAAAATAAATGAACTACAATGGAGTCAGGTAATAGAAAACCACTTTAGATTGAAATAAACTAAGACAGGGTTGAAGACTATGATTTCATGAATTCAGTGCAAAAAAAAAAAGTGCTGTGTGCTTTTTAAATGTCTAGCCGCCTCAGATAGGACACTGATGGCTAGACATTTAATAATGGCAGACAAAATTAATAATTCTAACACTAATCAGCATGGTGAACCAATTATCTTAGTGAGATTACTCATAGAGCATGAGGGAGTTGCCACTTGCTGGAGCAGGGATGACTGAAAGGCAGCTGCATCACCAGAAAGCCACCCAAAGTGAGTGGCAGTTCAAGAAAGCTGCCTTCCCAGAGTGTCCAGTAGGAGCTTTGTCTATTAGAAAGTCTCTTTTCCACAGGAATCATATAATTTTAGGGAGGAGGTTTGTGAATCTTGTAAATTTCAGAAACTGCCTGAGTCTAAAAGATCATTTCTCCTTGATAGAATACTTCCATTCAGAGGACATTGCTTCAAAACAAATAGTCATTTCAAAGTGAGGAAAAGCTATAAGGAAGATTACGCGCAGTTTCTGATGCATCAGGAAGCATGTACAGCCCCATAATGAAAGACCAGGTATCTGCTACCTGAAAGGAATCAAGTGAAGACAGATGCAATTTTGGCATTAGGAAACATTTTTATAAGATGCTTAAAAATAAATATATATCTTTTATTTTGAGTATTAAGAAACATGGATTGACTATGCCATAATGACGGCAAAACAGAAATGGGGGACCATCTTCGGAAGAAAAGGGAACCAGCCAGAGGCAAGTTCCCCTGTACTTCTGAAGTTCCCTTATTTACCTATGCTTTTATCTTTACAATAAAGAGATAACCTATTAATATTTCCCATATCAGGAACTGATGTGAAAGTTTTGCAGTGAACCATCCAAGGACATTGGCAGTTTATAATTATTATGGGGCGCTATTGTTATTTTCTATCTTCTTTCCTTTTTTCTTTTATTTATTTTTTTGTTTTTTATTGAGTTTATGCAATCCATACAACATTCTCGGTCCAATTTAGACTCATTATGCACTTTCCACGCCCCCACTCCACCAGCGAGTTCATGCATTTTATACTACATGTCTTTCATCTTTTTTTCAGGCTTTTTTAAAGTGTTCTCATGCAGACGGTTTATTGTTTGGGGCACAAACTTACTGTTTCAGTCGATTCTTTGACCCAGGCCGTTTGTTGGTTGCTATTCCCCCAATTGTTAGCTCCCACAAAATGCATATATGTATGTCACACATATACCAAAATTATGACTCTGAAAAAAAAAAAAAAAAAACATGTTTAGGAATTCACATTTCCCCTTTAATTTTATATTACTCTGGAAGTAGCATACATACTCTCCCTCCATATACCAAATTCCAAATCTTGAGAAGTGGTAGATTAATTCCAGATTCTAAGGGATTAACAGTTAAAAATGGCCCCTAGTTGCTTCAGATAAAAAGAAAAAAGAAAAAATATACATATATATAACATTAACTTTGCTCAGTTTGCCTTATTACTACTAGGTATTTGGTGCTTACATCACAAATGAGGGAATACTTTTTTTTTTTGTACTCACTTAGTACGTATCGTCTATTCCATTCCATTCACATGCAAAGTTCATGTGTCATTTTCTTTTTCTTTTTCACTTTTTATTGATGCTTTGTGTCTTTTATATACATCATTTTCCAAATACAGTTCAGGCAGGTTTCCCTTTCCCTTCCCCCCACCCATCCCATCCCAGATCATGCATTCTGCCATAACTGTCCTGCATCTTCTCTCTACGGTTTTTTTCATTTTTTAACATTACGTAATAATTTATGAGTACAAACATCCTTCATGTAAAACCAATTTGCACAGCAGTTGTGCCCACACCCACCAGCCCATGGGTCCCACTATCAGCACGGGGGCGGGGCTTGTATGTTCAATCAAGTTGATCAAATGGTGTCCAGACCTATATTGCTGTAGTTTCACCTTTCACCCAGTCCCAGAAAAACATCACAACAAATGGTATCGCTCATAGTGGAGCTAGTGCCAATAACACAGTCAAAATATTTCTTGTGGAGATGGGATGCATATAAAGAGAACAAAACAGAAAGACTGCATCAAAAACTGACTGAATGGGTGAATCGGGGAAGGTGGGAGGATGGGAGAGGGACATGGGTCTATATTTGATTAATGCCTTTTAATTGATGTGAGTTCAACAAGTATTAAGTTTTTCCCAGACTTGTCTACAGGTGTACATTGTGTTTTAGGATTAGTAAAAGTAAATATGTGTATATTAAACACATTGGTTTAAAGGCCTGATAAAATGGTAATGTATTCGAGTTAATTGGGGATATAAATTGCTGTCGTCCACAGTGTTGACTAAAATCGGATAACAATAACGTAGGATAGCACAACAAACTTCTCTATATTTTCTGTTCACAGTATCCCCTTGGAGCTTCCTTCACCTATAGGATGATAACGTAAAAATTAAGTTTGCTTCCCAAGTAATCACATTCAGTCACCCAAAACAGCATGGTGAATTTGATGAAATCTGGGCCTTGATTCCACCCTATAGGTATGTGTAATACAACTGCCTTTTTTGAGGGCTCAGGGTCAAAAAACAAAAACCTAAAATAAAAAAGGGGGATTCAGACAAATATGAAACCTTTTTGTCGAAAACCTTGCAATTCAAATCTTAAAACTAAACTAACAGGAAAACATTTGTATGTTCCAACAGGTCAAAATGTCACCAACTTAATGGCTGAGAAAGAAAAGATTACCGCTTTGCATTTGAGTAGGATGTACCAGAAAGTGCCAACTGAAAGGTTGACCTGAAACATTGAAAGAAGAAAAGACTCAGATTTGCTACAAAATCAAACTCCTCTGTGGATCCTACTTGTAACACTATTTATAATGAGTCCTAAGAAAAAACTTACCTTCTAGGTGCAGCAAAGGTTTTAATAAGAGACTTTCTTACCCCCCCACTAGAACAAGGAGAAATATGATGGTGATGATGAGGTCGTTCTCCAACTGTAAATTGGAGCCAAATGATATAGAGTAATCTCTTAAAAACCCGGATGTCACCTTTCTTTACGGTGAAACTAGAAATCCATTGTGTTAAATTTACCACATTTCTTATCCACTCCCTGGTTGAAGGGCATTTGTGTTGCTTTCCAGTCTTTGCCATTGTGAAGAGAACTGCAATAAAACATAGATGTGCCCAGACAGGCCCATGGACTCAGTGAGGTGCCAGGCCCAGATGGATTTCGAGCAGATTCTATAAAACATTTAAAGAGGTCTATAAAATTATTACTACTCAATCTGTCAGAAGGATACAAACAAGGGAATTCTCCCAAATTCCTTCTATGAAGCCAGCATCACCCTAATACCAAAACCAGGCCATGATACAACCAAAAAACCAAAGCTTGTAGACCCATTTATTATGAACATGGATGCAAAAATTCTCAACAAAACACTTGCAAAATGCATACAGACCCACATCAAAAAGCTCATCCAACATGACCAAGTTGAATTCATACCAGAAACAGATGCAGATGGTTCAACATATGTAAATCAATAAATATCATAAAACCACATAAATGGACTGAAAGACAAAAAACAATGATCACTCCAATGATGTAGAAAAAGCCTTGACAAGATCCAGTATCCTTCATGTTTTTAAGTCTTGGAATCCGACTGAGTAGACATTCCTCAACATGATCAAAGCATCCATTAATAGCAAGCCCCTGATGCCAACATCATCCTAAAGTGGAGAAAAAAAAGTCGGACCATTTCCCTTAAAGATGGCTGCCCCTATCTACCACTCCTCTTTAACATGTGTTTGAAAACGCTTGCTAGGGCAATAAGACAATAGAAGGAAATTAAACAGTACTAATCAGAAAAGAAGAAGTTAAGCTATCCTTTTTTGCAGCTGTATATTGATAGATACTTAAGGGATGCTAAAAACTCCAACAGAGGGGCTGGAGGAGATGGCTAGCAGTTAAGAGCACCTTCTGCTCTTGCAGAGGACCTGGGTTGGATCCCCCAGCACCCACATGGTGGCTGAGCACCATCTGTACTCCAATTCCAGGAGAACTCCGTTCCAGGGGAGTCTGACACCCTCTCTTGACCTCCGCAGCATTGCATGACAGGGGTGGCACAGACCTACATGCAGACAGTACATTCAAATAAATAAATAAATAATAAATTGACATTTTTACTATATTAATTTTTCCAATCCATGAACTGGAGATCTTTCCATCTTTTGATGTTATTTTCAATCTCTTCTTTAGGGGTTTATTTTTGTTGTATAGATTATTGTCTCTTTTGTTAGGTTTTTCCAGGTATTTTGCTGTTTTGAGGCTATTGTGAGTGGGAAGGTCTTCTATATTCCTTCTCCACTTGTTTATTGTTGTTGTAAAGAAAGGCATTGATTTTCAGGTTAATTTTGTATTCCACTTAACTGAACTCTTACCATTCTAGAAGTTTTCTTGTTGGAGTTTTTTAAAAAACCCATAGGTAGGAGAAAAATATTCATCAGTGATTCATTGCAGCAGCATTAACAAAATGACCTACTCAAGATGAAGTAAAGAGCTGAACAGAGACTTCACCAGTAAGGAAGTAAAAATGGGCAGAGAAATACTTTGTAAAAGTGTTCATCTATCATTATAATTAAGGAATGACAAATTAAAACCCTCTCAGATATCATCTCAATCCCATTAAGACTGGCTGATTCAGATACACAAAAGCCACAATGTCTCCAGAGGTTGTATGGAAAGGGGAACACTCATCCACTGTGGCAATTGTAAACTGAACAACCATTATGGAAAGCAGTTATTTCTCCAAGGGAGAGCCAATGGCCAATTAGATTTGGGATTGCTTGTTCTTCATTAGTAAGGATAGAAAGGTTATTCCTGGACAAACTGTCAGCCCATGAAAGGAAACAGCCAGAATTGACCAGAGTCCAAGCAACAGCTCCAGAGAGTGGACTGTTTTACCTCTCATCCACCTGTGCCCCTTTCTAGCCTAGGGAACAACCTGCGGAGAGGGGGCGTGGTAGAAGAATGTAGGGCTCGATTGGGGTGAATGGTGAAACTACAGCATGTAGTCTGGACACTCATTTGATCAAATTGATTGAACAAACAACCTGTCACCCCCACTGATGGTGGGGCTGTAGGTGTTTGGGCACACAGCCTGCAGATAGGTTTGCATGAAGGATGCTTGTATCATGGATTATCACTTATAGCTAAAATGAAAAAAAAAACTGAGCGAAATGTAGAGGACAGTTATGGCAGAATGCCATGATCTGGGATGGGGTGGGGGGGGGGGAGGGAAGGGAATAAAGCCTGAACTGAAATTGGAAAAATAAAAAAAAAAAAAACAAAAATCAAAAAAACTAATTAAAAAAAAAAAAGACTCAAAATGAGCTACCACCTGGCCCAGTCATACACTCCTGGTTATATACCACAAGACTCATCCTACTGCAAAGATACATACACATCCATATTTATTGCACCTCTCTTCACAATAGTGAAGAGCTAGAACCAACACAAATACCCCTCAACTGATGAGTGGCTGAAAAAATGTGGGACATCAAAACAATGGAGTACTACTCAGCCCTAAAGAAAGATGACATATGGAGCTGGAGAAATGGCCTAGTGGTTAAGAGTGCCGACCCCTCTCTCACACAGGCCCTGGATTCAATCCCCAGCACCCACATGGCAAGCCAAAAACTTCTGAAACTCCAATTCCAGGAGAACTCCAGTTCCGGGAATCCGAGCCCCTCCTCCTGCTCCACGCATTGCATGATACGGGCGCACAAACCTGCCATGCAGACAGTACAATTGATACACATACAGAAATTAATAAATAAAAATAAAAAAAAAGAAAGATGACATCATGAACTTTGCAGGTAAATGGACAGAACTCAAAGCCATTATGCTAAGTGAAGTAACAAACACAGTCCCAGAAAAACAAGCAGCGAATGGAATGGTCTTCCTCATTTTTGGATGCTAACACCAAATTCCCAGATAAAAGGCAAGGTGAACAATATTATCATTATATTTCTGTCTATATGAAAGCAGCTATAGTCATAAGAACAGCCTGGTACTGGCACAAAAAAACCTGTTGATCAATGGAACAAAACAGAAGATCCAATTGAGCACCATACAATTTCACCATCTTATATTTGACAAGGGGGCCAAGAAGCCCACAATGGAAGAAAAGACAGCCTCTTCAGCCAAGTGGTGTTGGCAAACTGGATCACACTTGTAGAAGAATGAAATTAAACCCTTACCCTCTCGCCCTGTACAAAAGGTCAACGCCAGATGATCAAAGACCTCAAAAACCCCAAATTCTGAATTTCAGAGTGACGACTGAAGAAAAAAGCTGGGCAGGCAGACTGACAATAGACATGCCGAGGAAAGACTCCGAAATCAGACTCGCAGCTCTGCGGCAAGAAGGACAAACATGGACAATATGGGATCCTCGGGGGGAAACTCAAAAGCGTGCGTTGACAGCAAAAGAAACAACAGGAAGTTGACGAGAAACACACCAGAGATGGGGAAACCGGCACCACAAACATCGACAAAGCATGGATTCCGAATATATAAACACCAAAAAAAGAGAAAGAACACAATGACCCACTCATAAGGGAGCAAAGAGTGAACAGAGACTTCACAAGTGAGGAATTAGAGATGGTGAGAAAAACACCCTTTAGAAGTGTTCAAATCACTAATCATTAAGGAAATGCAAATCAAAACCACTTTAAGATGCCATCTTACTCTAATAAGACTGGCTATGGATCAAGAAAACAATGATACAAGTGCTGGAGAGGTTGTGGGGAAAGGGAACACTCATCCACTGCTGGTTGGGAACGTAAACTCATACAGCTACTATAGAAATCAGTGTGAAGAACCATCGAAGACTTGGAATGAATTGCACTCCCAACCCAGCCATACACTCCTAGGCATGTACCCTCAAGACTCCCCCACTGCAGAGATACATGCACGCCATAGTTTATTTTCAGCTCCTTCACAATAGCAAAGAGCTTGGAACCAACCCAAGCCCTCAACTGATGAGTGGATAGAAAAAATGTGGTACATCTACACAATAGAGTTCTATGCAGCAGTAAAGAAGACGACATCATGAACTTTGCAGGAAAAATGGCTGGAGCAGGGACATCATGCTGAGTGAAAAAACGTCCCGAGAAAAACAAACGAGAATGATATCCCTCATTTGTGGATGCTAGTGCCAGTTCCTAGTTGTAATATTTCTTGTGCACGCCCCTTGAGCTTTTGTCCAAACAGTTGGAGTGATGCATATTAGAAAACAACACAACAACAACAACAAACACACAACAGAAAGGACTGCATCGAAGAACTGACTGAAACAGTGAATTCTGCTCAAAACCAGTCAAATTCCTCATGAGAATTTGAGAAAGACTGAGAAAGAGATGAAAAGCATGTTTGGCAGAATGCATGAGCTCTAGTGGGGTGGGGAGAATGGGGGGGGGGGGACACGGGACTAGACGATACAAAAATAATAAAAATAAATTTATGTGAAAAAAAGAAAGCAACTATGTTGTTACAATGTAAATCTCTTAAGGCATCTAGAATCTATCCACCCTTATTTTCAGACTACTGGTAATTACTGTATATGGTTGGAAAGATATGTATTAATATTTTAGAGTAATATACAATTAAAGAGAAAATGTTGAATTCCTAAACATAAAAAATGACAGAGTGACAGATCGGACATTTGCGAACAGAATGTGTGATCTGGCGTGTGGTGGGGGTGGGAGGGAAAAGGGAATATTGTCTTAACGAAATTGAGAAAATTATGTCCGAAATACACAAAACATCAATAAAATCATCATAAAAAAGAATATTAAAAAATTATGTGCATGTATCCTTTCAGTAGGATGAGTCTTATGGCTATCTATCCAGGAGTGGTATGACCTGGGTCAGGTGGTAGGTCATTTTGGAAGTCTTTTTTTTTTTTTTTTGGTTTTTTGCGGACAGGGTCTCCCTGTAGCCCTGTTATGCCTGGGGAAAATTCACTCGTTAGGGACCAGGCTGGCCTTGTCACAAAAGATCCACCTGCCTTCTGCCTCCCCAGTGTAGGATTAAAGGCATGCGCTCACCACACCCGCGGCCATTTGAGTCTTTTAAGGGTTCCCACCTGCTTTCCATCGTGGTTGTATGAGTTTACCTTCCCACCATCAGTGGATGCGGTGTTCCCCTTTCCCCACAACCTCTCAGCATTTGGTATCTTTTGTTTTCTTGATCCTAGCTAGCTTTATCGGATAGTAGATGATATCCTAAAGTGGTTTTATTTGCATTTCCTTAATTATAGTGCTGTTAGACACTTTTTAAGATGTTTCCCAGCCATCTTTACTTGCCTTACTTGTGAAGTCTCTGTTCAGCTCTTTACTCCACATTTTGAGTGAGTTGTGTTCTTCTTTGTTTTCTGAGTAGTTTATAAATTCTGGATGTTACTGCTCTGTCTGATGTATCACTGGTGAAAGTTTCCTCCCACTCTGTGTTTTCTCTTCACTTCATTGTTTCTTTCACTGTACAGAAGCTTTTGAATTTAATGAGGATCCACTTGTCAATTGTTGACCTTATTTTCTGTGCTGCTGTGTGATTAAAAAGCTCTTTTCCTACACCTATGTCTTGTAGATTACTGCCAATGTCTTCTATCACTTTCAAAGTTTTGGATTTTTCATTGAGGCCTTTGATCCTTTTGGAGCTGATTTTTGTACAGGGCAAGAGGTAGAGGTTTAGTTTTATTCTTCTACAAATGGTGATCCAGTTTGCCAACACCATTTGCTGAAGATGTTGTCTTTCCTCTACTGAATACCTTTACTTATTATGTTTTCATTACTAATTCTCACCAAATTTTTTGAGACCATGCACAAACACATTTTACCCTAGGAATCAATTTGTTTGCTTTGGTATTCTTTATTGATGTTTCTACTGTTACTACCATGGTGTTTGAATTACATTGCCAATCCTTATTTGATATAATAAACTAAAAACATGCTCTGCTTTGTAGCGATGGTTATAATGTGGTAGGGAAAAGTTATTATTATTTCCTCACAAAACCCAACTGGAGTCCAGGATTTGTTAAATGTTCCATCATGTCAAAGATGGAATAAATTAATAAATACACAGAAAATTTAACCTCTTTCTAAAGTAAGGTTGTATACCTGTCAAAATTTTATGAACATCAGACATATCTGCACCAAGATTATGCATTGTAAGGTAAGTTTATTCATGATCTTCATCACCATTATCATTACTATCTTCACCCCCAGCACCAATTTCATTTTATACCTGGTCCGCAACTAAATTCTGTATGTTACCTATCAACCAAAGCCTTTTGGAATAGGTATTAATTTTATTTGTATCTTAGATTTAAAGTATTTGAAATTGAGAGGCTCAGTAATTTAAGATACATCTTATATCTCTGTATGTATGTTTGCTTCTATTCTCATATATCATCCATTTATCATCTCTAAATTGAGACCAGGCTGTCTGCCTATAAAACTATTGCATAATAATGCCAAAATAGTAAAGTAAAAATTGCCTAGGCTATTTGTTTAAATGATTTGGTTTTGACTTCAATTTTCCTATAAAATGGAGACTTTCTCATTACATTTGTTTGTTTGTGTGTGTGCGCGTGTGTATATGTGTGTGTGTATGTGTATGTGTGTATGCCATGGTGACCATGGGGAGATCAGAGGATAACTTGTGGGAGTCGATCCTTTCTCTTAATGTGGGGATCCCCATGATAGAACACAGAGTGTCTGGCATGACAGCAGATGCCTTTACATGTTAAATATCTTTTCAGCCCTTTAGTAGTTTTTGACGTGAAACTTATTCACATAGAATCATGATTTAAAATGGACTCTCAATATTTGTATTTTCTTAAGCTAACATTGTAAATGTAACCATGAAATAATTATATATTTAAATCTGTAGTATTACTAAACCAATCTTTTTTTTTAAATAACCTGAAGTAGAATCAACCAGTAAAAACAAGTTAATAAGTTGATTTTACAAGGCTGACAATACACATTCTGCATGCTGCCTGGAGCTAAGGATAGATGAAATAGAGGATAATTAATGAAATTAGTATTACAGATGAATTATAAGCCCATTGGTTGATTCCAAATACAAAAATTAAGAAAAATATAGCATTTGTACATGATTTGGATTTTTCTTTCACTTAACTCTGACTCAATTCTGTACCTTTTGTGTGTCTTCTATTCTCTTTGTAAATCTTAAATTAACTATTGCTTCTTTAATAATGCCTCTGTTGTCCTTTAACCTAGTCAGGAATGGTCTGGGATATGTTTGTTCATTTATTTGTTTTCTATAGCATCACTGAATAAGAATACTGATTACACCATATACTCCCATATTTTTCTATTTGCTCATTAAATCAGTCACTCCTTAATAATAGGCATCAGGTTATTAAACATTCAATCCAGTGTTGAAATAGATTATTTTAGCCTAGGAGATTTGCATTTTAGACCCAATATACAAAATAAAAAATTATGAAAAAATTTAAAAGAGTATGTAAAAAAATTAGATCTTTGCCTAATGAAAACTAAGTCTATTTGAGAATCTGGCACATATTTGATTGGTAAGAAAGTCTTACAATAGAAGGCAGTAACAAAGAGATGCACAGTGTAGGTTTTTATCTAATTGAGAATAATTTGATAGTTCAAAAGAATTAGAACTGAATAAGTCTGGAGAAGGAATAGTAATATAAAAATGGGAGTAATTCAAGCAAGAGATGCCTTTGTCATTATCATGATTGGTAGTTGCTATGAGTTTACTGATAGTAAACTGCTAGTTTACTGAATGCTATATTTTATAAAGGTTAGCTACTTTTCTGGGGTAGTAACACTATTAGTCTAGTGATTTAACAACAAAACCGTGTAAGAGCCAAATCGAGCTTTACCCTTGAGAGACCCCTGAGTGAGAGACATGGAATCAAGACTCAATGCAAAAGCAAGAGGTTTATTTCTCCGGTGCGCCGGGGTTCCCTGTACAATGGGGAGAGGTGAACCCCGAGCAATCTCTGCATACAGTTTTTATACACTTAGACCTGGGCAGGAATCGAACCCCTGTCTCCTGCGTGACAGGCGGGGATACTCAGCATGTTTGGGTCTGCAGGTAGCTTGGGGCCAGGGCCCTCAGGGTGGTTCTTCCTGGAATTATATCTGCCTGTGGTTTCCTGTTATCTGCTGACCTAGTGAGGGATTGCTATTTGCTAACCTAGGGAGGGAAAAGGCTCTGAACCGATAAGTTAGCTCGCAGGCATTTTATACAGGGTCTAGGGGAATCTTAGTGGGGTTTGGGTAACTTCTAGCCTTATTGGATAATAGCAGAGTTACAGCTCATGGTTAGGTCAGCCCACCTGCCCCCACATACCAAAGGTTATCTTTAAACACAGTCTTGGGACAGGAAGAGAACCAGGTCTAGGGGAATTTTTCTTTATCAGTTCAGACTGGACCCGTTTCCCAAACCTCGGGATGTATCTGGTGGACTCCAGCCTGGGGGAAAGTGAATGCTTAACTTTTGTCCAAAGTAGAAGTCTGGGATCAACTCTTATCTCTTCAACAGATGCATTGTAATTGTATTAGGGAATCTTCTAAATGACTTTGAACAATCCCTCTATGTGTGTAATCCTTCCCTTTGAGTTTGGACCAGGTTTTCTGACTTTCTTTTAAAAACACATGAACAACAGAAAGTGGTATAAGTCACTGTGTGTTTGTTATTAGCACCGATTATACAGAAGGTGGTGTAAGTCACTGTGTGTTCTTTATTAATACAGATTATAGGGAGATCATAGTTTCCATACTGCAAGCTTTCTCTCCTGTTCTCCTTGAATCACTTGCTTTTGGGAAAAAAAAAATTCAGTCTAGAGGGACACTAGCTACGTTATGACACAGCTACGGACATAGACAGATACACCCAAATGAAGGCAGAACCCATCAGTCACTCCTTGCTCTCCTCCACCAAAAATAGAAAATAACAACAGCTCTTGTCAATGCATAGTTTCCAATCTTATGTGATACAATGATCTAAAATCCCTCAACTAAGTTGTTTTCAGGTTTCTAATTTATGAGAAAGAAGTGTGAGATCCTTTTCTAGTATTTTAAACTACTAAACATTTGGTTGTACTGCTAGATAGCATAGGAGAACCAATTCAGTTAATGACATAGGAGGGATGTAAAGCCTGATTTCTGACATTACCACCCCTCTCAGTTTTACTGAGTTTATAACAAAAACCTCCCTCAACATGAAGATATTAAATTAAAGGATTTTCATATATAGACTTGGCTTTTTGGAGTAGTTTTAACTAAAAGAGTTGAGAAGTTTTCTAGTTCTCATGTATTTTCTGCCCCTACATGCACTTGGGCTTCCTCATCACCATAGTTTCAAACAATGTATTTCCCAGAAACGATGACCCTATATAGAGAATTCTTTATTTGTAAAGCCCTTAGTCCAAACCACCTTGCACACTTGATGTATAATGCAGTGAATCATCATTATACTCTTATACTGGAGTTTTTGCCTTAAATAATCTGTGCTCAATCCCCTGAAGACACCTGGCAACAAGAAACACAACGTTTTTTCATTTTAGGTATAGTTTTGCCTTTTCCAGAACATTATATTGTTGAAATAAGATAATACTTGGTCTTTCAAACTGATTTGATTCAGTTAGTAAACATTTAATGATCTCACAACTCTTTCCATGGCTTACTAGCCTGAGTCTCCCTGAGCACTGGATGTTATTCCATTTCTGGATGTGTTTATTCCCCTGCTGAAGGGCACCTTGGCAGGCACCAAACTATGAATAAACCCAGTTTAACTAGGTTTTCAGAATTCTCTATGGACATACATTTTAAATCTTTGGTATCTATCAAGGAGTGTTATTAATGGATCATATTATAAAAGCTTTTATTTCTTAAAAGCCATGAAACTGAGGTCCCAGGTCCAATTTGGCTGTAAAATCCTACCTTCCTGTAAGTAATAGATGGATTTCCAGGTTTTGGTAATCTGAACTGAGCTATTCTAATAAGCATCATTTCACATTTTTCCAATGAGATATGATACACAACATCTTTCTCAGAGTTACTTTTCTTTGATCAGTATTTTTTTAATTATTATATTTCTTTGCAAATATTTTCTGTATGTCTGAATTTGTCTTCTTATTCTCTTGACAGTGTATTTATTCACAAAGTATACACTTTCTGCTGCTGTTATTTTTCTACTGTATTCTGATTTTTCATTCCTAAAAATTCTAAAGAGCAATTTTCAGGGGGCTGGAGAGATGGCCTAGCGGTTAAGAGCGCCGACCGCTCTTACAGAGGACCCGGGTTCGATCCCCAGCACCCACATGGCGGCCGAGAGCCGTCTGGGGAAACTCCAAATTCCAGGAGAACACCAGCACCAGGGGACTCCGACACCCACTTCTTTGACCTCCGCGCCACTGCACGACACGGGTGCACAGACTTGCATGCAGACAGTACATTTTGTACACATACAGAAATAAATTTAAAATTAATAAAAAACTTAAAAAAAAAAAAAGGAATGTTGTCTACCCACAGTGGGCTTGGACTGGGTCGTTCCACTTCAATCATTAATCAAGACAATCTAATCTGAGCTTGACTGAGACTCCCTCAGATCACTCCAGGCTGTGACAACTGGACAACTAAGGGTAACCAGGATAACTGTCCTACCCAGTTAGTAGACTGTTTTGCTTCTATCGTCTCCAGATGATTCTACCCTTTCAATAATAATGATATTTTTGCTTTGTAGAAGAAAATTATTTGGAGAAGTGGATAAGATTATGCATTTGTCTCCTTGGGTCTTAATAACCATATATACATACCTGTAGCTCTCTGGCAACTTACACCTGTGCTATTCTGGCTCTGTTCTTCATTCTGAGTAAATAGCATCACTTCTCTTTTGTAAGTTGCTGTATGAGCCTAATGCACCAGTACTTAACAGGTGGAAATACTTTTAGCTGATCTTCCCATATCCATTGTTTCAGCCAGCATGTTGATTCTTCCTTCTGTTCTCTGGCATAAGTGATGTAGCTTGTATTTTCTCTCTTTGGGAGGGTCTCATTTGTCTTTGGAATGCAAGTTACTTCAGTCTTGCCAGTTCATCTCTCTGATGACTAAGAAGAATTGTCAATATTTTTCTGTTTTTTTCTTTTTTCCCCCCCTTTTGATTTAATTTAGCAAATGACATTTTTTCAGTCCTCCATATTCTAGACAAATGCAGAAACTATCGATAGATTTTAATGCATGGAATAAAATATCTAGGGTATCACTTAATATCTAATCAACAAACACAACGTAGAATTTAAAGAATATTTTCTTTTTCCTAACAAACAAATGAGAAGGCTAAGGCCAAGAAAACAATATTTCATTTTTAAGCAGATGGTGGGTCCTTGTTTGTTATTGTTCACAGGGTTTGCATCTCCAAGTAAATAGTAATAAAAAAAATGCTGTATCTCAAAATGAGTGCAAAGGAAAAAAATGACTATTTTCTGATTAAATGCTCATTTACATAATCTAATTATGCCTTAGTTATGGTGCATTGCTCATATGGTCAGTTTACATTGTGAGCTAAAAGAGGACAAATGTTGCATATCGCTACTCATTATAACCTTTGCAGTGGCTTTAGAATGTACTTTCATGCACTGATGATCTAATTGACACTCATCTGTGGCACATTTTTACTTTTTTACGAGGAAGTTTATTTAAAGTTAAGATTATAGAAAAGATTATAAAATTGTAGAAAGCTTTCACCTTTTCTCTCATTAAAGTATATTATGAATAATAATGGCAGCAATTAGCCTATGTACTTTGTTCCTATAAAATGTCAAGCTGCTATAATTATACCCTTAATTGTTACTTGTCTTGGTGATCTCATGGGGACTATACATTCAAGGAATTCAAGAACTGAAATTTGTGATGTAAATATTTAGGTGCCACTCCAGTTGTTCCTCTAGACTGAAGATTCTTGTTTTATGTGAAAGCAATTTACTAACACTATGTATTTTATCATAACAGGAAATATATTCATCAATTGTTCCTTTCACCAGGTTGTTTTAATTGCATGAAAAAAAATACATTTTAGTAAAATAATTAAATTAAGTTATTGGATATGATATCTAAATATAAAGTACATGTTAAGCTATAAGTATGGAGAAGCTCACAATGAAGTATAGTAGATGTTATACCAATAAAGATTAGCAGACATGGAGATATTGACAATTTTGTTACAAGTATGAGGAATATATTCTAGAGAATGGCATTATAAAGACTTCAGAAGTGAAAAACAATAAATTCAGATACTTGACATCTGGCTTTACATTTAATACTTCTTCATAAGTTTCAGCTCTTTGTTTGGCATCTTTGAAATCGAGCCACATTTGGACTTCAAGAGATTAAAACTCAGACTGGCCTCAGAAACTAGAAAGAATATAGGACAGCCAAATTTGGAGAGGTGAGAAAAGTTGAACTAGAGAGAGGGGCCTCAGTATTTAGTGTATAAACCTCTAACATCTTGGGGCAACAAAGGGGGATCCATTAGCTGGTGATAATGCAAGCAGCACCCCTCAATATGAAAGAATAGGGTTGCGCTAAATGCCAGCCAGGATTTACAATTTGAGCCTTATTGGTTTAACGCCACTGAAGCAAAGTCAGAGCTCTTCTAAGTAGATATCTGAACTGAAATCAGTCTTCACAGGGAGACACATTTGCAAATGCATGTCTTTAATATCTTCTCATCTTAGGCTCTTATTTATTTTAGTTGATTAATCAACATGTGGTCCATGCTAGTTAATGTAACAAGGTAAGGCCTAACATTTTAGCTGAAATGAATTGATTTTTTTTCTTATATGAAAAAGGAAGGCCAGGGAAGAAAATGCAAGGGAATTATTTTAGGGACTGACTGCTTTTTGTTTCCCTTTTGAAAATTTTTCTTACTAACAAGACAAAATATACAGTTGCCTTTTGTTCATAAATAGGTTTGGCCACATTGTTCTTTAATAAATTGTGTTTTATAATTCTCCATATATAGGTGTATTTTTAATTTACTGAACTAGATTATTCTTTCCAATTTCACCTCTTATATGATGCCTAGATTACTTTCCTGTATATTTTATCTATTAGATAAAATTAATCCAACAGTAAAAATGTAAACAAAAAGATATTTCTTTTGTAATGCTCTGAAAGATAATGATCTCTTAATTTTGACATAAATCAGTCTTAATAGCTACAACTGATATACATATAATAAAACACTCTGTATTAATATGCAAAGGTTTTCATGGAAATAAGCTGAATTTTTTAGTTGTTACTTATTTTTGGTATAGAGCACCACTCTGGGAATTAAACATAAATGTTATTATTTATGGTTATAATTTTAACACATGGAACGATAATTTAAAATATCATTAAATATAGATAATACCATGTTATAATCAATGTTAAATTTCGCAAATAAAATTCAAAAGAAATAATAACAATCTGTTGAATTAATACAGGGATGGTACAAAACTAAGGTTAAACAGTGAATGAGACCAGTGTGCATGTATTTCTAGGAAGATAAGAAAAAAAGCTTGAACAAAGTACTGAAACTATTGATGAACCATTCAAAAGTCAGGAGAGGCACAAATTTATGATTATTTAGACTATAAGGATAAGACTATAAGGAAAGACGTAAAATAGTTTTTTACTGAGACATAAAATTTCAATTTATCTTTAAGTGTCTCAATTCTTCGCCTAGTGAATAATTAGTGAACTTCTATTCATCATAAGAAGCACTTAAGTGCCAGGAAAAACTGAATACACCAAAATTCTACTCATATGTCTAGAAAAAACTATTATTTTGCATTCAAATTAAGGAAATAAATATAATTGCTAATAGATTACATATAAAAAAGGAATGTGAATTAGCTGGAGGAGTCAGAAAACGAGGGCATTTGAGAGCTGGTGCAGGAGTGAACTAAAAAAAAGGATGGGCAAAATTGAAGTCTAGATATCCTTGCAGAAATTTGGTGTGGCTTTTACCAATATAGACATGATCATTGCTACATCTTGTCAGATTAAACCCTCACTTAATGTGTGACAAGGGATTCATTTCTACTGCTTTGATTTTTACATATATTAACATTTGGAATATTTTTAAGTCACTAAATGTGATAACCTCCTAATTTTTAGAGTCTTTAACAGGCATGATGCACCTACACCTGTAATTTAAGCAATCAGGAAGCAGAAACAAGAGGATTTCTAGAAATTCAAGGCTAACTTTCTCTACATAGTGAGTTCAGATTCAAACAAGTGCTATAGAGCAAGATCCCATCTTGCTACCCCCCCCTCCACGTGGAAAACAAACAAACAAACAATATTCAAATTCTATTTTGGGGTGTGGATGTTTATTTTATTTTGATTTTTTTAATTTACAGAAACAAGAACCCAATTTTCACTGCTCACAACAGTAAACTAACTGAATGATACATAATTCTATTCCTTTGTGTAATTGTTGCATTCAGTGATGCTCAGAATATTAAAATAACAAATTTTCTTTGAGTTAACTATAGGCATTTATGTCTTTTGTGATTGATTTATATGAAAATAAAACACCCAAAAATCTGCACATGGACAAAAACATCACCTATAAAACACACATACATGCACAGGAACATATGTAGATAAACAGACAAACACATACGGAACATGTGCATCCACACATATGTAGACAGATACACATACAAACATACACATACAAACATAAAGAACATATGCATACACACAAACACACAGATAAATATACAGATAATATACATATACAACTATACATATACACAAATACATTACAGACACACATAGACAACAGAGAAACACACATACAAACATATTCAGGAAGAAACACACTTGGTTACAACAAAAACACACATCGTTACACACATACTGGACGTATTACACATCAGAGATTACTACCATACAAATGCAAAAACACATTGAGTTAAATAATATATATATATTATATTATATATATATATATATATTATAATTATAACACACATAAATTCTTGACAATCAGTAAATTATGCTTTCTGAATGCACGTTTGTCAAATTTAATGAAACCTAGGGCAGAATGTGTCAATAACATTGTAAATAAATGACTTCATAGTGTAGCTGACATTTTCCCAATATAATTGAAAATATTTTTAAATTAATATGGGCTGGAGAGTTGCTCAGCAAAGCTAAGAGCACTTACTGCTCTATGAAGAGACCTGGATTTGATTCCCAGTACCCATCTGGCAGCTAAACAACCATTTCCTTAACTCCAGGTTCAGGGGATCTTGAGGCCATCTTCTGGCCTCCATGTACATTGCAGTCATGTAATATGACATGGGTGCTCTTACACACATAGCAAGCAATATGCTCATACACCTAAAATAATAAAACTATTTTAAAAATAATTAATATAACAGAAAATAAGCAATATTATATGTAGTGTTTCTTTTAGGATATACTGGTCCTAAAACCTTAAAAATAATTAAAAGAAATACTTGTTTGAAATGTATGGTCTCAGTTCTATGTGGAATTTAAAGTGTTGAACGAATAGAATTATATGGTAAATTGATGGTTACTAGAACCAGGAAAGGGGAGAGTTGAGGAAAGGAAATGTTGATCAAATAACATAGAGATTGTGTAATAAACTTCAGTGAGCTGAAGCCCAGATTGGTATGTGATATATAATAATATATTGGCAACTTCAAAATTGCTGATAGTGATCTTAAATGTTTTCATCACAAAAAACCATGTACAGCTATGAATTATTAATTATCCCTGTATTTAATCATTTCCCATAATTATAGGACATATAGATCAAACAACACTTCCCTGGGTTTTATAAATGTACACAACTCTTAGGCAGTGAAAAATAAAGCAAAAAATAATGTAAACTGAACACGTGAAAAGACTGACAATAATAAAAATAAAAGTATACATTGGAAAAATTTGGTATAATTTTAACTCTACTTTAAGTGATAATTTCCAAAATCAAATACTTTTCTCCTCTATCTTAGGAATAATAAAAATTCGCTTTAAAAATTATCCTCTATTTTCTCTCTGCCAAATTAATAATAAATATATTTTTAAAATAACATAAGTTCATCAAAATGATTTCAGAACTGTGCAGTTCTTGTTCTCTGAAGGTCAAATTTTATCTTATAACCAATTATAAAATGTTAATATAATAAAGGAAAAGGTTGCTACATCTATTGAAATTTCCATCGTTATCCATTTAAGAGTCTTCTCTGTTCCTTACTTCTTTTCAGAGAGAAAGGAAAAGATAGACACAGAGTGACTCTGTTCAACCATGTCCTATTTAAGGCCCAGTGTTTACACTGGACTGTCCCGGCATTTATAGCACAAGTCCTAAGCTTATTTGGCCTTATTCATTCTGAAATATTGCTTTTGACTATCATCAAACTATGACTCCTAAAATCTGTAAGACTACTTGAGACTTTCTCTTTACTTCTAGTCTCTCATGTACAAATAAATGCTTCCTGAACATCCCCTCTTACATTTTTTTACTAGATACCTCACAATTTACTTTTCCATATGCTCCCACTTTAGTTAACAATGAACTCTTTGGGTTTATTTTTCAGCTTTCAACTTAACTAATATCTAATGAGATAGAAAATCTTGTGGCTTAAAATACTGATCCAGAATCATTCCAGTCTCTAAACACATTCACGGTTTTAATCTGTATTTGAGACACTGTTTTTCCTTACCTCAAATGCCTCTGTATTCATCCTTTTCCACTATTTTCTTGATACATACTAGTCTCAAAAACAAATCTACAAATTATTTTTGTCTCTGCCCTTACTCATGGAAACACTTTAAAATAAGATAAATAAGAGCAGGAAAATTGTTGTTCAGGAAAGTTAAATGTCTGAACATTTGTTTTGAAATAAAAGTAAAGTGATAACTCTCTGACTCTGCTTATGCTCATTTCCTGCATTTGGAAATGAAAAGATGTTTTAGTGACAGTCAAGATTTTAGGAGAGCTGACTTTAATGTCCCATTTAAAGAATAATGTACAAAGTAACATGCCAAAGAATTTGCATACTTCCATGATTATAGGACCCAATAAAACATGAAATACACTCTAGTTGGTGGATGTAGGCCTCCTAGTGCCTAAAGATAAACCTCATCATTAGTTGGGATCTATGTTTGTTTAAACATGAAAAAAAATATGTGCCAGAGTTTTAAAACATTATGCTAATCCAAATATATGATATAATTTCATTTAAAATATACTTCTATAATTTTAGCAACATTAATCCTTAGGGTTAAAAAAATGCCTTAAAATAAAACCCTATGTTTCAACATCTTGAAGGAGTAAATTCTCCATAATCATTCAATAACATCACTTCACTGCAGTTGTGATATAAACCACTTAAAAAGAGTTGTAATAGCCGGGATGGCGCGTTAGCTGCCGCGCATTGCCCTACCATCATTGGGAAGGCAGAGGCAGGTGATCTTTAGTGAGTTCAAGGCCAGCCTGCGTCTACACAATCTGAGCTTCCCAGGGCACAGCCTCAGTTGCATACCAGGGAGACCACTTCCGAACCAGACAAAAAAAAAAACACAAAACAAAAAAAAAAAAAAAAAAAAAGAGAGTTGCTACCATCAAAAAAGCCCAGTATTTTATCTTATTTAACCACACATAGGATGAACTCTGAAAAATGTACATTTCAGAGAAAAGAAATGATATTAAAATCCTTCCCAACGTAACAAGATGGAGCACATCACTAAAACAATCCCATAACATTATTATTTGGACATACAATCAATCAGATATGTTTATCATATCAAAATAAAACCTAATATTAAAATTTTGAACCACTTTCAAATTTCAAAATTGATCCATGGGATGAGAAATATTACCAGGACACTGGGGCTTTTGTAGTCTTAGCACAGGAGGAAAGGAACAAGACAGCTGTCTCTCTCCTATTTCTGTTTACTGTCTTCATGGATATTTGTGTTAACTGCATAGTTAGCTTTTAACCCTAAAGCAGACTTGTCTCTTACTTCCTCTTCAAGTAACCTTTTATGTACTATCCCAACATTGCAATTTAAGTTATTCTGCAGTTCCTGAGAGATAGTCATAAAGTAATTGATATGCCTGAATAAAGTGAAAACTGACTACCATCCAGTTAGTTTCTTTCCAACCAGACAATTATTTCACTCAAACACCTGTTTTATAAAAAAAGATCTGATAATCCAGCCTGTTTCTCTGCAGTGATCCTACTTCTAAATTAGGCCTCTTAAATAGCTTACTCTAAGTACTAATTATTTCTTTTATTTCAATTTATTGCATGCCCTACTTAACCTTTTCTCTCGCACCCTAACCACGAATACATTACAGGCCAAAACAAAGTTTCAACTGACACTGTATCCCAGTATTTGTAGTAGTAGTATTTAATAATATTTTTGAGTTAACTGATAAATTGGGAATATGTTAGAAAAGCACAAAAAAACATTTTATTTTACATTTTACTTCTGGGCCCTTCCCTACATATATGTAATTTGATTCAGATTTTACATTCTTCGAGAAGATTCCTCGAAATTTTCATCTTCGTTCCTATAATATGCTATATATTAGATGACATAACAAAAAACTGTCAATTATTACTTGTTATCTTGCTATTGATATTATTTGCTGTTAAAGAATCACATCTGAATAAAAGGTATTATAACTTCTCAAAATGCCTTTGATAGTTTTGCAACCTTGAAAACTTAAAATAACAGAAAAAATATATTCTTAATGAAAATGCAGAGAAAATATAAAACCGCAAATGATTTTTGTAGACAAGGACCTTTACTGGCAAGTAAATCTTTAAATTACTCCTATTAAATATTTGATTGTTCTTGTCAACAGAGTTTATGTCTAGGTTGTTTTTAAGCTCAGGAGATAATGCTAGGTTTTGTGGAATAACAAAGGAGCTGAGCACTTGTAATTAAATGGGGAGCTTAAGATATACAATAAGGTACTGAAATTCACGGCAATGCACCCTAATAAATAGAAAATAAATGAACTACAATGGAGTCAGGTAATAGAAAACCACTTTAGATTGAAATAAACTAAGACAGGGTTTCCGACAAGCACTAGGCATTTCATGAATTCAGTTGAAAAAAAACCAAAAAAAGTGCTGTGTGCCTCTTTTAAATGTCTAGCCGCCTCAGATAGGACACTGATGGCTAGACATTTAATAATGGCAGACAAAATTAATAATTCTAACACTAATCAGCATGGTGAACCAATTATCTTAGTGAGATTACTCATAGAGCATGAGGGAGTTGCCACTTGCTGGAGCAGGGATGACTGAAAGGCAGCTGCATCACCAAAAAGCCACCCCAAAGTGAGTGGCAGTTCAAGAAAGCTGCCTTCCCAGAGTGTCCAGTAGGAGCTTTGTCTATTAGAAAGTCTCTTTTCCACAGGAATCATATAATTTTAGGGAGGAGGTTTGTGAATCTTGTAAATTTCATTTACTTCCTGAGTCCTAAAAGATCATTTCTCCTTGATAGAATACTTCCATTCAGAGGACATTGCTTCAAAACAAATAGTCATTTCAAAGTGAGGAAAAGCTATAAGGAAGATTACGCGCAGTTTCTGATGCATCAGGAAGCATGTACAGCCCCATAATGAAAGACCAGGTATCTTGGCCTTAACTACAAGTGAATCAAAGTGAAGACAGATGCCCAATTTGGCATTTAGGAAATTTATAAGATGCTTAAAAAAAGAATCATATATTCTTTTTTTTTCGAGTATTAAAGAAACATGGATTCGTCTTATTAAATTAAATTTTCACTTGATTATTTTTCTCAACATTTCATATATATTTTCCTCTAACAACAGAATCTCTGTATTAGTAGTAGTAGTTGATATACCCTTACAGATTTTACAGATTTCTGGCAAAGCCAGCTTACTAAAACATTTAGATAAACTTTTTAAACTTGTGTCTGCTAATCAAAGAGTCAGAGTATTTTTTAAATTTCCATATATGAATAAGGATTATTTTCAAGTAGTTCCTGGCCTTGAAGCTTCATCTATACTGATTAGCTTTCCTAGTCCTAGAAAGCTCTACACATGCTACTGGATGAGAAAATGGTCATCATCCAGCTGTGAACCATTATAGCTATAGTAAACCGGACCTATAAAGATATGTCTACTGGTGTAACAGTGGCAACAATATTATGTGAGTAAGCAATCACCTTGTGATTGGATGTAAGGCCTGCTTCATAAGAAAGAGACCATACCTAGCATATTATCAGGGAAATGGTGGAAATAAAATTTCTTTTATGCAAACATAAGTAAAATGTAAATTTACGGAACTGGTTTTTGTCCTGGTTAACCTTGAGGATCAACTTGCCACAGTCTAGAGTCATCTTAGAGGAGATGATTCAATGGAGGATTTGAGTGGAACACATTGGGTCTGTGGGGGCATTATCCAGATTGTTGACTGATGCAGGAAGGCCCACCCTACTAGGGGTGGGACCATCCTGGCAGGTGATCCTAGGATCACCAGAAAGCTAGCTGAGAATTGTCCTGGAGTGAGTGAGCAGAGTTAGTGAACCAGAGAGAGAGCACATAAGCACCGTTCCTCCAAGGCTCCTGCTTGTGCCCCTGCCCTGGGTTCCTGCCCTGACCTCCAGCAGTGATGACTTGTGACCTGGAAGTGTAAGATCAAATAAACCCTTTCTCTCCTAAGTTACCTTAGTCATGTGATAATTTGTCACAACAACAGAAAGGAAACTAGGAACTAGAACATTCTATCAGCAGGGATTGTTTTATTGTCCTTACAATGCCACTCATCTTTAAAAAAATATTGATTGATTATTTGAAAAAGTCAATGTACTTTGATCCTATTCAACCCCTTCCCCATCTCTTCTCAGATCTACCCCCACTCCCTTATCATATTAATTTTTATTCCAAAAGGCATACTTTTTTGCACTTCAGCTGTGTTTAACAACAGAGCTTTCTGGTTTTGTTTTCAACTAATGTATATCTACAGATCTATCTATCTTCTATCTATCACATATATATTTATTTATTTATCAAGTTATCCTTGATGAGTGATGACTTTCTAGTTTCTGTTCAGAATAGAGCACATTATGACATTCTCTCTGTATCCTGCAAGCAAATGATACTACTGCTTAGAGTGTCTGCTCTTTTTCAGAGCCCTGTTAAGAGTCTCTGAAATAATAACCTTTCTGTCCATGTCTTGTATACAGCAGGAGAGACAAAAGGTCCTGGCACTGTCTGGCCCCCACTCATCCCTTATCTTGTCAAACTGCACATTATAAACAGAGAAAGCACGGGAAGAAATCATTGCTATGAAAATGCATCTATAGTTCCACTAATTTTCTTTTTATAAATATTGTGCATATCATGAATTTGGTTGTTTCACATAAAATATTAAGAAATTGGGTGGAGCCGGGCATGGTGGTGCATGCCTTTAATCCTAGCACTCAGAAGGCAAAGGCAGGTGGATCTTTGTGAGTTCAAGGCCAGCCTGGTCTACAGAGTGAGTTCCAGGACAGCTGGAGCTACAAGGAGACCCTGTCTCAAAAATACCAAAAAAATTTGCTATGATGTTGTACATCTATAATCTCAGCACTCTGGAGATGAAGGATGGATGATCAGCTACATAACCAGTTCAAGGCCAGCTTGGGATATATGAGAACACGAGACCTTATTTTTTATATTTTAAGTTAATTTTTATTGAGTGCATTTCATATATTTCTCTATCAAATCTAGACTCATTCCCCCATCCATGCCCNAAATATTTCTTGTGGAGAGGGATGCATATTAAAAGAACAACAGAAAGACTGCATCAGAAAACTGACTGAAATGGTGAATCGGGAAGGGTGGGAGGGATGGGAGAGGGACATGGGTGTATATTCGATTAATGCATATTTAATTGATGTGAGTTCAACAAGTATCAAGTTTTTCCCAGACTCTGTCTACAGGTTACATGGTGTCTTAGGAATTAGTAAAAGTAAATATGTGTATATTAAACAACATTGGTTTAAAGGCTCTGATAAATATGGTAATGTATCTGAGTTAATTGGAGATATAAATTGCTGTCGTCCACATTTGTTTTACTTAAAATCTGTATAACAATAACTTTAGGATTAGCACATACAAATCTTCTCTATAATTTTTCTGTTGCACAGTATCACCTTGTAGCATTCTCCTTCACCTATAGGATGATTTAACTTAAAAATTAAGTTTGCTTCCCAAGTTAATCACATACAGTCACCCAAAACAGCATGGGTGAATTTGATGAAATCTGGGCCTTGATTCCACCCTATAGGTATGTATAATACAACTGCTTTTTGAGGCTCACGGGTCAAAAAACAAAAACCTAAAATAAAAAAGGGGGATTCAGACAAATATGAAACCTTTTTGTCGAAAACCTTGCAATTCAAATCTTAAAACTAACTACAGGAAAACATTTGTATGTTCCAACAGGTCAAAATGTCACCAACTTAATGGCTGAGAAAGAAAAGATACAGCTTTGCATTGAGTAGGATGTACCAGAAAGTGCCAACTGAAAGGTTGACCTGAAACATTGAAAGGAAGAAAAGACTCAGATTGCTACAAATATCAAACTCCTCTGTGGATCCTACTTGTAACAACTATTTATAATGAGTCCTAATGAAACTTACCTTCTAGGTGCAGCAAAGGTTTTAATAAGAGAGACTTTCTTACCCCCCCATAGAACAAGGAGAAATATGATGGTGATGATGAGGTCGTTCTCCAACTGTAAATTGGAGCCAACTGATATAGAGGTAATCTCTTATAAAACCAGGATGTCACCTTTCTTTACTGTTGAACTAGAACTCCATTGTGTAAATGTACCACATTTTCTTTATCCACTCCATGGTTGAAGGGCATTTGTGTTGCTTCCAGCTCTTTGCCATTGTGAAGAGAACTGCAATAAACATAGATGTGCCAAGACAGGCGCATGGACTCAGTGAGGTGCCAGGCCCAGATGGATTCAGAGCAGAATTCTATAAAACATTTAAAGAGGTCATAAAATTATTACTACTCAATCTGTTCAGAAGGATACAAACAAAGGGAATTCTCCCAAATTCCTTCTATGAAGCCAGCATCACCCTAATACCAAAACCAGGCAATGATACAACCAAAAAACAAAGCTATAGACCCATTTCATTAATGAACATGGATGCAAAAATTCTCAACAAAACACTTGCAAATAGCATACAGACCCACATCAAAAAGACCATCCAACATGACCAAGTTAGATTCATACCAGAAATGCAGGGATGGTTCAACATATGTAAATCAATAAATATCATAAAACACATAAATGGACTGAAAGACAAAAAACACATGATCATCTCAATTGATGTAGAAAAAGCCTTTGACAAGATCCAGTATCCCTTCATGTTTAAAGTCTTGGAATCAGACTGAGGGAACATTCCTCAACATGATCAAAGCCATATATAGCAAGCCTGCTGCCAACATCATCCTAAATGGAGAAAAAACTGGAACCATTTCCCTTAAAGATGGCTGCCCCTATCACCACTCCTCTTTAACATAGTGCTTGAAACGCTTGCTAGGGCAATAAGACAATAGAAGGAAATTAAACAGTACTAATCAGAAAAGAAGAAGTTAAGCTATCCTTTTTTGCAGCTGATATGATAGTATACTTAAGGGATGCTAAAAACTCCAACAGAGGGGCTGGAGAGATGGCCTAGCAGTTAAGAGCACCTTCTGCTCTTGCAGAGGACCTGGGTTGGATCCCCAGCACCCACATGGTGGCTGAGAACCATCTGTAACTCCAATTCCAGGAGAACTCCAGTTCCAGGGGAGTCTGACACCCTCTTCTGACCTCCGCAGCATTGCATGACATGGGTGCACAGACCTACATGCAGACAGTACATTCAAATAAATAAATAAATAAATAAATAAAATAAAATAAAATAAACTCCAACAGAAAACTTCTAGAAATGGTTAAGAGTTTCAGTTAAGTGGCAAGATACAAAATTAACCTGAAAAATCAATGGCCTTTCTTTACACCAACAATGAACAAGTGGAGAAGGAATATGAGAAGACCTTCACACTCACAATAGCCTCAAAACTAGCAAAATACCTGGGAGCAAACCTAACCAAAGAGACCAATTATCTATACAACAAAAAATTTAAACCCCTAAAGAAGGAGATTGAAAATGACATCAAAAGATGGAAAGATCTCCATGTTCATGGATTGGAAAAATTAATATAGTAAAAATGTCCATTTTACCCAAATTGATATACAGATTCAATGCAATCCCAATCCCCATGAGTTTCTTCACAGACTTGGAAAAAAATCCTTAAATTCATAGGGAAAAACAAAAGGCCCCAAATAGCTAAAGCAACCCTGAGTGAAAAATGCAATACAGGGGGATTGCTCTATCAGACTTCAAGCTATATTATAGGGCCATAGTCATAAAGACAGCCTGGTACTGGCACAAAAACAGACCCAGTGACCAATAGAACAAAATTGAATATCCAAACTTAAGCTCATACAATTTCAGCCACCTCATATTTGACAAAGGGACAAAAATCCCTCAATGGAGGAAGATAGAATCTTCAGCAAATGGTGCTGGCAAAATTGGATCACCATTTGTAGAGAACAAAATTAACTCCCTACTTCCCACCCTGTACAAAAATCAACTCCAAGTGGATCAAATATCTCAACATAAAACCCAAAACCCTGAAGGTGATAGAAGAAAAAGTTGGTAACAACCTACAATGCATAGGTGTAGGAAAAGTCTTTCTAAATCCAACAGCAACTTCACAGAAAATAAGGTCAATAGTCGACAAATGGGAGCTCATAAAACTCAAAAGCTTCTGGATAACAAAGAAACAATAAAGGAAGTGAAGAGAAAACCCATAGAGTAGGAGAAAATATTAATCAGTGATTCATCTGACAGAGCATTAACATCAAGAATATATAGACTATTCAAAAAACAAAAAAGAAAACAAATGACCTACTCAAAAGATGAAGTAAAGAGCTGAACAGAGACTTCACCAGTAAGGAAGTAAAGATGGCAGAGAAATACTTTAAAAAGTGTTCAATATCATTAATAATTAAGGAAATGCAAATTAAAACCACTCTCAGATATCATCTCACTCCATTAAGACTGGCTGAGATCAAGAACACAAAAGACACCAAATGCTCCAGAGGTTGTATGGAAAGGGGAACACTCATCCACTGTGGCAATGTAAACTTGAACAACCATTATGGAAAGCAGTGTGATGTGTAGAAGCCTTAAAAGACTCAAAATGGCTTATCGGTATGTAAGGCAGCACTAATAGTTTGTAGGTTCCGTATAACCCTAGACACATGTTTGGGTATGTTAATGAATTACAATTTTCCCCACTGTTAAATATTACAGGGTCTACTGTGGCTTACAACATCTCACTACCGCTGTAGACTGTGTCAGGCGATGGTGGGCATCAGCCATGGGTTATATCTCCAAGGGGAGAGCCAATGGCCAATTAGATGTGGGATTGCTTGTTCTTCTTTGGAAGGATCGAAAGGTTATTACCTGGACAAAGAAACTTCAGCTCAGGAAAGGAAACAGCCAGAATTGCCCATAGTCCAAGTTAACAGCTCCAGAGAGAGTTGACTCTTTTCAGCACCTCTCATCCTCCCCACTGTGGAAGAAAACCGCATTTTCCTAAGACGCTAGGGAACAACCTGCGGAAGAGGGGGCATGGAATGGGTAATGGGTCATTATAGGAAGAATCTTGTGGCATATGCTAAACATGTAAACATTAAAAATAAATCTTTCCTAGCCCCATATGAAATTCGCTCAGAGAGTAGACTAAAAACATATTGAATAAACAATTCAGGTCAAAGAGATCTCTGAAGAACGGCAGAGAAAGGGTGAAGCTTGGCTATAAACCTGACAAAGGATCGTTTGGTGCACAATGGCTCTAATTTTGGTGTGGAAAGTAGAACGCATGAATGATAAAAATTGGAATGTTTATCACTCAATAAATGTAAAAAGTAGTGTTTCAGTTTTTCTTCTGGATGCTTACAGTAAAACAGGATAGGAAAGATATGAGTCTAATATAACTGTTAAGCAAAATAGAACCAACATTTAAGTGTTTGGAAAGTTCTTAGCATGTACCAAAATATTTTTTTTTTTAAAAAAAAGTGACTAAACTTTATTTTATTCTGCGATTTAATTTTTACTTAGTATATTTTTGCAGAGCACGGGATCGTCGACTTGTAGGGAGACCCAGGTGTCCTGAAACTTGGCTATGTAGATCAGGCTGGCCTCGAACTCTAGAGATCTTCCTGCATCTGCTTCTTGCGCCCTGGCCATAACGGTGTTGGGCACTCCATTGCCGCAGCCACTCATCATCATTAAGCGAACCCTAAATGTGGCTTAGAACCGACTATTCATCCCGAGAACACGTGAAAATAGCTCCGGACTGCCAATGATCAGTCCTGCTTCCCCCACCCACACCCCCCCACACCTGCTGCTGGCTCCCTCTTTGGCTTAGCTCTCCTCCACCGACTTGCGCCCTTTGTAAAATTTCCAACCCGTTTCCCAATAAAAAAAGAGATAAGGCCCACTCAGAGACTCCTGATTCTGATCTGTAAAGTTGGACTTGTAAGAGCCCATTTAAAGTGCAAATTATTATGATTTTGTTATTAGTGCTGAGACCAACTCAGGCCTTGCACATGCTAAAGACATTTTACTCCACTGAAATGTATTTTAAACTCCAATGGGGATTATTCTTCAGTAGGTTAAAAGTTTGGTGGCTATTCCTCAAAGTGAGGTCTGCATTGCCTCCAACAAAAGCCTTGGGTGTGGGACCATCCCGAGCTTCGGGGTGGGACTCCCTCCTGAGCTGCGATCCAGAGTGCCAGTGTTCATTCTCCTATACCCCAACGCGCCGGCTCATTTCCTTCCAACTCGGCTGCTTCTCAACTGCGCAAGTAACTGAATTTGCTTCAGGACTGGCTCACACAGGGTTGTACTCTTTCTCTGATCTTCGCTGTTTCTCTTCTTTGAAAAAGGGACGGTGTACAACCTGAGGCCAAGGTCCTCCCTGTTTTGCTTCTCCTGCCGTTCCTACTCTCCCGGCCTTCCCCCCCCCCCCAACCCTTCTCGGCCCGGCCATGCGTGTTGGCGCATGCCTTTACTCCTCGCACGTTGGGAAGGCAGAGGCAGGCCGCTCTCTGGGGTGCTTCAGGCTCAGGCTGGTCTAGGCGACTCGAGTTCCAGGACAGCCAGCGCTACCGGGAGACCTGTCTCTCCACAGACCAAAAACCCACAAAAAAAACAACAATAACCGGCCTTTTGACCTCCAGGACAAAGCAAGTACTTGAAATAAGTCACTAATAACCCTTCGGGTCCTCGAATCCCAGCCAGAACCCCAAAGGATGGAAAACGAAGACTTTATTTTGGGAAAAATTAAACCAGAATGCTGGGGTGGGAGGAAAAGGGCTCCGACCATGATAAGCTGGCTCAGCAGGCCTGTTATACAGGGTCTAGGGGAATTTTAGTGGGGTTTGGGTAACTTCATAACTCATAAGTTTTGGAGTGATTACCAAATAGTGATGATAAGCAAGTGATTTGATACCTAAGCAAAGGTAATATTCTATATTTCAAGAAAGGAGATGGCTGATGTTAAACCTATGCAGAGGATCGATACAAAGGGAAAGAATTGAATTATCTCTAGAGAGCATGCATTTGCTCTTGGGCACCAGCCAATAAGACCATCTAACTAATGGCTCTTCTGGCTCTGATAATTAAATACCTTTTGGGTCAAAAAATTCATAAGTTGAAACATTTGATGATAGAGCTTATTCTACTTTGCCGTCAAACATTTGATAATAGAGCTTATTTTAGTTTGCCTTCAATTAACAAACCACCCTGACCAATAACCAACTTGGGGGGAAAGGGTTTTAATTGGTTTTATAATTGTCGCAGTTCCAGTTCAACATTTATCATGAGGGAGCCCAAGGTTGGAACCAAGGGACAGGAACCCGGGAGGCAGGAGAGGAAGGCACACATGCAAGCTATGGAGGGATGGTGCTTATTGCCAGGGTTGGCACCTCCCACAGTGGGCTTGATCAATCAAAATAAGAAAATGGCCTCCAGACATGGCCACAGGCCAGTCCCAATGGAGGAGTTCCCTCAGTTAGGACTCCCTCTACCCAAGTGTGGGCCAAGTAAAACTACTAAAACTATCCAGCATAAGAGCACGTGGGAAAGCATTCGCTTTGGAAGAAAACTTGAGTATGGAGCCCTCAAGGTGGGCTCAGTACCTCTGTAAAAAAAAAAATGCCTTCTTTAATTGACTAATAACATAGGAACTGTGAAAAGGATCTATTCAGAAACAATTATAATACTAAAAGTCCTTGATGCTATGCACTTGGCAAAAGTAATTAAAATGGCAGGAGCTCTGACATCAGTCATGGATTATTCCTCCAAAGGGGGATGTGGGTACAGGGATCCAAGGACCACAAAAGTAAGGGCTCCTTGCCGCTCAGTGGGATAAACCGCAGGAGGAAGAGGCGAAATAAGACCCTCTGCCTAAGAACATGACGTTAAACATGGGAGTGATGGTAGAGACCGGCACATGCAGTGTAAGGCAGATGGTCTCCTGGAATGCCAGAGAGTGTTACCTAAGTCCACTAAACCAATAAACCAAAGACGGGTCTCCCTGAAGCAAGCAAGACTCCACTGTCACACCAGCTACACCTCCCCTGCCCGGAAATACTGTGCAGAAGTGGCATCCATGTGCCTGTTATTCCACAAATCTAATTGGCTATTGGCTCTCTCCTTGGAAGGAATAAACCCATTGCGTAGATGCCACAAAACCTACGGATCTCTACAGGTTAGTAGATGTTATAAGCCACAGTAAGCCCTGTCATATTTAACAGGGGGGAAAATGTATTCATGGATTAACATATCATAAAAACATATGTGTCTACCAAATTAACCTACCATAACCATTAGTGCTGCTTAAATACCTATATTCTAATTGCTTTGTATCTTCATAGTAGGATCGAAAGTTATTCCTGGACAAACTGTCAGCCCCATGAAAGGAAATAGCAGAATTGACCAGAGTCCAAGCTAACAGCTCCAGAGAGAGGGACTGTTTACTTATCCTCATTCCACTATGCCCTTTCTAAGCCTAGGTGAACAACTTTTTTTTTTGGGAGGGCTGGTAGAATGTAATGGGCTATTGGGATTAGGGTGAATGGTGAAACTAGACATGCATTGGTAGGTCTGGGACATCATTTGATCAATTTGAATTCACAACACTACAACCTGCCACCCACTGCATGGTGGGCAGGGGAGGGTTTGGCAAAAGCTTGCTTGGGTTTTGCACTAGAAGGATGCTGATCCATGGATTATTCAACGTATAGCAAAAGTAAAAATGAAAAAAAAAATACCTGAGAAATATGCCAGTCACGGTTATGGTCAGAATGCATGTGTCTGGGATGGGTGGGGGGGGAAGGGAAAGGGGAATATGCCTCGAACTGAAATTCGGAAATGAATGTAATGAAAATGGCCAAAGCATCAATAAAAATAGATTTAAAAAAAGTCATGAAACCGTCGTCTCACTTCATCTCCTATCTTCCTCAATCTCTTTTCTCCTCATCTCTCTCCTCTCTCCTCTCTCATCTCATCTCAACGTCGCGCCATCCTCCGCTCCGCTCTCTCTCTCCCTCTCAATCTCTCTCTCGGTGTCTCTCCTCCTCTGTCACTCTCTCTGGTATATGTGGCCTGGGTGTGTTAGTGGTTCTTTTCATCACTGTCTGCAAGTTAAGAACCATCTTCATGTGGAACAAAATAAGGTAATTTCTTGAGCTTTGATTTAACTTCCAGAACTTTGAGAAGTGCTGTTTTTGAGGGCTACTGCCTATGGTATTATATTATAGAAGCCCAAGATGAAGAGGACACTGTGACATAACTTATCTAGAAATGTGAATAAGAACATCATCCCCAAGTAATATTTGTACTTCTTTACTTTGGTAAAAGTTAATTTTAATGGAGTTAGCTAAATAGTAAATATACCTGGGAGAATGTATACATGTGCATTTAATTTAAATTATTACTGTAAATCATTCAATTATATGAAAAATTAACAATTAAAAGAGATTCATTAAAACATTAAGTCTCTAGCTTTCCATTTTCACTACAATACTTTACTGTAATAATCACTGAAACAATCGTCTCTACTTTCATTTTCTTAGAATCTTTATTTGTAATAATCACCTCAAATACTAGTAAAATTATAATTAAGATAGTCCATTAAAACAATAGTTTCTTACTTTCATTTTCAACTTGAATTTAAATAGTTGATTAAATCTACCCCAAATTATAAAATGATATAAGAAATTCTTAAATTTTTCTAATGCACATTGTTTCAAATACTAATTTTTCCTTAAAGCTGTTATTTATTTTATTTGATTATTTTTATTTTATGTGCATGAGTGTATGGCCTGCATGTGTGTAAGGGGGGAGGTCACTGGTGTCCGGCAATGCCGCACGGAGGTCAGAAGAAGGCAAAAGATCCCCTGGACCTAGAAGTTATATAGACAGTCGTTAGCTACTAGTTGGGTGCTGGAAATCAACTGGGGTCTCCTGCAAGAGGTGTCAGTGCTCTAACGGGTTAGCTCAATCTCAAGATCCAGGCCCTTTGAAACTAATATTATTCAAAACTATCGCTAATAGTGTATAATTATTCTAAAACAATTGCTTAATAAGGATTGTAACAGTAAATCAGCTTCAAATTCAGAAAATATATAAAGTGATCAATTTTTTTTATAATATAGTACTTTATTATTATATTTACGCATGCGATGATGTGTGTTGTGATGTGTGTGTGTGGTGTGTATGTGAGTGTGTGTGTGTGTGGGTGATGGGAATGTCTGGTGGCGGTCAGAGGGCAACTAGAGGAGTCCGTTCTTACCTTTTTACTCGGGTTCCTTGGGATCAAACTCAGGCAGTGCCTTTACATAATGAACCATGTTGCTGGCTCCTAGTAACACTATTCCAATAATTAACTCTATAACACTGGTTTTTCACTTCTCTTGTATCTAATATTTTTACCTAGTTGCATTGTTATTTTCTTAAAAATAACCTTATTTTCATCCATACATCTCATGTTCTTCTTTCTAATTATTTTGTTTATTGATTTCGCAAGTGAAAACATAATCCCAAAGGAATATGTATTTATCATATATGTATCATTTATGTGAATCAGAGTAAATATTAAGTGCAGTCATTTCAATGATTAATGAAGGAGTGAAGTATATTACAGCCTTCATGGAAGCCCGGAGAGAGGGTTAGGATCCCTGGATCTGTTTCACCTGTACTTTGCCACCTCTTTCCAATTTTCCTTACTTTCTCCTCTAACAGATTCAAGTTATCAGGTTTTATGTTGCGGTTCTTGATCCATTGCTGCTTTGATGTCAGGTGAACTCTCAGAATACAGGCTTTCTTACTTCTCCAAGCAGGCTCCGCGTTTGACCGTATGCCAACGGGTGGTTTTGCTCTCCCTTAGTCAACAATTTAGGTGGCTTAGGAGCATTGCCTTTTTTCTGGCCCGTCAGTTCTATTCTATTGATCATTGGAATATGACTTCACTGAAAAACCGCCGCAAGGCATGCCGGACTACGCTGGCATCCGTCACCCAGGACCCACCCCCGCCCTCTGACGCGTGAGTTTTTGCACCAGCAATAGTCTGCCCTCCCCCGCACTCGCCATCTTCACCTCCCCAGCCGTTTGTACGCCTTCTAGTCCACCACAAAGCGCTCTTCCCAGTGTCCTGTCATTCTTCACACAATGCTAGTACTATTTTTCTTACTATGAAGCTATAGTATAACTTGAAATTAAGAATGGAATTATTTGCTGCTGTAGTTCAGAGTGGGCAATTTATCCAACCCTCTCTTCTGTCTTCTAATGGGCATCACACATAATGGGTGCAAAAACTTACATAAATCCAGACAAATGGCTCATACACATACAGAAAAATAAATAAATCAATAAATTAAATACATAAATAAGTAGATAGGTAGATAGATAGATAGATAGATAGATAGATAGATAGATAGATGCTCGTAATACGGGTCTGGATGTGAAAAAGTGTGAATGAGTATTTTTTTGTGTTGATTCAGGCAAGTTACGACTTCCAAGGCAAACCAATTCTGTGGTAAACATGTTACAGCAAAAACAAAAATAGCTTTCTTGTTTCCGTCCCCATATGAAGGATTAGAAGACCAGTGATTAGAAAAAGATGTGTTGGATAATTACTTAATCAAAATTTCTCTAAAGATGAATCACACAGAACAGAAGAATAAGGATGAAGAGAGTATCTTGGAAATGATATTGAACTAGATATTCCAAGATGCTAAGACGCATGGTCCTGGGGGGAAAAGGGAATGTGGCTTCACTGGGAAGTGGAGGGAATGATGGCATCACTGAGACTTATTGAGTGTGAGGCATGGTTTGGGGGGCAGTGTGTCCATGCCTTCTTAAAATAGATGCTGTGGGGATTCTTTCCCTGAGGAGACATAAACAAAGTCTATTCCCTCCTTATAAGGCTCCAATTTTAAATCAAATTATAATTCCACCCAAGTTCACCCTGAAGAACTGATGAGTTTACTGAGCTAACATAGCATGGGCAAAGGATGCCTTTGCAGGACCACGAGGTACCCCCAAATAACCAGACTGTAACTGTCAAGCAGCCAATTCATGGCAAAAAAAAAAAAAAAAAAACAAAAAAAAAAAAAAAAAAAAGACTTCATATGAATAGTAGTGTATTGAGCTTCTTCTAGTAAGGACAATTGACAATTGACAGTCTATTCAGTGAGTTATTAGTCCCTTAGCAGTGCATTTGGGGTAAATTATGGCTTCAGAAAGCAAGTTTATAGGAAGGTTTCAGCCATATCCATTAAGAATACAGGCAATGGCTTTCCCATAAAAGTCCACAAAAGAAAGATAAAAGCCAATGTTACTTAGAGTTTGATTCTCTATTGAAATCATCCATCAGTTAAAGATTATTTCAGAGAGCCGGGATTGTTGAACATGGATGAGTAGATCAAATTTGAGTTTGCCCCAATATTTATTCAATACAGGAAATGAATCTAAATACATACTTGTATTAACTGCAAGGCAAAAGAATCAGATTTCCATCTACAGTTCTTCTCCTACCTATATTATAAATATGATATTATTCCCTAGACCAACATAGTTTTCTACTATAAAATCTACATTTGCACCCTTATGTTTTATAGACAAGTATGTCAGTCACCACTAATCAAAGACACTTCTTTTTGGCAACAGATGAGTGACTATTTCAAATTTCCACAACTGATCAAATGCAGAGAACAAATCAACGTAGGTATCCAGCCCCTAAGTGACACATCTAAAATGGGATCTTTACACCTAAGATTCAATGAACATGGTGGAAGAGGGAGTGTAAAGAATAAAATAAACAACAACAAGATGCCTGCTGCTAAGTAATGCATTCTATATATGATACAGAAATTTCACCAATGAAACCTCCATAGTATGGAAGTCTAATGAGATCTTCATAATGATGAAAGCAGTTGACATGCCAAGCTGCATGGGGGGATGTCATGTGATCCTACCACAGGTGAAGACCTATAGGCAATCAGTGGATATTGAGGGAGTGAAAATCAGTTTTCTCTAAGGACAAACTCCCTGAGAAGTTATCTACTCCCTAATGGGAAACCCTAATCACAGGTATAAATGAGCACCACTAAGGGTCACAGGCATGTTATATATATACAATATATATATATGATATATATAATAGAATATATATTATCTATTATATTATATCTATAATGCATACATAATAGATAAGTAATAATAATATACGTATAATATATACGACTACCCCCTTTAAACCACTCTATAATACTATAATCGGGTGACCCAGCCCCTTTTTCCCGGCCAACCCATTTCATGTTCTCACATAATTCAAACTTATGGACCTAATGGAAATATAAATTAAATTCTAATTATTTGAGAATTTTTAACTACCTTCTCAAGGGAAAGGTATCCATTGTATGACAGCAGTGGAAAATCCAGATATGTCACTTTACATGAGCCAGTGTATCATGCAAAAATACAACTTTCACCTCAAAGAGGATAAAATATTGATAGTTCATCGTGCTGTCAAATATAAGTGACCTAGGAACACAGATTCGTTTGGCCTCACACTCCATGTTCTAACCCAGTGGAACAGTTTTCATGGTTTTGTTTTTTTTTTATATAACAGAAGAAATAAAATCATAAACCAAGACACTTTACAAGCACATTGTTAGAAACATCCAGTAGATAGGTTAGAGAAAAGCACTGTAGTCTCTGCTACAGACCTCAGACATTATCTGACAAGCTGGCGGCCTGTTTGTACATTGCAAAGGAATTACCTAATAGTCGCAAAAAGATTCAATTGCATACAGTGGTGTGTAATTAATAGCTAATGAGGGTCCAATACAGCCCAAGACAGTTTCTAATTAGGCCTTGAAGATGTAACATTTCAGCCTTGAATTTCTTTTTTTTTGAGTCAACTTTGAATTATCTAAATTAGCTAAGCAATCAGCCAGGTGTTTCTTCTTCCTAGGAATTTTCATCACAGCAGCTTGGTCAACATAATGTCTAAGATATCTTTAATTGTTTATTGTTATTAAGTACTTCATGTAATATTCCATACTTTTTTCCAATAGTTTGGATACTTAGCATATTCTCTTCTGTATTAGATCATGGAACTGCCCCTTTAAGAGGCTGGTTACTCTAAAAGGCCAAATCCCACAGACTGAAGAAGTCAGGCAATGCCTTGCTACATACAGCTCTCTCACTGTCTGGGACTGAGACTTAAGAAGCTATACTGTGCTATGGTTTTATGGAGCCTAATTCATTGTCCTATCTAGTACCTAGTTTCTCCATGTTCCTTGTCATATAGGGTACTCCAGATTAAATTACATGGTTTGAAATTTCTTGCCACCTCCTAAAATGATCAAAGCCCAGTGTTTTCCTTCATTCAGAAGAATTTTCATCGCATCATTAATAATTAAGGAAAGCAAATATAAAACACTCCTCAGATATCATCTTACTCCCATATGACTGGCTAAGAAGCAAAGGAAACAAATGTGGAGTTGCAGGGGAAAGGGAGAACTCCCAAAACTGCGTTGGGAATGTAAACGAGGTACAACCACAATGGCAAGCAGTGTGGAGAACCCTTAAAAGACTCAAAATGAGCCGAACCACCACCACCCCTAGCCATCATCCCACTCCTGGGTATTTACCGACAAGATTCATCCTACTGAAAAGATAAATGCACGGCCATGATTTATTGCAGCTCTCTCACAATAGTGAAGAGCTGGAACCCAAGTGCCCCTTAACTGACGGGTGGATAGAGAGAATGTGGTATATCTACATACACAATGGAGTACTATTCAAGTGATAAAGAAAGATGACATCATGAACTTTGCATGTAAATGTATGGAACTCTCTCAAGGTCATTATGCTAAGTGAAGTAACACAGTCCCCCAGAAAATGGTTTCCCTCAGTTGTGGATGCTAAACAACATTTCCCCAGTTGAAAGACAATATGAACAGAATTATTGTTATAAAAAAAAATTTTCTTTTTTATTCCTGAAATGACAACTAGCGTGGTTATAATGTAAAAACCTCTTAACAGGGCTCTAAAAGTGACCCACCACATAATTTTCAGGCATCGGGAATTACGGTATATATGGGTGGAAGGTATGGTATTCATAGTTTAGAGTAATATAAAAATTAAAGGAGGAAAATGTGAATTCCTAATCATAAAAAGTATGCCACTGAAACCCTACAACAACAACATAAGGACTCTGTCAAAAGCCGACTTAATATAGTTAAATCTGCCCAAAACAATAAACCTCTGCATAAAAAAACTTTAAAAAGCTAAGAAAAAAGATAAGCAGGACATATTGCAAAGAATGCAATGAACTGGGGGGGTGGGGGAAAAGAAACCAGGAAGATGTCTAAACTGAACTAAAAAATGATATAATGAAATACACAAACATCAATCAAAGTGTTAGAATAAAATAAAAAAGAAGAGTTCTCTGAACCTGTTCTCCAAGCCTCTCCCTAATCTGAATCTGTCCTTCAAGACTCTCCCTGGTCTGAACCTATCCTACAGGTCTTTCCCTCGTCTGAACCCATCCACCAGGCCTCTTGAAATTGTTCTATTACATTACGAACATTGAAATAAAAGATTTAACCAAGAATATTTCTGTGCTTCCAACGCCCGGTCCTCTCCCCTCCTCTCCCCTATGTCCACAGGCACCATATGTCCCTACGGCTCCCGCCCTGTGCCCTCGTCCCTACTCCGGTCCCCCCCAGTCAATCCACCTCGTTGCTAATTCCTAGAATCATGGGCGGGAGAGATTGCTCAGTGGTTACGAGCACTTGCTGCTCTTGCAAAGGCCCAGGTTCAATTCCAAGCACCCACATGCCAGCTAAAAACTTTCCATAACTCCAGGTGCCGGAGGATCCAATGCACTCTCCTGCCCTCCTCAGGCACTGGAGGACAGGGAAATACAAATAAAACTACTTTGTGTTCATTAGTTCGTCATTAGAAGAGCTAAATCCTTGAAACAAATTAATGACAAATGGCTACTGGCAAGGCTGTGGTGTGATAGCTGGTCTATACAACTTGAAAATCAGTGTGATGTTCCTTACAATCCTTACAAAATCTAAGAACTAGATCTAGGAATGTGAGGCATATACTCAAAAATTCTAATATTCTACTTACAAAACATCACTTGCTCACAGCCATGTTTCATGAGGCTCTTTTCACAATTGTAGTAGACAGTATGCTAACAATTATGCATGCGCAGAGTTTGTCCCTCAACTAATCTGCCCTAGGCAGGTGAGATTATACAAGCAGCTGAGTTGCAAACCTGGGCCAATCAAAAGGTGCCAAGAAGGAAGAGGCTGGCAATGAGAAACAGTACAATAACCCTAACCCAGCCCCCATAAAGCGAGTGTCTGAGTCCATGACATCGCGCCCTCTGTCTACAATCACCCAATTCCCAGGGTCTGTGTCTTGAGTCTGCACCTCTCACCCCCATCCCTTCTTCAGTCGGACCCCAAAATTCCCCATCAGGACTGGGGGATTGTCTACAATCACAACAGCCAGGAATGGAAATAACCGAATGCCCAGTAACAGATGAATGGAGAGTGAAAGTATGGTATTGTCACACAATGCAATATTAACATTTTAAGGAAAATGAACTTACAAAATCCATAGGTAAATGAATAGAGCAAGAAACATTCTTAGTGAAGAAACTCAGACCCAGAAAGACAAGTCACATTTATGTTCTTCTCTCATAAGTGGATGAATTAGCCTGAATCTGTAGATATGTGTGTTTCAAAGGGGAAATCCATAGAAATCAGGAGACTAGTAAATCGAAACGGAGAGTGCTTCTTGGAATAGATGATAGAATACAGTGATATAAAAAGGGAAATGATGGTTAAAAGTAGGTAGGATTTGAAGATTATTGGTGTAGAGCTACAACGCAGTCTGTTGCTGGTTCACTCACACTCGTTATACTTTGAAGAATTCACCTGGATACCTACTCATATAGAAGCTTCTTTATATTATATAGTTTAAATGACTTACTCTATAAGAGTGGGACTATGTCTCTGTCAGAGAACACAGCCTAGAAAATTAGAAGCCTAATGTCAGGAATGGACTCCCGCTTCTAGAATTGTTGACCATAGATGTCCTATAGCCCCTCAAAAATATTGGTTACTGATATTGCTTTTAATTAACAACCAAACTTTGTACCAAGACTGTATTGATGAAAATACTACTTATATGAGTCATCAAACAGAGACATCAAGCTGGTACTGATGTCAAAGCCTTATCTCTACTGGATAGCTATCATAGCCGAAAGAGTATGCAATGATACCGAAGAGAAATTAATAATCATCTTTATCCAGATGTGAAACCTGGAACTACAGTAATGAGTGGCCTGACATGATATGCTCACTGATGCAATAGTGGCACAAGTGTTTGTGGGAGTAACCCACCACTTTCTAGGTTCAATTGAGGCCTGCTTCCAAGAGAATCTGCATAACTGACAGTGTTGTTTTTCAGAGACAAGAACCCAGGACTTAGACAGTCTTAGGCTGGAGGGAAAGATACTATTAGTAGCTAAATTGGCTGAATATTACCAATTTTTATGGATTATATAACTCAATGATTAGTGCTTCTTTCAACAGTTTAACAGAGAATTTTCTTGTAGTAGATGGAAATTAATACAGAGACAATGCAGGGAATAAGAGACTGTGGGATGCTCGTCCCAAAAAGGAAGACCTGTATAATTCCTCTCTCCCTCTCTCCTTCCAAGGCGTAGGATCATTGTGAGGGCTGGATAAGATCTAGGCAGTTAAGAGTACTGGCTTCTTTTGCAGAGGACCTAAGTTCGAGTCACCCAGCACCCACATGGCACCCACACGTCTTTAACTCCATTCCGGGAACCGACACCCGCTTCTTCTTTTTTTTTTTTTTTATTAATTTTTTTTTTATTTATTTCTGTATTGTTATGAATGTATGACTGCATGCAAGTTCTTGTGGACACCCGTGTCGTGCAATGCCGCGGAGGGCAGAAGAGGTGTTGGATTCCATGGAACATGGAGTCTCCTGGAATTGGATGAGTATTCAGCAGATCAGGACCGGCTCTCGGCCGCCTGTGGGTGCTGGGGATCGACCCACGTCCTCTGCAAAAAGGGCAGTCCGGTGCGCTATAAACCGCTAGGTCATCTCTCCCCCCCGACAACCGCTCTTCGGACCTCCGTATGGTCAAGTGCAGCGACAAGGGTGCAACAAACCTACAAACGCAGACAGTACATTCAAATACAAAAATAAATCAATGAATAAATAAATAAATAAATAAATAAATAAAAATAAATAAATAAAATAACATACCATGATACTTGTTGCGTCCAGCGAGTTGCACGAGACCAGAGGTGGTGCCGCTAAAATCGGCCGCCACGTTTTTCTGGCCACACCAAGGGGCCCGGTGCACACTAGGAACCCCCGGTGCTCGTGCCAGCACCACACGGAGCTGCTCCCGCTCCCCCCAACTCTCTCCTCGCAGACATATTGACACTGCTAGTTGGCTTGGCGCGCGCTCAATCCGTTTTCTTTAGCCCGGGCAAGGTGGTACAGACCTTTACTCCTAGCACTTGGGAGGTAGAGGCAGGGGAAACTTTGTGAGTTCACGGCCAGCCTGGTCTACAACAGTGAGTTCCAGATAGCTGGGCTACAGGGAGACCCCTGTCCGAAAAAGACGCAAAAAAATAAAAATAAAAATAAGTGTTCTTTAAAGATGTGACGACACCAGGTAAGGTTGACCAGGCTCCAGAGGATGGACCCATCCAGACATTTGGGAAACACAAATTAAGCTTAATAAGCTTTAAAAATGTAATGAAAGACATGAATGGAGAGTAGCATGTGGAGGGTGGAGATAGAGAAGAGAGTCTGAATACGATAAAATACATTTATGAGTTTTTCAAAGAATCATTAAATATTTAAAAAATTAAAGATATAAATGCATGTTGGGCAATGCTTATTCGTTGTTCAACTGTCCGTTCCGTCTGGGCTTTTCAATCCTACACCCGGGTTTTTTGTGCCCCACCCCATCCCTTTCGGCCGGCCCTCGGCATCTCCGCTCCTCCCCATCTACCCCCTGCCCACTCCTTCATGTTGCGGCGTGGCCTTTCTTCTCTGAGCATAATGTGATGTGATCCTCTTTGTACCAATAGCCATCACAACTGAAGCTGAACAATATCTTGGTATCTAGGTCTGTGGTAATGATAAGGGAGCTTCAGAAACTCCCTAGTCATCAAACTTTCCCTAGCTGCAAGTGATTTGGGGAGATTCTACACTATATAGGAAGAAGCTTCATTGAAATCAGGGCTCCATGGTTCAGCTTCTATAAGACAACCATCCATGACTGGGTGGGAGTTTGCAATGACGTGGCTATTTGGTGCTTCCCTTACTCCTGTAGGTTACTCCATCCATTAAATTCCCTGTGTTTAGAAGGCTGGATTTGATGAAATCATACTGTGGTCTGTCTTTGGTACCAGTCTGGTGTGAATAAGCATTTATTTGCATTTCCCTAGGAAAATTCAACACAATAATTACTCAATTGCTAATCATTCAATTTTATATAAAGTAGTTAAAAATACGACTGTAGAGTAAAAACAGTTTAAGAGCACTGGATGTTCTTGGAGAAGACATGGGGTTTGAATCCCAGAACCCCATGGTGGCGAACAACTGTCCATACTCCAGTTCCAGGGGGGGATCTGATGCCCTCTGTTCTCTTCCCCAGGAACTGTACAACATAGGTGAACTTACATACATTCAGGCATAACATAAAATAAAATAAATAAATCAAAAAAGTGTGCCTTCCTAAGAAGGCATTAAATATCTACCCATTAACTCCAATAATATCTTCATTGCTCTGTGTAGAAATTATGCACATCTCTCCATACTGACTTCAGGCTTACTGACATTATCAGCTTTCACCACAGTATATGTGTAATCATAACATATTTCACATATGAGCATATCACAGCAAGAGTCACATGTAACACATGGATACTTTATTTTTATTATAGATTCTAAAGAAGAACTTATACCACAGCACCAACATATGCACATCAAAACTGCAGATAAGTCAATCTGTAAATATATTAATATGAAAATAAATATGGTTACAAGCCACCCATTTTGGATTCGTTTGTTCCCTGACACTATGTCATAAATAATTCTGGCAAATATTGGTATAGGAAAATTGGGAATGTTTCAGAGTTTGAAAGAAGCTTTGCATCTAGCCTCAGGTAATTTTAAACAGAAGTTAAGTTGTCAGATGTTCATGGTTATAGAAATTCCTGTTGAGTCCTTGGCCTTCAAGTCTTTTTCTCTAAATTTGAAGAATGAAATTCATAAACCACCACAGGACTCAAGGGAAAGAACGAAGAGCTCTTAGAGCAATAGAGGGTCTCAGGAAATAGGGTACAATTTAACTGCTAGTTCAGGAGGTTTTTTTTTTATAAAAATTTATTAAAATATGTATTTTTAAACGATTTTTATTGAGCTTTTGAAGTTTCATAGAATGGTACTTAAGTTTACTTCCTCTCCCCAATCTGTGCCCCTCCAAGACCCCATAAGACCTTATGCATCCCCCATACCTGGTAAGTCCTATGTTAGTCAACAGTTGTAGGCCAGATTCTCCACATCCTCTCCAGCATTTGGAGTCCTTTGCTTTCTTGATCTTAGCCAGACTGACTGGGGAAAATGGAATCTTAAAGTGGTTTTTATTTGAATTTCCTCTGATTACTAAGGGTGGTTGGAACACTGTTATAAGCTGTTTTTAGCTATTTTTATTTCTCGTTGTTTGGAAATTCTTTGTCCAGGTCTATAGCTCATCATCGTTTTAAACTGGAATATATGGTGTTTTCTGGTTTTCGTTGTTTTTAAGTTGTTGGCATAGTCTTGACAGGAATCCTCTGTCAATGTGGGGGCTGTTAATGATGTTGTCCCACTCAGTGGGTTTTGCTCTTCATTTTCGTGGTTGTTTATTTTGCTGTAATGGAAGCGGTGTAGTATTAACAAAGGTCACATTTAATTGAATTGTTGACGGCTTAAGACTTGAGCAGCTGACTGGGATTTAGAAAATACGTTCCTATACCTAGATCCATTGGAGGTACCTGCCTCTGTTTGCATTTAGGAGTGGTCAAGATTTGCAAGGTTTTATATTGATGGCTTGGTCTATGATGGATTTGACTTTTGGTGTTACAGGGTGAAAAGAAATATCCAACATTCAGTCTTTTGGCAGGTGGATATCATTTGCCAGGCACCATTTGTAAGATGATGCGTCTTTCCTCCATTGTGGTGTTCTTCGCATCTTTGGTCAAAGATCAGGTGGCGGAAATTGTAAGTTTCGCAATCTGGGGCTCTATTGTGTCCATTGATCAGATGGCTATTTTTGTGCGGGCAGCAACCATGCAGTTTTTGTGACTGTAGTACTGTAATAGAATCTGAGGCTACTGTATAGGTTGATGCCCCAAGAATGGGTCCTTTTTACCAAGATTGTTGTGGCTATTCAGTGTCTTTGGGATTTTATAATGAATTTTAGGATGATTTTTTTTCAAGCTCTGTGACGAATGTCATGGGCATTTTGATTGTCATTGCAATGTATCTATAGATTGCTTTTTGGTTGTTGGTCAGTTTTGCAATGTTAAGTTATTACAAATCGCATGAGCATGGTATGTCCTTTTCCTCCATCTCATCATCCGTCCTAGTGTCTTATTCCTTCCTCTTTCTTTAAAGATTTGAAACTTTCATTATAGAGATCTTCACTGTTACTGGTTAGGTTAATTCCTACTAATTCATTCCAAATTTTCCTAAATCTTTTTCTTTTTGGCGGGCGGTTCGCTTGTGCCTGGGGTGGGTTTCCTTGAATGCTTTTAGTGATTGTTTGTTATTTATATATAGGAATGCTAGGCTACTGAGTTTTTGTAAGTTGATGTCTGGAACCTGCCAACTTCACTGAAGGTATTAATCATATCTTAAGTTTTATGGTGATATTTTTGGGGATATCATATGTATAATAGACTTACTAAAGTCTCAACAATAGTGATAATGTTTGACAATCATTCTTTGAGGACAATTATTTTATTTATTAATTTTTTCTTCTCTTTTCTGTATTGCTCTTTGCAATAGTTGCATTCCTAGTTTTCAATGTTCAGATACTGAACAGATCATGTCTGGTTCCCGATTTAATGGAACGATCCCAGCTTTTACCCTCCATTTAGAATGATGTGAGTTATGAGTTTCTTGTATATAGCTTTAATTAAGGTTGAGGTATGTTCCCTCCAAACCCTATTCCTTCTAGGACTATTAATATGAATGTTGTTAGATTTGCCCAAAGGCCACTTTTCTTCCTCAGTTGAGATGACCATGTGGGTTTTTCATCTTTAAGTCCCTTTATATATTTTATTTAATGACCATACATATCAATTGAACCGTCCCTGCAGCTCTGGAATAAAGCCAGATTGATTATGGCGGCGGAGTGTAGGAAATGCAGCTCGAATTGCGGGCTGCCTTTCCAACTAGCACAGCGCCCCCCCAAGGAGGAGGCAAGCAAGCATGGCTAGGTGGGCGAGATGACCTGGACGGGGGGCAAATGGTGTACAGTGGTGCAGAGCTGGAGGACTTATGATTGGTCTTGGGACGGACGTCATTTATTTTATAAAGGCAGGCTGTAGCAAGGAGTAAATCTGATTTCAATAGTAACATCATCACAACACAGATTCTGGCCATATTTTTATTAATTATTGTGTTCATACAGGCTAAGGTAGGCTGCATTTCGTATCAGGTGGCCAGTGGGTTGGAAAGATATTCCTTTGGCACTGACCACCAAGCTGGGTAGCTGGGGTTGTGATGGGTCTCTGGTGAAGGGAGGTTATCAGCAGCCATCAACCTGAAATCCTGTCCAGGGTTCAGCAGGCTCTGGGCAGGTGAGAAGGCATGACAAGAGTGGAATAGTTGTCTCGTCTCGTGGATCCGGGCTAACGGCCTGAATTGAAAGTATTATCCAGGCTGGGCTACTGAAAGTAGCCAGTTGGCCTCTGTGCCAAGGGGTCAGCTCAGAAAGCGAGTATTGTGTCTGCCATTCCCATTAGCAGGGCCACGTGGTCCCTGTTCTGTATTAAAAAAAAAAAAAAAAGCTTCCTACAGTGGATGATCTTTTTAGAATGTATTAATCTGTAATGCAGCAGTTTGAGAGTATTTTATTGAGAATCTTTGCATCGTCTCCATTAAGGATGTGGGCCTAATCATTTTCTTTTTTGTTTATCTTTACCTGTTTTTCGTATTAAAGTGATACTTGCTTCATAAAGGGAGTTTGGGATGGTTTCTCCCTCTATGTCTATCCGTTTGAATAATTTAAGAAGTATTGGGGGTAAGATCTCCTTTGAATGTCTGGTAGAATACTGCAGTAATTGAATGGAAACTGGGGCTTTTATGCAGAAAGTCAGGAGGTTTTGTATTACTATATCAAATTCCTTATTTGCTATGAGTCTGCTTAAGCTGTTAATCTCTTTTCTCAGTTTAATTTAGGTGGTGTCCATGATTTTTATAAATTTATTCATTTCTTTTAGGTTTTTTAATTTAATGGAGTATAGGTTTTTTTTTTTTTTTTTTTTAGTATTCCTCATATTTTTCTGGATCCTTTTGGTGTCTGTTGTTCCCTTTCATCTCTGATCTTGTTGACTTGGATTTGCTCCTTCTTTCTTGTAGTTAACTGGGGTAAAGGTCTGTCTGTGTTGTTTAACCTTTCAGAAATGAAATTCTTAAGATTTAGTATTTGTTTGTATTTTTTGTTTCGATTTCATTTCATTAATTTTATTGCTCCATTTGTTGTTAATATCTTCCTGTTGGGATTGGTTTTTGCTCGCGCGCCTTTCTAGAGTCTTGATTGTAGTGTTAAATCAATTATCATGAGGCGCTTTCCCTGAGGTTTTTAAATGTAAGGGTCTTCCAGCATTAATGGAACATCTTTTAAGAGCTGTCGCCAGAATGGAATTTCATTGTGTTGTAGATATCTAAATATTTATATTATTAAAAAAAAAAATCCATGAATATACACTATCTTATTTTCTATAAAATAATGCCCTCATTTTGACAGACATAATGATCTTGAGAATAAAATAGGTTGTTTAATCTCCATGAATTTGCGTAGTACTAGAGCCTTTTTTGCTTTTGATTAGTTTTATCACACTGTGGTCTGATAGAATGCATGGGAATTATTTTCAATAATTTTGTAATTTGTTGAGATCTAGTTGGTGTCCCCCACTGTGGTCAATTAGGACTCATGTTTCGATTGGCTTTGTTTTAATCAATTTATATTGAAAAAAATGATTTCTACCATTAGATCTGTCAAGACAAAATTATCATGGTGGGCTTAGCAAAAAATAAGTAATACATCCGACGCCCCAGGATCCTTTTGTCTCATTTAGGTACTTAATAAAATGTCTGAATGTGAAGAACTTAAAGAAAAACATAACTGAAAAATGATGTACTCAGACAACCCAGCAAATCCATGGACCTGATATTAGAGGAAATGAAATAGCGAAGTTGTAAAGAAGCCTTTTGTTCCATATTGTAAAACTTTTTAATTGGTCTTTATAAACTACCTCTTAGCCTAAATATCTAAACATAACAATTACTAGATAAAAGATGATACAGTCCTACCTCGCTAAGTGTGGTTTGTTACATTTAATACTAGGAGTAAATCATATTGAATTCATAATTAAGTCTTTAGATTGCTTAGATTTGAACTGATCATTAACTTGTATCTTTCATCAGTAGATTCTCAGAGGATGGTCATAACAATTGTTCATAAGGTGGTGGCCTTGGAGAAATAACACTCACAGGAACCACCCCTGAACATGTGCCCATTATCCCACTGAAGATTTGATCACCCAGACATAAATATAATTTCAATTGAACTGGAGGAATAATTTCCAAGTTTAATTTATCTTGTAATTTTTTTAACCAATTACCTCTGTTCTCTTACTGAAATACTTTTCCTGTACTATGATTTAGGAGATGTGGAATCAGGTGATCTAATGAAATTAAATGAGCTCATCTTTTCTTAACTTTCCAAGGGCTGGCTTTTTGGATTTAATAAAAAAAAAATCTACTATGGTAGATTATAATCCTTGGAACTGTAAGATAAATAAACTCTCCCGTCTATATTTTGCTTTGGTCAAGTGTTTTTTATTTCATAGGGGCAAGCAGAAAATAATACATTTGGGTAAAACAATGTGCATTAAGAGTCAGTTTAATATACTATTTAGTAGAAAACTAGTATTAGATTCTCCCCTTTGTCCTGTGACATGTTTAAGCCTCAAGTTCCTAAGACTGATATCAATATCAGTTTTTAGCCTCCATTCTAGGAAGCAAACCTGAAATTCAATTTTAAGGGTAGATGTTATTTCCCATAATATTTGTGTCAACTAAGTGTAACACATGGTCATATCTTGCCAGGGCATTTGTTGTTGTAGTTCACAGGATCCACATCTGGGTAAGGTTGATAATTACTGCGTGCTTCTAGTAGCCTTACATAGCAATTTCCAGACACTACGAATGCTGGGCACACCAACATGTTTCTCCTTGTTTGTTCTAAAATTCATGTATGAATATCTGTCAGCAATGGGTTGTTACCAGTCCAGTTCTTGTGGGTAAAGTCAAGCAGGGGCAACGAGGATTGTTAAGTAAATATGGATATTGAGTTAGAAGAGGCAGTGGACACCTGGTCAATTGTTTTTCTAGAGATAAAGGTCCATCCCTGGCAATCAAGATTTTTTTTTAAATAGGCTGTAATAATGACTATAATTGGAAATAATAATGGCTTTTTATAATGTATATGTACTAGCTTTAAGAACACGTGATATCGTGTTAGGTTTTATGTCTTACTGTAGGTTTCCATATGGATTTTTTTTGTTACCTAACCCACCCCATACTTCCTCCCGTGGCCCTGCCCTCCCATTCTCTACCCTGTTTAACCCTTATTAGTCTAATGTTTCCCTTTCGGCCTCTTCATATAACTGCATTCTATCACCCCTCCCAAAAAGCCACACACACATTATTTATGTGTTTCATCTTTGATGGTCTTTTTTTTTTTTTTTTTATTAAATTTGTTATTGATGGTTGGTGCATTTTATACATCATTTTCCAAGTCAANAAAAGAGCAATTTTCAGAAATGTGTGGGTTGGTAAGATGGCTCAATTGTTAGAGGCGCTTGTCCTCAGGCCTCTGAAATTGAGTTTGATCCCAGGATCCCAGAACATGTCAGGAGAAATCAGACTCTGGAGAGTATTCTGTTTTCTGATCTCCATGTGTGCCCCAAGGCATGCATGACTACACACACAAACACACACACACACACACACACACACACACACCACATACACACATACTGTCTCTCTGCTTCTGTCTCTCTCAGTCTCAGATACAAAATAGATAAATAGAAAAATAAAATTCAAAAGGACACAGTACAAGAATGCCATCATTTCCCACCTGATGTGTCTTTTGGTCTTCATCCCATGATCTATTTTATCCAGTTTATCTCCAGTTAAATAGTATCAGTATAAAATTGATCAAAGCTGTAGCAGAGATTTCCTCCCTGGAAATACCCACAAATGTAGCACCCCAGCCATCTGCTATCCCGTTACCAGCCAAATCAAGGAGCAGACTCTCCAATCGTAGTTTTGAGAATACTAGGGAGTTTATTCATGCTTGTTCACAAAGCAAATGGAAGCAAAATATCACTTACTATCCAAGCAGCAATTTTCTTTTCCCTCATGGCTGCCCAGAGTACAGACATGAACTCAGTGACCCCCATCCATGAAGACAAGTGTGTGCCAGCCCCATGTGGCTGGCTTTTATATGCCCTTGGTTCCTCCCACAACATGGTGCCAACTTCCCATTCCCAAAGTTCCCAGCACCTATTTTCAATGAGCATCAGGAACATCAGGCTGTGAGCTCTGCTCTACACTTACCCCTACCTTAATGTAAATTAGATGCCATCTTTGTAGTTCATAGCTTCTCTGATGATAAGTCCACTTTAAAAAATGGTATATTTTCAACCAAAAAGGAAAACTATAGACCCATCTCAATAATGAACATAGATGTAAAAATTCTCAACAAAATACTGCATTCAGACCCACATCAAAAAGGTCATTCATCATGATCAGGTAAGATTCATATCAGAGATGCAGGGATGGTTCAACATATGTAAATCAATATAATATCATAAAACAGATAAATGGACTGAAAGACAAAAACCACATGATCATCTCAATTGACACAGAAAAAGCCTTCAGCAAAATACAGCATCCCTTCATGCTTAAAATCCTAGAGGGAATTGGACTGGAGAGAACATTCTTCAACATAATCAAAGCCATATACAACAAACCCACAGCCAACATCATCCTAAATGGAGAAAAGTTAGAAGCATTCCCCTTAAAGGCAGAAACATGGCAACACTGTCTCTATCACCACTCCTCTTCAATATAGTGCTTGAAACACTTGGCAGAGCAATAAGGCAAGAAAGGGAAATTAAAGGAGTAATAATTGGAAAAGAAGAAGTAAAACTATTCCTCTTTTCAGATTATATGATAGTTTACCTAAGGGATGCTAAAAACTCTACCAGAAAACTCCTAGAAATGATTAAGAGTTTCACTAAAGTTGTGGGATACAAAATTAACTTAGAAAAATCAGTAGCCTTTCTTTACACCAACAACAAGTAACTGGAGAAGGAATACAAGAAGATCTTCCCACTCAAAATAGCCACACAAACATAAAATACCTGGGAACAAATTTAACCAAAGACACCAAAGATCTCTACAACTAAAATTTTAAACCCCCGAAGAAGGAGATTGAAGAAGACATCAGAAGATGGAAAGACCTCCTACATTCATGGATTGGAAAGATTAATATAGTAAAAGTGTCCATTCTACCCAAATTGATATACATAGTCAGTGCAATCAATTCCAATTAAAATCTCCAAGAGTTTCTTCACATACCTGGAAAAAAAATCCTTTAATTCATATGGACAAACAAAAGACCTTGAATAGCCAAAACTACCCTGAGTGAATAGTGCAATACAGGAGGGATCACTATATCAGACTTCAAACTATATTACAGGCCTATAGTCATAAAACAGCCTGGTACTGGCACAAAAACAGATCAGTAAACCAATGGAACAAAATTGAAGTTCCAAACTTGAACACATACAATTTCAGCCATCTCATATTTGAAAAAAGGGGCAAAAAGACTCAGTGGAGGAAAGACAGCATCTTCAGAAAATGGTGCTGGCAAAATTGGATAATCATTTGTAGAAGAATAAAATTAAACATCTACCTCCCACCCTGTACAAAAATTAACTCCAAATGGATCAAAGACCTCAGCATGAAACTCAAAACTCTGAAGGTGATACAAGAAAACGTTGGCAGCAACCTATAAGACATAGGCATAGGAAAAGTCTTTCTAAATCAGACATCAGCTGCACAGGAAATAAGGTCAACAATTGATAAGTGGCATCTGGTTAAACTAGAAAGCTTCTGTATAGCAAAAGAAACAATCAATGACGTGAAGAGAAAACACACAGAGTGGGAGGATAACTTCACCAGTGATACATCTGACAGAGCATGAACATTCAGAATATATAAAGTACTCAAAAAACAAAGATCTAAGAAAACAAATGACCCACTCAAGAGATGGGGTAAAGAACTGAATAGACTTCACAAGTGAGGAAGTAAAGATGGCTGGGAAACATCTTAAAAGGTATTTAACATCATCAATAATTAAGGAAATGCAAATTAAAACCACTTTAAAAATATCGTTTCAGCCAGGCGTGGTGGCATACACCTTTAATCCTAGCACTTGGGAGGCAGAGGCAGGTGAATCTTTGTGAGTTCAAGGCCAGCCTGGTCTACAGAGTGAGTTCCCGGACAGCTGGGGCTACAGGGAGACCCTGTCTCAAAAAAACAAACAAACACAAATATCATTTCAGTCCTATAAGACTGGCTATGGTCATGAAAGCAAAAGATGCCAAATGCTGAAGAGGATGTGGAAAAAAGGGAACATACATCCACTGCTGTTTGGAATGTAAACTCATACAACCATTATGGAAAGCAGTGTGGAGAACCCTTAAAAGACTCAAAATGACCCTACCATCTGACCCAGTCACATCACTCCTGGGTATATACCCACAAGACTCATCCTACCTTAAAGATACATGCATATCCATGTTTATTGCAGCTTTCTTCATGATAGCAAAGAGCTGGAATGAACCCAAATGCCCCTCAGCCAATAAGTGGATAGAGATAATATGGTACATCTACAATAGAGTTCTATGCAGCAGTAAAGAAAGATGACATCATGAACTTGGCAGGTAAATTGATGGAAGTAGAAGACATTATGCTAAGTGAAGTAACAGAGTCCCAGAAAAACAAATGATGAATGGTATCCCTCATTTGTGGATGCTAGAACCAAACACCAAGTAACCCTTACTACTGTAAAGCAAACTGAGCAATATTTTCACGTACCTGAAAGCAACTGTACCATTGTAATGTGAATATCTTAATGGGATCTAGAATTAACCTACCACGTATTTTCAGATTTTGTAATTGTCATATATGGGGAGAGGGTAGGCATGCATACTTTAGAGTAATATAAAATTAAAAGGGAAAATGTGAATTCCAAAAATAGTTACCCTCAATTTGTGGATGCTAATACCAAATCCCCAGCTGAAAGGCAAGCTGAACATTATCTTTATATCTCTCTTCATTTGAAAGCAAATGTGCTGTTATAATGTGGATATCTTAACAGGCTCTAGAATTGACCTGCCACTTATTTTCAGATTCTGTAATTATTGTATATAGGTGGAATGTATGTATTCATATCTTAGAATAATATAAAATTAAAGGGGAAAATGTGAATGCTTAAACATAAAAAAGATGGTGTGTTTTATCTCACAATAGCCAACAATAGCTTTTCATCCTGGCTAGTCCTAGGATTATAGGAAAGGCCAATCTTACTTGTTTTCTTGTGTACATAAAGTATACAAGCACAGAATAAATCACAAATCTCCTCACTGTGGATTGGGGCTTTATGAGTTGAAGCCATGAGGCTTGAAGGGATGAGCCTTGGCAATGGCCTTTGGAGCAGCTCTGGAATGGGTAATGGGTCATTATAGGAAGAATCTTGTGGCATATGCTAAACATGTAAACATTAAAAATAAATCTGTCTACACCATATGAAATTCTCAGAAGAGTAATAAAAACATATTGAATAAAGCAATTCAGGTAAAGAGTCTCTGAAAACCAGAGAAAAGGTGAACTGTGCTATAAACTGACAAAGGATCTTGGTGCACAATGCTCTAATTTTTGTGGAAAGTAGAACCAATGAATGATAAAATTGGATGTTTTACTCAATAAAATGTTAAAGTAGCGTTTCAGTTTCTTCTGGATGCTTACAGTAAAACAGGATAGGAAAGATATGAGTCTAATATAACTGTTAAGCAAAATAGAACCAACATTTAAGTGCTTGGAAAGTTCTTAGCATGTACATATTAAAAGTGACTAAATTTTATTTTATTCTGAGATTTATTTTTCTTGTAATTTTTTGAGACAGGGTCTCCTTGTAGGCCCAGCTGGCCTGGAACTTGCTATGTAGATCAGGCTGGCCTCGAACTCTAGAGATCTTCCTGCCTCTGCTTCTTGAGCCCTGGAATTAAAGGTGTTCACTACCATGCCCAGCAACTAATCTCATTAAGAGAACACTAAGATGTGGCTTAGAACCCTTTCATAAAGAGAAAAGTGAAAAATGTAGAATTAATTAGTCATTTAAACCACAGCTAGGCATAAAGATGGGATTATATCATCAAAGATTGCCAATTTGGGTTAAAAGTTTCAAAATAAAAAAGAGATGAAGGCAAACTCAGAGACTCATGATTCTGTAATTTGGACTGTAGAGCCATTTAATTGCAAATTATTATGATTTTGTTATTAGTGCTGAGACCAACTCAGGCCTTGCACATGCTAAAGACATTTTACTCCACTGAAATGTATTTTAAACTCCAATGGGGATTATTCTTCAGTAGGTTAAAAGTTTGGTGGCTATTCCTCAAAGTGAGGTCTGCATTGCCTCCAACAAAAGCCTTGGGTGTGGGACCATCCAGAGCTTTAGGGGTGGGAATCACTCCTGGAAGATCCATTGAAGTGTTAATTATACTCCACAGCGAAGGATATTTATTCAAATAGGATTATTCTCAAATGCGAAATAACTGAATTTGCTTCGTACTTGTATCACACATGTTATTTGACTTTTGTAAAAAAAAAAAAAACACAAAGGGGGCGATAGGGTAAGGGTTTAATTTCATTCTTCTACAGTGTGATCCGTTGCCAACCCACTTGCTGCAGATGCCTGTCTTTTCTTCCTTGCTCCATTGGGCTTCTTGGCCCCTTGTCAAATATAAGAGGCTGAAATTTTAGGTGTTCAGATTGGATCTTCGGTTTTGTTCCATTGCGCAACAGGTCCTGTTTTTTGTGCCAGTACCAGGCTGTTCTTAGGACTATGCTCGTTTCATATAGACAGACTATATAAGGATAATATTGGTTCACCTTGCCGTTATCTGGATTTGGGGTTAGCATCCAAAAATGAGGAAGACCATTCCATTCGCTGCTTGTTTTTCTGGGACTTTTTTTTTTTTTCTGTGTTTGTGTTACCTCACTTAATATAGGAGTTTTTAGTTCTGTCCATTTACCTGCAAAGTTCATGAGGTTTTTTTTTTTTTGCTCTTTTTTTTTATTTTTATTTATATTTGTTCTGTATGTGTAGCAATTTACTGTAGGCATGCAGGGTTTGGGGCGCCCTAGCAGGCATGCCGTGAGGTCAGAGGAGGTCCTGGAGTTCGCCCTGGAACGGGAGTTGTCTCCTGGAATTGGAGTTTCCAGAAGAGTTCCTTGGCTGCCCATGTGGGTGCTGGGGATTGAATCAGGGCTCGGTGAGAGCAGTACGCACTCTTAACCACTAGGAGGCCATCTCTCCACTCTCGCCAGCTCCATATGTAATCTTTCTTTAGGGCTGAGTAGTACTCCATTGTTTGGATGTACCCACATTTTTGTCAGCCACTCATCTGTTTAGGGGTATTTGTGTTGGTTCTAGCTTCTTCCTAGTGTGAAGAGAGGTGCAATAAATATGGATATGTGTAGGTATCTTATATTTGCCGTAGGATGAGTCTTGTTGGGTATATAACCAGGAGTGTATGACTGGCCAGTTGGTAGACTCATTTTGAGTCCTTTTTTTTTTTTAAATAATTAATTTTTTCATTGATCTTTGGTGCATTTTCATACACATATTTTCCAATGCAGATTCAGCCATATTTCCCTTTCCTTCCCCCCCCACACCTCCCAGATAGCGCATTCTGCCATAACTGTCCTCATTTTCTCTCAGTTTTTTTGTCATATTTTTAGATTATAAGTGTAATCCATGAGGACAACATCCTTCATGCAAAAACCATCTGAGGTGCCTGTTTGCCCAACCCCTAAGCCCCACCATCAGTGGGGGGTGACAGTTGTTTGTTCAATCAATTGATCAAAGGAGTGGTCCAGGCTAATTGCTTTGTAGTTACACCATTCACCCCAACGCAGCCCTTACATTCTACCACCCCCTCTTCGCAGTTGTTCACTAGCTTAGAAAAGGGGCACAGGGTGGATGAGAGAAAAAGTCACCTCTCTCTGGAGCTGTGTAATTGGACTCTGGTCGATTCGGCTGTTTCTTATGGGCTGACAGGTTTGTTCAGGAGTAACCTATTTCATCCTACTAATGAAGAACAGCAGCCCAAATCTAATTGGCCATTGCTCTCCTTGGAAAAATAACTGCTTTTCCATAATGGTTGTCAAGTTTACATTGCCACCATGATGAGTGTTCCCCTTTCCATACAACCTCTGGGACATTTGGTGGTCTTTTGTTTTCTTATCCAGCCAGTCTTAATGGAGTGAGAGATAGCTGAGGGGGTTTTTAATTTGCATGTCCTTAATTATTAATGATATTGAACCAGTTTTGAAAAAGTATTTCTCTGCCCTCTTTACTTCCTTAACTGGTGAAGTCTCTGTTCGCTCTTTAACTCCATCATTTGAGTAGGTCACTTGTTAAGGCGCTGGTCAGATGAATCACTGATTTATTTTCCCTCCTACTCTATGGGGTTTTTTTTTAAAATAAACTCCAACAGAAAACTTCAAGAAAAAGGGTTAAGAGTTTCAGTTAAGGGGCAAGTACAAAATTAAACCTGAAAATCAAGGCCTTTCTTTACAACAACAATGAAAAGTGGAGACGGTATGAAAGACCTTTCCACGCACAATAGCCTCAAACTAGCAAAATACCTGGGAGAAAACCTAACCAAAGAGACCAATTATCTATACAACAAAAAAGTTAAACCCCTGAAAGAAGTAGATTGAAAAATAAAATCAAAAGATGAAAGATCTCCATGTTCATGGATTGGAAAAATTAATATAGTAAAAATGTCCCATTTATATTTTTTAGTTTTTATTTTGGCATGTCTGTTCCCTGCATGTAGGTCCTGTGTGCACCCCATGTGTCATGCAAATGCTGCGGAGGTCAGCAGAGGTGTCAGACGCCCCGGGAACGGGAGTTCTCCTGAATTGGAGTTACAGATGGTGCCAAAGCCACCATGTGGGGGCTGGGGATCCACCCAGGTCCTCTGCAAGAGCAGAAGGTGCTCTTACTGCTAGGCCATCTCTCTCTCCAGCCACCTCTGTTGGAGTTTGTTAGCAATCCCCTTAATATACTATCATATCAGCTGCAAAAAAGGATAGTTAACTTCTTCTTTTCTGATTAGTACTGTTTAATTCCTTCTATTGTCTTATGGCCCTAGCAAGCGTTTCAAACACTATGTTGAAGAGGAGTGGAGATAGTGGGCAGCCTTTTCAGGTTCCCATCTTTAAGTGAAATGGTTCACATTTTTCTTTTCTCCCAGTTTAGGATGATGTGGGCATCAGGCCGTGATTATATATGGCTTTGATCATTGTTGAGGAATGTTCCCTCAGTCTGATTCCAAGACTTTAAAACATAAGGGATACTGGATCTTGTCAAGGCTGTTTCTACATCAATTGAAAGATTATCATGTGTTTTTGTCTTTCAGTCCATTTATGTGGTTTTATGATATTTATTGATTTACAATGTTTGAACCATCCCTGCATTTCTGGTATGAATTCAAATTGGTCATGTTGGATGGCTTTTAATGTTGGGGCTGTAGGCTATTTGCAATTTTTTGTTTGAGAATTTTTTTTTGCATCCATGTTCATAATAGAAATTGGATTATAGCTTTGGTGGTTTGGTTGTATCATGGCCCTGGTTTAGGTATTAGGGTGTGCTGGCTTCATAGAGGAATTTGGGAGAAATTCCCTTTGTTTGTATCCTTCTGAAACAGATGGTGAGTAATAATGGTTTTATGACCTCTTTAAATGTTTTATAGAATTCTGCTCTGAAATCCATCTGGGCCTGGCACTCATGAGTCCCTGCGCCGTCTTGGCACAGCTAGGTTATTGCAGTTCCTCTTCAAATGGCAAAGAGCGGGAAGCAACACAAATGCCCTTCAACCATGGAGTGGATAAGAAAATGTGGTACATTTTTTACACAATGGAGTTCTAGTTTCACCGTAAAGAAAGGTGACATCCTGGTTTTATAAGAGATTACCTCTATATATATCAGTTTGGCGCTCGCCAATTTACAGTTGGAGACGACCTCATCATCACCATCATATTTCTCCTTGTTCTAGGGGGTAAGAAAAGTCCTCGACTTATCAAAACCTTTGTGCAACCTAGAAGGTAAGTTTCATTAGGACTCATTATAAATAGTTTTACAAGTAGGATCCACAGAGGATTTTGATGCCTGTAACAGTCTGAGTCGTTTCTGCTTTCAATGTTTCAGGTCACCTTTCAGTTGGCACTTTCTGTACATCCTACTCAAATGCAAAGCTGTAATCTTTTCTTTCTAGTTTCTCAGCCATGAAGTTGGTGACATTTTGGGACTGTTTGGAACATACAAATGTTTTCCTGTAGTTAGGTTGTTATTTTTAAGATTTGATTTGCAAGGTTTTCGACAAAAAGGTTTCAATTTGTCTGAATCCCCCTTTTTTATTTAGGTTTTTTGTTGTTGTGACCGCAGAGGCCTCAAAAAGGCAGTTTGTAGTACACATACCTATAGGTGGAATCAAGGCCCAGATGTCAATCCAACATTCCCATGCTGTTTTGGGTGACTGTATGTGATTACTTGGGAAGCAACTTAATTTTTAAGTTAAATCATCACTATAGGTGAAAGGAAGAATGCACAAGGTGATACTGCATAACAAAAAAATTATAGAGAAGATTTGTAGGTGCTAATCCTAAAGTTATTGTTATACAGATTTTAAGTAACACAAATGTGGACAACAAGCAATTTATGCTCCAATTAACTCAATACATTACCTATTTATCAGGCCGTGTAAACCAAGGTGGTTTAATACAACATATTTACTTTTACTAATTCATAAAACACAAGTTTATCCTGTAGACAGAGTCTGGAAAACTTAAAAAAAAAAAAATACTTTTGAATCACTCAATTAATATGCATGAATCGAATAAGAAACCCATGGTCCACTCTCCCATGCCTCCCACCCTTCCCGATTCACCAGTTCAGTCTTTTCTGATCAGTCTTGCCTGTTGTTTCTGTTAATATGCCATCCATCTCCCTCTCCAAAACAAAGAAATTATTTGTAACTGAGTATTTTGGCACGACATCCACTATGACGATACCATTTGGTTTGTATGTTTTTCCTGGGACGGGTGAAAGGTGAACTNCTCTTTCTTCTTTCCTGTTTCTTCTTTGAAAAAGGGACTGTTTACACTGAGGCCAGGTCATCACTGTTTGATTATATCAGTTCATAAATAGAAAGGGATGAAAAAAAAAAAAAACCTTAAGGCCCGGGCATGGTGTCGCATCCCTTTAATCCCAGCAACACATGCCTTTAATCCCAAAGGCAGGCAGATCTCTGTGGAGTTCAAATTCAAGGCCAGCCGGGTCGACAGAATGATTCAGGACAGCCACGAGCTACCAGGAAGATCCCCGTCTCAAAAAACAAAAACAAAAAAAAAATGAAAGATTTTTGCTCAGGACAAAGACCTACTTGAAATTTATAATCAACCTTAGGGTTCCTAGATCCCACATCTACACACCAAGGATGGAAACAAGACGTTCTTCAGGGGAGAAAAGTAAACCTGCATAGCTGGGGTTGAGAGGGAAAAGGCTGCCGACCTAGGATAAGTCCTGGCTCAAGGGGCCTTTTATACAGGGTCTTGGGGAATTTTAGGGGGTTCTGGGTAACTTCAACAACCTCATAAGTTTTGAGTGATTACCAAATAGTGATGTAACCAAGTGATTGTGATACCTAAAGCAGACAAGGACTGGCTGCTGTACACCCTGTGCAAGGGCTGGGTACCGGAAAGATTGAATTATCTTCTAGAGAGCATGCATTGCGTCTTGGGCCACCAGCCAATACCGACCATCAACATAATGGGCTCTTCTGGCTCTGATAATTAAATACCTTTGGGCAAAAAATTCATAGTTGAACATTTGGATGATAGAGCTTATTCTACTTGCCGTCAAACATTGTCATAGAAGCTTATTAAGTTTGATACCGTTCCTCCATAAACACCCCCTGCCAGACCACACTTGGGGGAGGGGAGGAAGGGTTTTAATTGGTTTTCTATTGTCCACTTTCCACATTTAACTCACTGAGGAGCCCCATTAATTGGAACTCCGAGGCGGCCCCCAGAGGCCAGGAGGAGGAAGCACACATGCCAAGCTCGTTGGAGGGATAGTTTGCTTATTGCCAAGGGTTGGCCCGAATCCCCCAGTGAGGCTTGATCATCAAACATAAGAAAAGACGTTCTCACAGACATGGCCACAGACCAGTCCAATGGAGGAAGGTTCCCATTTAGACCCCTCACACCAAGGGTGTGCCATTAGTAAACTACTAACTCATCCGCTCCAGACGCCACTTGGGATAAGCATTCCTTTGGAAGAAAACTTGAAGTAATGTGAGCCCTCAAGAGATGGGCTCAGTACCTCTGGAAAAAAAAAAAATGCCTTCTTAATTGTGACTAATAGACATAAGAACTGTGGAAAAGGATTATACCTCTGTTCAAGAACCAAATAGTAAAACTAAAGTCCTTGGGCGATGCACTAGGCAAAGTATATTAATGCAAAGGAGACCCTGACATCAGGCAATGAGAACTGTTTCTACCAAGGGGAGTTGGGCCAGGTGATTCCAAGGCCCACAAAAGGTAAGGGCTCCTTGCCTCTCATTTTGGTTGATAACCTGCAGAGAGATCGCGTCATAGCAGACCCCTGCTGCCCAGACCTGACTTACATGGTTAGGGATGTATTTAGACCGCCTCAATGTCGTACACGCGTCCCTTAATGGCCAAAGAGTGTTACCAAAATTGGGCACTAAAACCATAAAGCAAATACACGGGTTCCTCCCTGAATCAAGCAAGCCTCGCACTTCCAGCACCAGTCTACAACAGGCCTCAACTGCCCGGAATACTTGCACAGAGGCGCACCATGTGCCTGTAGTATCCCAAATTAATTGGCTATTAGGCTCTCCTTGGAGGAATAACCCATGGGCGATGCCACAAGCTTACACCTCTACAGTTAGGAGATGTTATAAAGCACAAGTAAGACCCTGTCAATTTGACAGGGGGGAAAATGTAATTCATGGATTAACATATCATCCAAACATATGTGTCTATTGGCCAAATAAACCTAACAAAACCATTAGTGCTGCTTAAATAACCTATATATCCTAATTGCTTGTGCTTCATTAGTAGGAATCAAAGTTATCCTGAGACAAAATGTCAGCCCATAGAAGAAACAGCCCCGAGAATCGACCAGAGCCCAATTCTGAACCAGCTCCAGAGAGAGTGACTTTTTAGCCTCATCCACCCTGTGCCCCTTTCTAAGCTAGTGAACAACTCTGCTGAAGAGGGGGCCGATGGTAGAATTAAGGGCTGCGCTTGGGGTGAATGGGATACTATAAAGCAATTAGTCCTGGACCACTCCATTTGATCAATTGATTGAACAACACAACTGTCACCCCCCACTGATGGTGGGCTGTGGGTGGTTGGGCACAGGCGCCTCAGATTGGTTTTTGCATGAAGGATGATTTGTCCTCATGGATTACACTTAAGATCAAAAAATGAAAAAAAACTGAGAGAAAGATGAGGGACAGTTTATGGCCAGAATGCAGCCTATCTGGAGGGGGTGGGGGGGGGACGGGAAAGGGAAATATGGCTGATCTGAATTGAAAATATTGTATGAAATGCACAAAGCATCAATGAAAAATTAAATTTAAAAAAAAAGTTGAACTCTCTCTCCCTATCTTTCTCATCTCTTTCCTCTCTCCCTCTCTCTCCTCAATCGTCTCTCCTCTCACCTCTCTCTCTCATCTCTCCCTCGCATCATCTCTCTCCTCTCTCTCTGTTTTTCATCTATCTCTCACTCTCTGTCACTCTCTCTTGGTATATGTGTCTGGGTGTGTGTAAAGGGTTTCTTTCACTGTCTGCAAGTTAAGAACCATCTTCATGTGGAACAAAATAAGGTAATTTCTTGAGCTTTGATTTAACTTCCAGAACTTTGAGAAGTGCTGTTTTTGAGGGCTACTGCCTATGGTATTATATTATAGAAGCCCAAGATGAAGAGGACACTGTGACATAACTTATCTAGAAATGTGAATAAGAACATCATCCCCAAGTAATATTTGTACTTCTTTACTTTGGTAAAAGTTAATTTTAATGGAGTTAGCTAAATAGTAAATATACCTGTGATAATTTAGTACATGTGCTTTAAATTCAATACTTTACTGTAAAAATCATTCAAATACTAGAAAAATTACAATTAAAAGATTCATGAAAACATAGTCTCCTGCTTTCATTTTCTTTTTTATTTTTTTTTTAATTTTTTTTTTATTAAATTTTTTTTATTTATTTCTGTATGTGTATGAATGTACTGGCTGGATGCAAGTCTGTGCACCCGTGTCCGTGCAACGCCGCGGAGGTAGAAGAGGGTCTCGGGTCCCATGGAACTGGAGTTCTCCTGGAAGTGAGTTACAGACAGTTCTCAAAGCCGTCATGTGGGTGGCTGGGGATCGAACACGGGTCATCTGCAAGACGGTCGGCGCGCTAAAAACAGCTAGGCCATCTCTCCAGTCCCGCTTTTTTTTTTTTTTTTTTTTTTATTTATATATATATTATCTTTGAGAGCTTTAATACAAATGGTGTTAGCTTACTTTCATTTTCTTTATAATACTTTATTGTAATAATCACTCAAATACTAGTAAAATTATAATTAAGATAGATTCATTAAAACAATAGTCTCTACTTTCATTTTCACTTGAATTTAATATTTGATTAAAATCTACCCCAAATTAATAAAATTATATAAGAATGTTCTTAAATTTTTCTATGCACATTGTTTCAAAAAACGAATTTCTTAAAATATTTTAATTATTTATTTTATTATTTTTTGATTTTATTTTATGTGCATGAGTGGGTATTGCCATGCATGTGTGTAAGGCACTGTGTCCTGCCAATGCCTTCGGAGGTCAGAAAAGGCCATCAGATGCCTGAACTAGAGTTATAGACATCCGTTAGCTACTAGTTGGGTGCTGGAATCAACTGGGGGGCTCTGAAGAGGTGTCAGTGCTCTTAACTGGTTAGTCAATCTCTCCAGGCCCTTTGAAACTAATATTATTCAAAACTATCCCTAATAGTGTATAATTATTCTAAAACAATTGCTTAATAAGGATTGTAACAGTAAATCAGCTTCAAATTCAGAAAATATAAAGTGTCAATTTATTTATAATATTTCTTTTTATTATATTTACATGCGTGTGTGTGTGGTGTGTGTGTGTGTGTGTGTGTGTGTGTGTGTGTGTGTGGTGGTGATGGAATGTCTGTGGAGGTCGTGAGGGCACCTTAGAGGAGTCCAGTTCTTGCCATTTTTAAAACCATGTGGGTCCTTGGGATCAAACCTCAGGCAGTGCCTTTACATAATGAACCATGTTGCTGGCTCCTAGTAACACTATTCCAATAATTAACTCTATAACACTGGTTTTTCACTTCTCTTGTATCTAATATTTTTACCTAGTTGCATTGTTATTTTCTTAAAAATAAACCTTAATTTTTCAAATCCATTTAGAATTTTCTTTTCTATTATTTTGTTTATTGATTTGCATGTGAAAACATAATCCCTCAAGGAATAGTATTTAATCAAATATGTGTAGATTATGTGAATCAAATAAATTAGTGCAGTCATTTCAATGTTAATGAATGAGTGAAGTATATTAAAAGACTTCATGGAAGCCAGGAGAGAGGGTTGGATCCCCTGGATCTTTTCCCTATAATATATGAACATATTTTCCATTATTTCTCCTCTAACAGATTCAAGTTATCAGGTTTTATGTTGAGGTTATTGATCCATTTGGAGCTGATTTTTATGTAAGAGTGAAATAATAAGAATCCAGGCTTTATTCTTCTAAAAGCAGCTACTCAGTTTGACCAGTGCCAAATGGTGGTTTTTCTCCATTGTCAAAAATTAGGTGACTATAGGAGCATGACTTTTTTCTGGACCTTATTCAGTTTCTATTCTATTTGATCATTGAATATGACTTCACTGAAAAACCGAAGGAATGAAGGAATGAGGGCATCCACCAAGACCCACCAGCCCTATGAAGAGTGAGTTTGAAAGCAAGAGGTCGGCCACGTCCCCGCCCCCAAATAGACAGCTTACCTACAAACGTTGTAAGAATTATGTCCCCAAAGAGATAGGCAGTGTCTGGCTTCACACAGTGCTAGGCCTATTTTATTACCATTACTACCCTAATGGGTGATGACGGTGGGGGGGGGATGGGGGATGGGGATGGGATGGGCCCCAGACACTTCTATGTACAAAACTTGAAAGTAAGAATGGAATTATATGTTGTGCTGGAGTTCAGAGTGGGCATTTATCCAACCCCTCGCGTCTGTCTTCTAATGGGCATCACACCTTGGTGCAACATTACATAAATCAGACAAAAAGCTCATACTCATACAGTAAAAATAAATAAATGAAATAAATAAATAAATAAAATAAATAAATAAGTGATAGATAGATAGAGAGATAGATAGAAGATGAGAGATGATTACTGGTATGGATGGGGAACAGTGTGAAACGGAGTATTTTTTGTGTTGATGTCATTCAAGTACTACCGTCAATAGTCAACCAATTCTGTGGTAGACAGTTGTTCGCAAAAACAAAAATTCTTTCTGTTTTCCTCCCATTGAGGAGTTGAGACCATGATGAAAAAGATGTGGTTGAATATTACTGATATCAAAATTCTCTAAAATGAATCACACAGAACAGAAGAATAAGGATGAAGAGAGTATCTTGGAAATGATATTGAACTAGATATTCCAAGATGCTAAGACGCATGGTCCTGGGGGGAAAAGGGAATGTGGCTTCACTGGGAAGTGGAGGGAATGATGGCATCACTGAGACTTATTGAGTGTGAGGCATGGTTTGGGGGGCAGTGTGTCCATGCCTTCTTAAAATAGATGCTGTGGGGATTCTTTCCCTGAGGAGACATAAACAAAGTCTATTCCCTCCTTAAAGCCTCAATTTTAAAAAATCAAATTAGAATGCCACCAGTTATTTCACCCTGAAGAACGAATGAGTGTTACCTAGCTTAAACTAAAAAAAAAGCAATAGGGCAAAGGGATGCTTTGCAGGACCACGAGGTGCCCCCAAATTAACCATACTGGTAAACTGTCCAGCCGCCAAGTTCAATGGCAACAAAAAAAAAAAAAAAAAAAAAAAAAAAGACTTCATATGAATAGTAGTGTATTGAGCTTCTTCTAGTAAGGACAATTGACAATTGACAGTCTATTCAGTGAGTTATTAGTCCCTTAGCAGTGCATTTGGGGTAAATTATGGCTTCAGAAAGCAAGTTTATAGGAAGGTTTCAGCCATATCCATTAAGAATACAGGCAATGGCTTTCCCATAAAAGTCCACAAAAGAAAGATAAAAGCCAATGTTACTTAGAGTTTGATTCTCTATTGAAATCATCCATCAGTTAAAGATTATTTCAGAGAGCCGGGATTGTTGAACATGGATGAGTATGATCAAATTTGAGTTTGCCCAATATTTATTCAATCATGAATGAATCTAAATACATACTTGTATTAACTGCAAGGCAAAAGAATCAGATTTCCATCTACAGTTCTTCTCCTACCTATATTATAAATATGATATTATTCCCTAGACCAACATAGTTTCTTAATGTATTCTAAATTTTGCAACCCTTAGGGTTACAAGACGGTGCTCGCTTTACCACTCAGCAAAGAAGCTTCTTTTTGGCAACAGATGGGGACTATTTCAGAGTTCCACATCTGATCAAATACAGAGAACAAATCAACGTTAGGTATCCAGCCCTAAGTGAAACATCGAAATGGGATCTTTACACCTAAGATTCAATGAACATGGTGGAAGAGGGAGTGGAAAAAAAAAAATAAAGAATAAAAGAAACAGACAACAAGATGCCTGCTGCTAAGTAATGCATTCTATATATGATACAGAAATTTCACCAATGAAACCTCCATAGTATGGAAGTCTAATGAGATCTTTAAGAATGATGAAAGCAGTTGACTGGCCAAGCTGCAGGGGGGAGGTCATGTATCCATACCACATGTGAAGCCGTATAGGAAATCGTGGATTACAGAGGAAAGAATCAGTTTTCTCTAGGACTAACTCCCTGAGAAGTTATCTACTCCCTAATGGGAAACCCTAATCACAGGTATATAATGAGCACCACTAATGGGCACAGTGCATGATATATAGAAGAAGATTATCTATATAGTATAGAATAAATATATATAATGCACCATCTATATAGGTATATATATACATATATAATAAAGTATAGATATAGGTATATATATACGTATATAGATATGTATATATATAAAAAATTTAAAACAAAATATAGAATATTATCTGGGCGAACAGAAATGTTTTAATGCAAAACATTTAATGTTTTAAATATTAGAACGTTGACCTAATTGAAATATAAATTAATTTAATTATTTTGAGAATTGTTGTAAGTACCTTCTCAGGGAAAGGTACATGGTATGACAGCAAGTGGAAAATCCAGATAGGTCACTTTACATGAGCCAGTTATCATGCAAATATACAACTTTCACCTCAAAGAGGATAAAATATTGATAGTTCATCGTGCTGTCAAATATAAGTGACCTAGGAACACAGATTCAGTTTGCCTCAAACTCCATGTTCTACCAGGGTAACAGTTATGGTTTGGTTTTTGTTTTAGAGTAAACAGAGAAATAAATCATAAACCAAGACACTTTACAAGCACATTGTTAGAAACATCCAGTAGATAGGTTAGAGAAAAGCACTGTAGTCTCTGCTACAGACCTCAGACATTATCTGACAAGCTGGCGGCCTGTTTGTACATTGCAAAGGAATTACCTAATAGTCGCAAAAAGATTCAATTGCATACAGTGGTGTGTAATTAATAGCTAATGAGGGTCCAATACAGCCCAAGACAGTTTCTAATTAGGCCTTGAAGAGGTAAACATTTCAGCCTTGAATATTCTTTTTTTTTTTTGGTCACTTTGAATTCTAATTAGCTACTCATCAGGCAGGTGTGTCTTCTTCCTAGGAATTTTCATCACAGCAGCTTGGTCAACATAATGTCTAAGATATCTTTAATTGTTTATTGTTATTAAGTACTTCATGTAATATTCCATACTTTTTTCCAATAGTTTGGATACTTAGCATATTCTCTTCTGTATTAGATCATGGAACTGCCCCTTTAAGAGGCTGGTTACTCTAAAAGGCCAAATCCCACAGACTGAAGAAGTCAGGCAATGCCTTGCTACATACAGCTCTCTCACTGTCTGGGACTGAGACTTAAGAAGCTATACTGTGCTATGGTTTTATGGAGCCTAATTCATTGTCCTATCTAGTACCTAGTTTCTCCATGTTCCTTGTCATATAGGGTACTCCAGATTAAATTACATGGTTTGAAATTTCTTGCCACCTCCTAAAATGATCAAAGCCCAGTGTTTTCCTTCATTCAGAAGAATTTTCATCGCATCATTAATAATTAGGAAATGCAAATTAAAACTACTCCCAGATATCATCACACGCCATATGACTGGCGAAGATCAAGAAAACAAATGCTGGAGAGGTTGCAGGGAAAGGGGAACTCCCAACACTGCTGTGGGAATGTAAACATGTACAACCATTATGGAAAGCAGTGTGGAAGAACCCTTAAAAGACTCAAAATGAGCCTACCCACCTGACCCACCCATACCAACCCTGGGTATATACCTAAAAGATTCATCATAATCATCTACGGCAAGCTGCATGTACAGTCCTGTTTATTGCAGCTCTCTTCACAATAGTGAATAGCTGGAACCAACCCAAATGCCCCTCAAGACAAATGGTACATCTACACAAATGGAGTACTATATCATGATAAAGAAAGATGACATCATGAACTTTGCATGTAAATGTATGGAACTCTAAGCCAATTTGCTAAGTGAAGTAACACAGTCCCCAGAAAATGGTTTTCCCTCATTTGTGGATGCCCAACAGCAATTCCCCAGTTGAAAGACAATATGAACAGAATTATGGTTAGATTCTTTGTAAATCCTGAAAGCAACTACGGTGTTTTATAATGTAAACCCTCTTAACAGCTTCTAAAATTGACCCCCCACATAGTTCAGCTCTGTAATTCTGTAGATAGGTGGAAGGTAAAGGTATTCATATTTTTAGAGAATATAAAATGAAAGAGGAAATGTGAATTCCTAACATAAAAGGTATGCCACTGAACCTACAACAGCAACGAACATAAGGACTGGTCAAAGCCAGATGGATAGAGTGAAATCCTGCCCAACAAATACACCTCTGCGAAAACACTTTAAAAAGACGAATAGAAGGATACTGTACATATATGGCAAAATGAATGAACTGGGTGGGTGGGGGAAGAGAACCAGGAATATGTCTAACGGAACTAAAAATGATATATGAAAGTACCAAACATCAATAAAAAGTGTTATATTAAAAAATAAAAAAAGAAGAGTTCTGTAATCCTGTTTCGTCCAAGCCTCTCCCTAATCTGAATCTGTCCTTCAAGACTCTCCCTGGTCTGAACCTATCCTACAGGTCTTTCCCTCGTCTGAACCCATCCACCAGGCCTCTTGAAATTGTTCTATTACATTACTAAAATTGAAATAAAAGATTTACCAAGATATTTATGTGATTAAAAAGCAGTTACTCTAAAATTCTGGAAAGGAAAAATTGTGAAATAGTCCTAAAGAAATTGCAGATAGTAAATATAGGTAAACAAAGTTAAATACAAAATTTTGATATTAAATATAATCATGGACTGTATAGATTGCCCAGTGGTTAGAAGCACTGGCTGCTCTTGCAAAGGACCATGATTCACTTCACAGCACCCACATGGCAGCTAAGAACTGTCCATACCTCCAGTTCCCGGGGAATCCAATGCACTCTCCTGCCCTCCTCAGGCACTGGAGGACAGGGAAATACAAATTAAAAAACACTTGTGATTTCATATGTCTTCGGTTAGAATAGCTAATCCTTGAACAAATGATGACAATGCTGGCAAGGCTGTGGGGTGATAGCTGGTCTATACAACTTGAAATCAGTGTGGATGTTCCTTACAAATCTAGAACTAGATCTAGGACATGTGAGCATATACTCAAAAAATTCTATATTCTACTACAAACATACTTGCTCACCCATGTTCATTTATGATGCTCTTTTCACAATTGTAGTAGACAGTATGCTAACAATTATGCATGCGCAGAGTTTGTCCCTCACGCTAATCTGCCCTAGGCAGGTGAGACCATACAAGCAGCTGAGTTTTGGCAAACTGGGCCAATCAGAAGGTGACGAGAGGAGAGCTGCAATAGACAGGTACATAACCAACCCCTAAAACCCGGGCCCCAATAAACGTTCTGAGTCCCATGACATCGGCGCCCTCCTGTCTTCAATCACCCAATTCCAGTCTGTGTCTTTACTCTGCACCTCTCACCCCCCATTCCTTCATCAGACCCCGAATTCCCCAGCAGGCCTGGGGGATAGTCTACACACAACAGCCAGGAAATTGGAAATAACCTAGATGCCCATTAACAGATGAATGGAGAGTGAAAGTATAGTATTGTCACACAATGCAATATTAACATTTTAAGGAAAATGAACTTACAAAATCCATAGGTAAATGAATAGAGCAAGAAACATTCTTAGTGAAGAAACTCAGACCCAGAAAGACTCACGTGATTCTTTCTCTCATAAGTGGGATGTTAGCCTGAATCGTTAGATATGTGTGTTTCAAAAAGGGGAAATCCATAGAAATCAGGAGACTAGTAAATCGAAACGGAGAGTGCTTCTGGAATAGATGATAAATACATGATAGATAGAAGGGGAAAGGAATGGTTAAAGTAGGTAGGAAATGGGAGTTTGGTGTAGAGAGAAAGAAGTATGTGGATGGGTAACTAACACTAGGGATCTTTGGAAAAAGTCACATGGAGACCGCTACTATAGAAGCTTCTTTATATTATATAGTTTAAATGACTTACTCTATAAGAGTGGGACTATGTCTCTGTCAGAGAACACAGCCTAGAAAATTAGAAGCCTAATGTCAGGAATGGACTCCCGCTTCTAGAATTGTTGACCATAGATGTCCTATAGCCCCTCAAAAATTGGTTACTGATTGGCTTTAAAATTAGCAACCAACTTTGTCCAAGGACGTATTGGATGAAAAGACTACTTATAGAGTCATCAACAGAGACATCAATCTGGTACTGAATGTCAAAAGCCTTATCTCTACTGGATAGCTATCATAGTCCTGAAAGATGTATGCATGATACCAGAAGAGAAAGTTATCATCATCTTTATCCAGATGTGAAACCTGGAACGACGTAATGAAGTGGCCTGGCAAATACTGATGCAATAGTTGGCACAAATTGTGTTATGGGAGTAACCCACCACTTTCTGGTTCAATTTGAGGCCTGCTTCACAAGATAAATCTCATAACTGACAGTGTTTTAAGAGACAAGAACCCATGACTAGACGGTCTTAGAGCTGGAGGGAAAGATAATATTATTCGGGCTTAAATTGGCTGAATTAACCATTTTTAGGCCATTATTATAACTCAATGATTATGCTTCCTTTTTCAAACAGTTTAACAGAGAAGCTTCTTTGTACATTAGATGGAAATTAATACAGAGACAATGCAGGGAATAAAGACTGTGGGATGCTCGTCCCAAAAAGGGAGACCTGTATAATTCTCTCTCCTTCCAATGCTTAAGGATCATTGTGAGGGGCTGGATAGATCTAGCAGTTAAGGTAACTGGCTGTTCTTGCAGAGGACGCTAAGTTCGATCACAGCACCCACATGGCACCCCACACTCGTTAGGACAACTCCAGTTCCAGGGGGAAGCCGACACCCATCTCTGTTTTGTTTTTTTAAGTTTTTTTTGTTATTTAGCTCTGTATGTGTATGAATGTTAATGTCGGCATGCAAGGTCTGTGCACCCGTGTCGTGCATGCCGCGGGGTCAGAGAGGGTGGTGGATTCCCCTGGAACTGGAGCTCCTGGAACTGGAGTTCTGTAATTGGAGTTTCAGATTGTTTTCGGCCGCCATGTGGGGGCTGGGGATCGACCCGGAGTCCTCTGCAAGAGCAGTCGGTGCTCTTACACCGACTAGGTCATCCTCTCGCCACCCCCGACACCCGCTTCTGACCTCCGTGGCCATTGCACGACACGGTGCACAACCTACCGCAGACATACATTCAAATAAAAAAGTAAATAAATACTAAATAAATAAATAAATAATAAATAAATTAAAATAAAAGAAAGATCATTGTGAGTCAGAGAGATTGCAAGAGACAGAGGTGGTAGATAAATAGGAAGAAAATGTTTTCTGGACACAACAGGCAGGTGCAGCTATAAACGCCAAGTGCTCGTGACAAGCACCACAAGGAGATTGCTCAAGCTACCAAAAATCTATCATAGAAAGAAATATTGAAACTGAATAGTTGCTTGGATAGGAGAAATAATAATTTTCTTTAGCCGGGCATTGGTCACAATGCCTTTATTCCTATCACTTGGAAGGCAGAGGCAGCGGAACTTGTGTGAGTTCAAGCCAGCCTGGTCTTACACAGTGAGTTTCCAGGATAGCTGGGGCTACAGGGAGACCCTGTCTCGAAAAGACCAAAAAATAAAATAAAATAAGTTTTCTTTAAAAGATGTGACTCCATGTAGGTTTGACCAGGCTCCAGAGGATGGACCCAATCCAAGAGCATTTGGAAACACAAATTAAGCTTATTAAGCTTTTAAAAAATGTAAATGAAAGACATGAATGAAGAGCCTGTGGGAGGTGAAGATGAGAAGAAGAGGGCTTGAATACGATCAAAATACATTATGAGTTTTTTCAAGAATCCTTAAATAATTTAAAAATTAAGTATAATTTGCAATTTGAAATGATTATTAGTTTATGTCATTTCAGTCTGCTTTTCAATAATAAATGGTTTTGTGAAACACACAATACATTTGCAGGAAATCTGATATAAGCTCTTACCTCTAAAAATTAACTCATTAATGTTGAGTGGCATTTCTTCTCTGAGCATAATGTGATGTGATCCTCTTTGTACCAATAGCCATCACAACTGAAGCTGAACAATATCTTGGTATCTAGGTCTGTGGTAATGATAAGGGAGCTTCAGAAACTCCCTAGTCATCAAACTTTCCCTAGCTGCAAGTGATTTGGGGAGATTCTACACTATATAGGAAGAAGCTTCATTGAAATCAGGGCTCCATGGTTCAGCTTCTATAAGACAACCATCCATGACTGGGTGGGAGTTTGCAATGACGTGGCTATTTGGTGCTTCCCTTACTCCTGTAGGTTACTCCATCCATTAAATTCCCTGTGTTTAGAAGGCTGGATTTGATGAAATCATACTGTGGTCTGTCTTTGGTACCAGTCTGGTGTGAATAAGCATTTATTTGCATTTCCCTAGGAAAATTCAACACAATAATTACTCAATTGCTAATCATTCAATTTTATATAAAATATTAAAAATACCTGTAGAATTAAAAACAGTTTAAGAGCACTGGATGTTCTTGGCGAGAGAACTGGGTTTGAATCCCAGAACCCACATGGGGCTAACAACAGGTCTGCGTAACTCCAGTTCCAGGGGGATCTGATGCCCTCTTTCTCGTCCCCAGGAACTGTACAACATAGGTGAACTTAAAGACATTCAAGCATAACATTAAATTAAAATCAAATGAAATCAAAAAAGTGTGCCTTCCTAAGAAGGCATTAAATATCTACCCATTAACTCCAATAATATCTTCATTGCTCTGTGTAGAAATTATGCACATCTCTCCATACTGACTTCAGGCTTACTGACATTATCAGCTTTCACCACAGTATATGTGTAATCATAACATATTTCACATATGAGCATATCACAGCAAGAGTCACATGTAACACATGGATACTTTATTTTTATTATAGATTCTAGAATAAGAAACTTATACCAACACACAAACATATGCACATCAAAACTGCAGATAAGTCAATCTGTAAATATATTAATATGAAAATAAATATGGTTACAAGCCACCCATTTTGGATTCGTTTGTTCCCTGACACTATGTCATAAATAATTCTGGCAAATATTGGTATAGGAAAATTGGGAATGTTTCAGAGTTTGAAAGAAGCTTTGCATCTAGCCTCAGGTAATTTTAAACAGAAGTTAAGTTGTCAGATGTTCATGGTTATAGAAATTCCTGTTGAGTCCTTGGCCTTCAAGTCTTTTTCTCTAAATTTGAAGAATGAAATTCATAAACCACCACAGGACTCAAGGGAAAGAACGAAGAGCTCTTAGAGCAATAGAGGGTCTCAGGAAATAGGGTACAATTTAACTGCTAGTCAGGAGGTTTTTTTTGTTAATAAAAATTTTTAAAATTGTATTTTTAACATTTTTATTTGATCTTTTGAAGTTTCATCGAATGGTACGTAAGTGTATTTCCCTCTCCCCAATCTGTTGCCCGCCAAGACCCCATAAGACCGTATGCATCCACCAACCTTGTAAGTCCTATTTAGTCAAAAAGCATTTGTATGCATATGTTCCACATCCTCTCCAGCATTTGGAAGTCCTTTCATTATTTTGATCGTAGCCAACTGATGAAAAAAGGGATCTTAAAGTGGTGTTTTATTTTAATTTCTCTGATTACTAAGGGTGTTGAACCGTTTTAAGCTGTTTCTTAGCTATTTTTATTTCTCTTTGTTGGAAATTCTTTGTCATCCAGGCTATACTCATCTTTTTACTGATTTAGTTGTTTTTCTTTTTCTTTGTTTTTAAGTTTTGTTGCCATATTCTTGACATGAATCCTCTGTCAGATGTGTGGCTGTTAATGATTTTGTCCCACTCAGTGGGTTTGCTCTTCAGTTTCCCTGGTTTTTTCTTTTGCTGTATGGAAGCTTTGTAGTTTAACAAGGTCACATTTATTGATTGTTGACCTCAATGCTTGAGCAGCTGATCTGGATTTAGAAAGACTTTCCTATGCCTTAATTTGGAGGGTACTGCCCTCATGTGTTCATTTAGGAGTGTCCAGATTTTCCAGGTTTTATTTGATGTCTTGGTCTATTTGGAGTTGACTTTTGGTTCAGGGTGAAAGAGAAATATCCAACTTCAGTCTTTTGCAGGTGGATATCCAGTTTTCACAAGCACCATTTGGAATGAGCTGTCTTTCCTCCATTGTGTTGTTCGTCGCCGCTTTGTCAAATATTCAGGTGGCTAAAATTGTATGGTCTTCCATATCTGGGTCGCTATTGTGTTCCATGAGCTAGAGGCTAGTTTTGTGCCACACCATGCAGTTTTTGTGACGGGAGTACTGGTAAAAATATAATCTGAGCTCTTGTATAGTGATGCCCCAAGAATGGTTCCTTTTTACCCAAGATTGTTGTTGGCTATTCGGGTCTTTTGTTGATGTTATATGAAGTTTTAGGAATTTTTTTGGCTCTGTGAAGAATGTCATGGGCATTTTGATTGTCATTGCAATGTATCTATAGATTGCTTTTTGTCATTTTTGCAATGTTAATTCTACAAATCCATGAGCATGTTATGTCTTTCCATCTCCTTCCTAGTGTCTTATTCTAAATCTCCTTTTCTTTAAAGATTTGAACCTTTCATTGTAGGGATCTTTTATAGTACTGGTAGTGAATTCCTACTAATTCTAAATTTCCTAAATATTTTATTTTTTGGAGGGTGATTGTGATGGGAAGGGTTTCCCTGAATGCTGTTAGTGATTGTGTTGTTAGGTATATATAGGAAGGCTACGGAGTTTTGTAAGTTGAGTTGGAACCTGCCACTTCACTGAAGGATTAATCATATCTTTAAGTTATTATGGTGGATATTGTTGGGGATAATCATATGTATAATATAGTATAATAATACTCAACAAAATAGTATAATTTTTGGACATATTCTTTACAATTAATTTTATTTTTTTCCTTCTCGTTTCTTATTGCTCGTTGCAAGAGTTTCATTCACATAGTTTCATGTTCCAATACTGACAGTCATGTCTGGTTTCCTGATTTTAATGGAACGCTCCCAGCTTTTGTCTCCAGTTAGAAGGATGTGAGTTATTAGTTTTCTGTATATAGCTTTAATTAGGTTGAGGTATGTTCCCTCCAACCTATTCCGTCTAGGACTTTTATTATGAATGCATGTTGTTTTTTATCAAAGGCCTTTTCTACTCTATTGAGATGACCATGTGGTTTTTTTTTTTTTTTTTTTTTCTAATTTTTAAAAATAATCATATTTTATTGACATACATTAATGGGAAACATCCCTGCATTCTGGATAACCAGATGATTAGGCGGAGTGTAAGGAAATCCAGCTGGAATTGCGGGCTGCTTTCCAACTAGCACCAGCCCCAAGAGGAACAAGCAGCATGGCCTAGGTGCGAGATGCTGGACGGGGCAAGGTGTGCAGTGGCAAAGAACTGGGGACTTATGAATGGCTCTGGGAACTGAACGTCATTTATTTTTATAAAAGCAGGCTGTAGCGCAGAGGAGTAAATCTGAAATTTCGAGTACATTTCCCAGCACAGATTCTGGCCATTTATTTTTATTAATTATCGCACGCATACACAGGCTAAGGTAGGCCTGTACAGCAATATAGTCTGGACACTCATTTGATCAACTTGATTGAACATACAAGCCCCCGCCCCCCGTGCTGGATAGTGGGACCCATGGGCTGTGTGGGTTTGGGCACAACTGCTTGCAAATTGGTTTTACATGAAGGATGTTTGTACTCATAAATTATTACTTAATGTTAAAAAATGAAAAAAACCTGAGAGAAAGATGCAGGACAGTTATGGCAGAATGCATGATCTGGGATGGGATGGGGTGGGGGGAAGGGAAAGGGAAACATGCCTGAACTTATTTGGAAAATGATGTATGAAATACACAAAGCATCAATAAAAAGTGAAAAGAAAAAGAAAGATGACATCCTGAACTTTGCAGGTAAATGGATGGAATTAGAAGCCATTATGCTAAGTGAAGTACAAAAACAAAAGGTATCCCTCATTTGTGTATTCTAGCACCAAATACCTAGTAGTAATAAGGCAAACTGAGCAAAGTTAATGTTATATATATGTATATTTTTTCTTTTTTTCTTTTTATCTGAAAGCAACTAGGCCATTTTACTGTTAATCCCTTAGAATCTGGAATTAATCTACCACTTCTCAGAATTTGTAATTGTGGTATATGGAGGGAGAGTATGTATGCATACTTCAGAGTAATATAAAATTAAAGGGGAAAATGTGAATTCCTAAACATGTGAGATTAACATACAGTTTACTTTCAGACGTCATAATTTTGGTATATGTGTGACATACATATATGCATATTTTGGAGCAATACAAATTGGAGGGAATAGCAACAACAAAAGGCCTGGGTCAAAGAACTGACTGAAACAGTAAATTTGTGCCCCAAACAATAAACCTCTGCATAGAAACACTTTAAAAAGCCTGAAAAAAAGATGAAAGACATGTATGATAAAATGCATGAACTCTGGTGGAGTGGGGGGCGTGGAAAGTGGAATGAGTCTAAATTGGACTGAGGAATGTTGTATGGATTGCATAAAACTTCAATAAAAATAATAAAAAGAAAAAAAGGAAAAAGAAGATGAAAATAACAATTAGCGACCATAATAATTATAAACTGCCAATGTCCTTGGATGGTTCACTGCAAAACTTTCACATCAGTTCCTGATATGGGAAATATTAATAGGTTATCTCTTTATTGTAGAGATAAAAGCATAGGTAAATAAGGGAACTTCAGAAGTACAGGGGAACTTGCCTCTGGCTGGTTCCCTTTTCTTCCGAAGATGGTCCCCCATTTCTGTTTCCTTAGTGCATATATCCCATGACTCTCTCTTGCTTTCCTTATATGTTCTGTCCCTTTTGTTTCCACACAATTTCTTTCTTTTTTTTTTTTTTTTTTTTTTTTTTTGGGGTAGTTTTGGGACAAAATGGTCTCCTTGTAGCGCCAGCTGTCCTGGAACCTCACTCTGTAGACCAGGCTTGGCTTGAAAACTCACAAAGATCCACCTGCTTGCTGACTCAAGTGCTAGATTAAAGCATGAACAACCATGCCCGCCCACCCAATTTCTTAATATTTTATGTGAAACAACCAAAATTATATATGACAATATTTATAAAAAGAAAATTAGTGGAACTATAGATGCATTTTCATAGCAATGATTTCTTCCCGTGCTTTCTCTGTTTATAATGTGCAGTTTGACAAGATAAGGGATGAGTGGGGGCCAGACAGTGCCAGGACCTTTTGTCTCTCCTGCTGTATACAAGACATGGACAGAAAGGTTATTATTTCAGAGACTCTTAACAGGGCTCTGAAAAAGAGCAGACACTCTAAGCAGTAGTATCATTTGCTTGCAGGATACAGAGAGAATTCAAATGTGCTCTATATCTGAACGAAACAGAAAGTCATCACTCCATCAAGAAACTTGATAAATAAATAATATAATATTGATAGTAGAGCTATCGATAGATCTGTAGATATACATTAGTTGAAAACAAAACCAGAAAGCTCTGTTGTTAAACACAGCTGAAGTGCAAAAAAGTATGCCTTTTGGAATAAAAATTAATATGATAGGGAGGTGGGAGGTGATCTGAGAAGAGATGGGGAAGGGGTCGAATAGGATCAAAGTACATTTGACTTTTTCAAATATCAATCAATATTTTTTTAAAGATGGGAGTGGCATTGTAAGGACAAGAAACAATCCTCTGCTGAAGAAATGTTCTAGTTCCTAGTTCCTTTCCATGTTGTTGTGACAATTATCACAGGACTAAGGGGTAACTTAGGAGAGAAAGGGTTTATTCATCTTAACCTCCTAGGTCACAATTCATCACTGTGGAGCGTCAGGTAGCAGGAACCCAGGGCAGGGGCACAAGCAGGAGCCTTGGAGGAACGGTGCTTATGTGCTCTCTCTCTGGTTCACTAACTCTGCTCACTCACTCCAGGACAATTCTCAGCTAGCTTTCTGGTGATCCTAGGATCACCTGCCAGGATGGTCCCACCCCTAGTAGGGTGGGCCTTCCTGCATCAGTCAACAATCTGGATAATGCCCCCACAGACCCAATGTGTTCCACTCAAATCCTCCATTGAATCATCTCCTCAAGATGATTCTAGACTGTGGCAAGTTGATCCTCAAGGTTAACCAGGACAAAAACCAGTTCCGTAAATTTACATTTTACTTATGTTTGCATAAAAGAAATTTTATTTCCACCATTTCCCTGATAATATGCTAGGTATGGTCTCTTTCTTATGAAGCAGGCCTTACATCCAATCAAAGGCTGATTGTTACTCAACATAATATTGTTGCCCTGTTACACCAGTAGGACATATCTTTATAGGTCCGGTTTACTATAGCTATAAGGTTCACAGACTGGATGCTGACCATTTTCTATCCGTAGCATGTGTAGAGCTTTCTAGGACTGGAAAGCTAATCAGTATAGCATGAGCTCAAGGCCAGGAACTACTTGAAAATTCCTTATTCACTATGTAAATTTAAACAAATCGCTCGACTCTTTGATAGCCAGACACAAGTGTGAAAAAGTTTATCTAAAGTGTTAGTAAGACTGGGGCTTTGCCAGAAATCTGTAAAATCTGTAAGGGTATATCAACTACTACTACTAATACAGAGATTCTGTTGTTAGAGGAAAATATATATGAAATGTTGAGAAAAATAGTCAAGTGAATTTAATTGTTATAAGACAATCCATGTGTCTTTTTTTTATATTAATTTTATTTATTTTCCTGTATGTGTATGAATGTACTGTCTGCATGCAAGTCTGTGCACCCGGGTCGTGCAATGCCGCGGAGGTCAGAAGAGGTGCGGATTCCCCTGGAACTGGAGTTCCCTGGAATTGGAGCTTCAGACGGCTCTCACCGCCATGTGGGTGGCTGGGGATGAACCCGGTCCTCGTGCAAGAGCGGTCAGCGTCGTAACCGCTAGGCATCTCTCCAGCCCCTTTTTTTTTAATTATAAAAGATATATATTTTTATTTTTAGCATCTTATAAAAATGTTTCCTAATGCCAAAATTGCATCTGTCTTCACTTGATTCCTTTCAGGTAGCAGATACCTGGTCTTTCATTATGGGGCTGTACATGCTTCCTGATGCATCAGAAACTGCGCGTAATCTTCCTTATAGCTTTTCCTCACTTTGAAATGACTATTTGTTTTGAAGCAATGTCCTCTGAATGGAACATTCATCCTAGGAAGCTGTTGAGATCAGAACTTAGGGATCTTTCAAACTAGGAACTCAAACTAGAGCAGACTTTCTGAAATTTACAAGATTCACAAACCTCCTCCCTAAAATTATATGATTCCTGTGGAAAAGAGACTTTCTAATAGACAAAGCTCCTACTGGACACTCTGGGAAGGCAGCTTTCTTGAACTGCCACTCACTTTGGGTGGCTTTCTGGTGATGCAGCTGCCTTTCAGTCATCCCTGCTCCAGCAAGTGGCAACTCCCTCATGCTCTATGAGTAATCTCACTAAGATAATTGGTTCACCATGCTGATTAGTGTTAGAATTATTAATTTTGTCTGCCATTATTAAATGTCTAGCCATCAGTGTCCTATCTGAGGCAGCTAAACACTTAAAAAGCCTACATGACTTTTTTTTTTTTTTTTTTGCACTGAATTCATGAAATCATAGTCTTCAACCCTGTCTTAGTTTATTTCAATCTAAAGTGGTTTTCTATTACCTGACTCCATTGTAGTTCATTTATTTTCTATTTGAATATGCCATTGCCTGATTTCAGTACCTTATTGTAATATCTTAAGCTCCCCATTTAATTACAAGTGCTCAGCTCCTTTGTTATTCCACAAAACCTAGCATTATCTCCTGAGCTTAAAAACAACCTAGACATAAACTCTGTTGACAAGAACAATCAAATATTTAATAGGAGTAATTTAAAGATTTACTTGCCAGTAAAGGTCCTTGTCTACAAAAATCATTTGCAGTTATATTTGTTCTGCTATTTTCCTAAGAGATTATCTTTTTTCTGTTTATTTCTAGTTTTCAAGGTTGCAAAACTATCAAAGGCATTTTGAGAAGTTATAATACCTTTTATTCAGATGTGATTCTTTAACAGCAAATAATATCAATAGCAAATAACAAGTAAAATTGACAGTTTGTTAGTCACAATATAATAGTATAAACAAATGAAAATTTCAGAATGAATCTTATCTCAGAGAATGAAAATCGAATCAGATTACTATATGTGGGAGCAAGTAAATGTACAATAAGAATTTTTTTTGTGCTTTTCTAACATATTCCCAATTTATCAGTTAACTTCTCAAAAATATTATTAAATACTACTACTACAAAACTGGGTTACAGTGTCAGTTGAAACTTTTGCCCTGAATTTGTATTCTTGGTTAGGGGCAGAGAAAAGTTAGTAGGCATGCAATATAAAATAATAAGAATCTATAGGTCACTTCAGCAGTAAAGGATATTTAAGAGGCTAATTTAAAGTAGGATACTCAGAGAAACAGGCTGGATTCAACTCAGATCATTTTTTATTAACAACAGTTTGAGTGAATAATTGTCTGGTTGGAAGAAACTAACTATGGTAGTCAGTTTTCACTTTATTCAGGCATATCAATTACTTTATGACTATCTCTCAGGAACTGCAGAATAACTTAAATTGCAATGTTGGGATAGTACATAAAAGGTTACTTGAAGAGGAAGTAAGAGACAAGTCTGCTTTAGGGTTAAAAGCTAACTATGCAGTTAACACAAATATCCATGAAGACAGTAAACAGAAATAGGAGAGAGACAGCTGTCTTGTTCCTTTCCTCCTGTGCTAAGACTACAAAAGCCCCAGTGTCCTGGTAATATTTCTCTCCCATGGATCAATTTAATTTGAAGTGGTTCAAATTTTAATATCAGTTTATTTTATATGTAAACATATCTTTAATAGAGTCCATAATAATTGTTGTTTGTTTTAGTGATGGCCCTTTACTTGGAGGACTTTTTATATCATTTCTTTTCTCTGACTAATGTACATTTTTAGAGTTCATCCTATGTGTGGTTAATAAGATAAATACCTCTTTGTTATTACACACTCTTTTTCCCCACTAGTGGCTTCGTCCCACACCACAACTGCAGTGAAGTGATGTTATTGAATGATTATGGAGAATTTACTCCTTCAAGATGTTGAAACATAGGGTTTTATTTTAAGTGCATTTTCGTTAACCCTAAGGATTAATGTTGCTAAAATTATAGAAGTATATTTTAAATGAAATTATATCATATATTTGGATTAGCATAATGTTTTAAAACTCTGGCACATATTTTTTTTCATGTTTAAACAAACATAGATCCCAACTAATGATGAGGGTTATCTTTAGGCACTAGGAGGCCTACATCCACCAATTAGAGTGTATTTCATGTTTTATTGGGTCCTATAATCATGGAAGTATGCAAATTCTTTGGCATGTTACTTTGTACATTATTCTTTAAATGGGACATTAAAGTCAGCTCTCCTAAAATCTTGACTGTCACTAAAACATCTTTTCATTTCCAAATGCAGGAAATGAGCATAAGCAGAGTCAGAGAGTTATCACTTTACTTTTATTTCAAAACAAATGTTCAGACATTTAACTTTCCTGAACAACAATTTTCCTGCTCTTATTTATCTTATTTTAAAGTGTTTCCATGAGTAAGGGCAGAGACAAAAATAATTTGTAGATTTGTTTTTGAGACTAGTATGTATCAAGAAAATAGTGGAAAAGGATGAATACAGAGGCATTTGAGGTAAGGAAAAACAGTGTCTCAAATACAGATTAAAACCGTGAATGTGTTTAGAGACTGGAATGATTCTGGATCAGTATTTTAAGCCACAAGATTTTCTATCTCATTAGATATTAGTTAAGTTGAAAGCTGAAAAATAAACCCAAAGAGTTCATTGTTAACTAAAGTGGGAGCATATGGAAAAGTAAATTGTGAGGTATCTAGTAAAAAAATGTAAGAGGGGATGTTCAGGAACAATTTTATTTGTACATGAGAGACAGAAGTAAAGAGAAAGTCTCAAGTAGTCTTACAGATTTTAGGAGTCATAGTTTGATGATAGTCAAAAGCAATATTTCAGAACGAATAAGGCCAAATAAGCTTAGGACTTGTGCTATAAATGCCGGGACAGTCCAGTGTAAACACTGGACCTTAAATAGGACACAGTTGAACAGAGTCACTCTGTGTCTATCTTTTCCTTTCTCTCTGAAAAGAAGTAAGGAACAGAGAAGACTCTTAAATGGATAACGATGGAAATTTCAATAGATGTACGCAACCTTTTCCTTTATTATATTAACATTTTTAATTGGTATAAGATAAAATTTTCCTTCAGAGAACAAGAACTGCACACCCCCCCCCCCCCCCCCCCCGTTCTGAAATTCAGTTTGATGACTGGATGTTATTGTTAAAATATTTAATTTGCCAGAGAGAAATGAGGATATTTTTAAAACAATTTTTATATTCCTAAAGATAGAGAAAAGTATTTGATTTTGGAAATTATCACTTAAAGTAGAGTTAAAATTATACCAAATTTTCAATGGATCCTTTGTTATTTGTTATTATGTTTTGTCAGGCTTTGCACGTGTTTCAGTTTACACATTATTTTTGCTTTATTTTTCACTGCCTAAGAGTTGTNAGTTCCAGGACAGCCAGAGTCTACAGGGAGACACTGTCTCAAAAAAAGACAAAAAAAAAAAAAAAAAAAAATAGAAAGGAATTTTGCCTCAGGACAAAGCATACTTGAAATTTCAATAATAACCATTAGGGTCCTAGAATCCACATCAGACACACCAAAGGATGGAAAACCAAGACTTTACTTCAGGGGAAAAAGTAAACCTGCATGCTGGGGTTGGAGGGAAAGGGCTCCGACCATGATAAGCTGGCTCACAGGCCTTTTATACAGGGTCTAGGGGAATTTTAGTGGGGTTTGGGTAACTTCATAACTCATAAGTTTTGGAGTGATTACCAAATAGTGATGATAACCAAGTGATTTGATACCTAAGCAAGAAAGGACTTGGCTGATGTTAAACCTGTGCAAGGGATGGGTCCAAAGGGAAAGAATTGAATTATCTCTAGAGAGCATGCATTTGCTCTTGGGCACCAGCCAATAAGACCATCTAACTAATGGCTCTTCTGGCTCTGATAATTAAATACCTTTTGGGTCAAAAAATTCATAAGTTGAAACATTTGATGATAGAGCTTATTCTACTTTGCCGTCAAACATTTGATAATAGAGCTTATTTTAGTTTGCCTTCAATTAACAAACCACCCTGACCAATACCAACTTGGGGAGGAAAGGGTTTATTGGTTTATATTGTCCAGTTCACAATTTATCACTGAGGGAGCCCAAGGTTGGAACTCAGGGCAGGAACCCGGAGGCAGGAGAGGAAGCACACATGCAAGCTATGGAGGGATGGTGCTTATTGCCAGGGTTGGCACCTCCCACAGTGGGCTTGATCAATCAAAATAAGAAAATGCCTCACAGACATGGCCACAGACCAGTCCAATGGAGGAAGTTCCTCAGTTAGGACTCCCTCTACCCAAGTGTGCCAAGTAAACTACTAAACTATCCAGCATAGAGCACTTGGGAAAGCATTCGCTTTGGAAGAAAACTTGAGTATGGAGCCCTCAAGGTGGGCTCAGTACCTCTGTAAAAAAAAAAATGCCTTCTTTAATTGACTAATAGACATAAGAACTGTGAAAAGGATTATACTCTGTTCAGAACCAAGTATAATACTAAAGTCCTTGGGCTATGCACTTAGGCAAAGTATATTAATGCAGGAGCTCTGACATCAGCAATGGATTGTTCTACCAGGGGGATGTTGGCCAGGGGATCCAAGGCCCCACAAAAGGTAAGGGCTCCTTGCTCTCATTTTGGTTTACCTGCAGGAGGAGAGGCGATAGAGACCCTGCTGCCGAAGACCTGACGTTAACATGGGAGGGATGTTTTGCAGAACCGCACATGCAAGTGTACAGAGAGGCCGCTGGAATGCCAGAGAGTGTTACCAATGGCCACTAAACCAATAAAGCCAAATACGGGTCTCCCTGAAGCAAGAACTCCACTGTCCAGCACCAGCGACACCTCACTGCCCGGAAATACTGTGCAAGAGGGCAGCCATGTGCCTGTATACCCAAATATAATTGGCTATTGCTCTCTCCTTGGAGGAATAACCCATGGCGATGCCACAAGCTTACATCCTCATCAGGTTAGGAGATGTTATAAGCCACAGTAAGACCCTGTCTATATTTACAGGGGGGAAAATGTAATTCATGGATTAACATATCATCCAAACATATGTGTCTATGCCAAATAAACCTACACAAACCATTAGTGCTGCTTAAATACCTATATATCTAATTGCTTGTGCTTCATTAGTAGGATCAAAAGGTTACTCCTGGACAACCTGTCAGCCCATGAAAGGAAACAGCCAGAACGGACCAGAGTCCAATTCAACAGCTCCAGAGAGAGGACTGTTGCTTCTCATCCACCCTGTGCCCCTTGTCTAAGCGACGGGACAATCTGCTGAAGAGGGGCCGTGGTAGAATGTAAAGGCGCGATTGGGGTGAATGGGTAAACTAAACAGCATTAGCCTGGACACTCATTTGATCAATGATTGAACAAACAACTTGTCACCCCCCACTGCATGGTGGGGCTGGGGGGATTGGGCACAGCAGCCCCTCAGACTTGGTTTTGCACGAAGGATGCTTGTACTCATGGATTATACGTAAATCTAAAAAAGTGAAAAAAAAAACTGAGAGAAAGATGCAGGACAGTTATGGCAGAATGCAGTCTGGGATGGGTGGGGGGGGAAGGGAAAGGGAAATATGGCTGATCTGAATTGAAAATATTGTATGAAATGCACAAAGCATCAATGAAAAATTAAATTTAAAAAAAGTTGAACTCGTCTCTCACCTATCTTCTCATCTCTTTTCTCTCCCTCTCTCTCCTCTCGTCCTCTCTCATCTCTCTCTCATCCTCCCTCGCATCATCTCTCTCCCTCTCTCTGTTTCTTCTCTTCTCTCCTCTCTGTCACTCTCTCTTGGTATATGTGTCTGGGTGTGTGTAGGGTTTCTTTCACATGTCTGCAAGTTAAGAACCATCTTCATGTGGAACAAAATAAGGTAATTTCTTGAGCTTTGATTTAACTTCCAGAACTTTGAGAAGTGCTGTTTTTGAGGGCTACTGCCTATGGTATTATATTATAGAAGCCCAAGATGAAGAGGACACTGTGACATAACTTATCTAGAAATGTGAATAAGAACATCATCCCCAAGTAATATTTGTACTTCTTTACTTTGGTAAAAGTTAATTTTAATGGAGTTAGCTAAATAGTAAATATACCTGGAAATTGTAGTACATGTGCTTTAATTCTAATACTTATTACTGTAAATCATTCAATTATACGAAAAAATTACAATTAAAAGAATTCATGAAAACATTAAGTCTCCTAGCTTTCATTTTCTTTTTTATTTTTTTTTTAATTTTTTTTTTATTAAATTTTTTTTATTTATTTCTGTATGTGTATGAATGTACTGTCTGCATGCAAGTCTGTGCACCCATGTCGTGCAACGCCGCGGAGGTCAGAAGAGGGTCTCGGAGTCCCCTGGAACTGGAGTTCTCCTGGAATTGGAGCTTCAGACGGTTCTCAGCCGCCATGTGGGTGCTGGGGATCGAACCCGGGTCCTCTGTAAGAGCGGTCGGCGCTCTTAACCGCTAGGCCATCTCTCCAGTCCCCTCTGCTTTCATTTTCACTACAATACTTTACTGTAATAATCACTGAAACAATCGTCTCTACTTTCATTTTCTTTATAATACTTTATTGTAATAATCACTCAAATACTAGTAAAATTATAATTAAGATAGATTCATTAAAACAATAGTCTCTACTTTCATTTTCACTTGAATTTAATATTTGATTAAAATCTACCCCAAATTAATAAAATTATATAAGAATGTTCTTAAATTTTTCTATGCACATTGTTTCAAAACTAATTTCTTAAAATATTTTATTTATTTTATTTTATTATTTTTATTTTATGTGCATGAGTGTATTGCCTGCATGTGTGTAAGGGCACTGGTGTCCTGCAATGCCTACGGAGGTCAGAAAAGGCCATCAGATTCCCTGGAACTAGAGTTATAGACAGTCGTTAGCTACTAGTTGGGTGCTGGAAATCAACTGGGGTCTCCTGCAAGAGGTGTCAGTGCTCTTAACTGGTTAGTCAATCTCTCCAGGCCCTTTGAAACTAATATTATTCAAAACTATCCCTAATAGTGTATAATTATTCTAAAACAATTGCTTAATAAGGATTGTAACAGTAAATCAGCTTCAAATTCAGAAAATATAAAGTGTCAATTTATTTATAATATTTCTTTTTATTATATTTACATGCGTGTGTGTGTGGTGTGTGTGTGTGTGTGTGTGTGTGTGTGTGTGTGTGTGTGTGATGGAATGTCTGTGGAGGTCATAGGGCAACTTAGAGGAGTCAGTTCTTACCTTTTACCATGTGGGTCCTTGGGATCAAACTCAGGCAGTGCCTTTACATAATGAACCATGTTGCTGGCTCCTAGTAACACTATTCCAATAATTAACTCTATAACACTGGTTTTTCACTTCTCTTGTATCTAATATTTTTACCTAGTTGCATTGTTATTTTCTTAAAAATAACCTTATTTTCATCCATACATATAATTTCTTTCTATTATTTTGTTTATTGATTCGCAAGTGAAAACATAATCCCAAAGGAATATGTATTTATCATATATGTGTAGATTATGTGAATCAAATAAATTAGTGCAGTCATTTCAATGTTAATGAATGAGTGAAGTATATTAAAAGACTTCATGGAAGCCAGGAGAGAGGGTTGGATCCCCTGGATCTTTTCCCTGTAATTTGACACATATTTCCTTATTTCTCCTCTAACAGATTCAAGTTATCAGGTTTTATGTTGAGGTTATTGATCCATTTGGAGCTGATTTTATGTAAGGTGAAATATAAGAATACAGGCTTTATTCTTCTAAAAGCAGCTACTCAGTTTGACCAGTGCCAAATGGTGGTTTTTCTCCATTGTCAAAAATTAGGTGGCTTAGGAGCATGGACTTTTTTCTGGACCTTCAGTTCTATTCTATTGATCATTGGAATATGACTTCACTGAAAAACCGAAGGAATGAAGGAATGATGGCATCACCAAGACCCACCAAGCACTATGAAGAGTGATTTTGAAAGCAATAGGTCTGCACTCCCCCAAATAGACATCTTACCTACAAGACGTTGTAAGAATTATTTCCCCAAAGAGATATTCAAGTGTCTGTCTTCACACCAGTGCTATTCTATTTTTATTACTATGGCTCTATAGTATAACTTGAAATTAAGAATGGAATTATTTGCTGCTGTAGTTCAGAGTGGGCAATTTATCCAACCCTCTCTTCTGTCTTCTATGGGCATCACACATATGGTGCACTTACATAAATCCAGACAAAATGCTCATACACATACAGTAAAAATAAATAAATAAATAAATAAATAAATAAATAAGTAGATAGGTAGATAGATAGATAGATAGATAGATAGATAGATAGATAGATGATAGATAGATACTGGTATGGATGTGGAAAAGTGTGAAATGAGTATTTTTGTGTTGATTCATTCAAGTACTACTTCAAAGCACCAATTCTGTGGTAGACATTGTTCAGCAAAAACAAAAATATCTTTCTTGTTTCCTTCCCATATGAGGATTAGAGACCAGTGATTAGAAAAAGATGTGTTGGATAATTACTTAATCAAAATTTCTCTAAAGATGAATCACACAGAACAGAAGAATAAGGATGAAGAGAGTATCTTGGAAATGATATTGAACTAGATATTCCAAGATGCTAAGACGCATGGTCCTGGGGGGAAAAGGGAATGTGGCTTCACTGGGAAGTGGAGGGAATGATGGCATCACTGAGACTTATTGAGTGTGAGGCATGGTTTGGGGGGCAGTGTGTCCATGCCTTCTTAAAATAGATGCTGTGGGGATTCTTTCCCTGAGGAGACATAAACAAAGTCTATTCCCTCCTTATAAGGCTCCAATTTTAAATCAAATTATAATTCCACCCAAGTTCACCCTGAAGAACTGATGAGTTTACTGAGCTAACATAGCATGGGCAAAGGATGCCTTTGCAGGACCACGAGGTACCCCCAAATAACCATACTGGTAACTGTCAGCCAGCCAAGTTCAATGGCAACAAAAAAAAAAAAAAAAAAAAAAAAAAAGACTTCATATGAATAGTAGTGTATTGAGCTTCTTCTAGTAAGGACAATTGACAATTGACAGTCTATTCAGTGAGTTATTAGTCCCTTAGCAGTGCATTTGGGGTAAATTATGGCTTCAGAAAGCAAGTTTATAGGAAGGTTTCAGCCATATCCATTAAGAATACAGGCAATGGCTTTCCCATAAAAGTCCACAAAAGAAAGATAAAAGCCAATGTTACTTAGAGTTTGATTCTCTATTGAAATCATCCATCAGTTAAAGATTATTTCAGAGAGCCGGGATTGTTGAACATGGATGAGTATGATCAAATTTGAGTTTGCCCAATATTTATTCAATCATGAATGAATCTAAATACATACTTGTATTAACTGCAAGGCAAAAGAATCAGATTTCCATCTACAGTTCTTCTCCTACCTATATTATAAATATGATATTATTCCCTAGACCAACATAGTTTTCTACTATATTCTAAATTTGCACCCTTATGTTTACAGACATGTGCTCCTTGTACCACTCATCAAAGACACTTCTTTTTGCAACAGATGGTGACTATTTCAAAGTTCCACAACTGATCAAATACAGAGAACAAATCAACGTTAGGTATCCAGCCCTAAGTGACACATCTAAAATGGGATCTTTACACCTAAGATTCAATGAACATGGTGGAAGAGGGAGTGTAAAGAATAAAATAAACAGACAACAAGATGCCTGCTGCTAAGTAATGCATTCTATATATGATACAGAAATTTCACCAATGAAACCTCCATAGTATGGAAGTCTAATGAGATCTTCATAATGATGAAAGCAGTTGACATGCCAAGCTGCATGGGGGGATGTCATGTGATCCTACCACAGGTGAAGACCTATAGGAAATCAGTGGATACAGAGGGAAAGAGAATCAGTTTTCTCTAAGGACAAACTCCCTGAGAAGTTATCTACTCCCTAATGGGAAACCCTAATCACAGGTATAAATGAGCACCACTAAATGGTCACAGTGCATTATATATATATACATATATATATATTTTATATATATAATATATATAATGCATACATATATATATGTATATATATACAAATTTAAAACAAAATATATAATATATATCTGGCGAACAGAAAATTTTTAAAGTCAAACATTTAATGTTTTAAATATTAGAACTTTGACCTAATTGAAATATAAATTAAATTCTAATTATTTGAGAATTTTTAACTACCTTCTCAAGGGAAAGGTATCCATTGTATGACAGCAGTGGAAAATCCAGATATGTCACTTTACATGAGCCAGTGTATCATGCAAAAATACAACTTTCACCTCAAAGAGGATAAAATATTGATAGTTCATCGTGCTGTCAAATATAAGTGACCTAGGAACACAGATTCAGTTTGCCTCAAACTCCATGTTCTACCAGGGTAACAGTTTCATGGTTTGTTTTTTTTTTTATAGTAACAGAAGAAATAAAATCATAAACCAAGACACTTTACAAGCACATTGTTAGAAACATCCAGTAGATAGGTTAGAGAAAAGCACTGTAGTCTCTGCTACAGACCTCAGACATTATCTGACAAGCTGGCGGCCTGTTTGTACATTGCAAAGGAATTACCTAATAGTCGCAAAAAGATTCAATTGCATACAGTGGTGTGTAATTAATAGCTAATGAGGGTCCAATACAGCCCAAGACAGTTTCTAATTAGGCCTTGAAGATGTAACATTTCAGCCTTGAATTTCTTTTTTTTTTGGTCAACTTTGAATTTCTAATTAGCTACTCATCAGGCAGGTGTGTCTTCTTCCTAGGAATTTTCATCACAGCAGCTTGGTCAACATAATGTCTAAGATATCTTTAATTGTTTATTGTTATTAAGTACTTCATGTAATATTCCATACTTTTTTCCAATAGTTTGGATACTTAGCATATTCTCTTCTGTATTAGATCATGGAACTGCCCCTTTAAGAGGCTGGTTACTCTAAAAGGCCAAATCCCACAGACTGAAGAAGTCAGGCAATGCCTTGCTACATACAGCTCTCTCACTGTCTGGGACTGAGACTTAAGAAGCTATACTGTGCTATGGTTTTATGGAGCCTAATTCATTGTCCTATCTAGTACCTAGTTTCTCCATGTTCCTTGTCATATAGGGTACTCCAGATTAAATTACATGGTTTGAAATTTCTTGCCACCTCCTAAAATGATCAAAGCCCAGTGTTTTCCTTCATTCAGAAGAATTTTCATCGCATCATTAATAATTAAGGAAATGCAAATTAAAACTACTCTCAGAATCATCACACTCCCATATGACTGGCTAAGATCAAGGAAACAAATGCTGGAGAGGTTGCAGGGAAAGGGGAACTCCCAACACTGCTGTTGGGAATGTAAACATGTACAACCATTATGGAAAGCAGTGTGGAGAACCCTTAAAAGACTCAAAATGAGCCTACCACCTGAGCCAGTCATACCACTCCTGGGTATTTACCTACAAGATTCATCCTACTGCAAAGATGCATGCACGTCCATGTTTATTGCAGCTCTCTTCACAATAGTGAAGAGCTGGAACCAACCCAAATGCCCCTCAACAGACAAATGGTACATCTACACAATGGAGTACTATTCAGTGATAAAGAAAGATGACATCATGAACTTTGCATGTAAATGTATGGAACTCTAAGTCATTATGCTAAGTGAAGTAACACAGTCCCAGAAAATGGTTTCCCTCATTTGTGGATGCTAACAACAATTCCCCAGTTGAAAGACAATATGAACAGAATTATTGTTATATTTCTTTTTATCTGAAAGCAACTACGTTGTTATAATGTAAACCTCTTAACAGGCTCTAAAATTGACCCACCACATATTTTCAGCTCTGTAATTACTGTATATATGTGGAAGGTATGTATTCATAGTTTAGAGTAATATAAAATTAAAGGAGGAAAATGTGAATTCCTAATCATAAAAAGTATGCCACTGAAACCCTACAACAACAACATAAGGACTGGGTCAAAGCCAGATTGATATAGTTAAATTCTGCCCAAAACAATAAACCTCTGCAGAAAAAACTTTAAAAAGACTAAGAGAAAGATACAGGACATATATGGCAAAATGAATGAACTGGGGTGGGGTGGGGGAAGAGAACCAGGAATATGTCTAAACTGAACTAAAAAATGATATATGAAATACACAAACATCAATAAAAGTGTTATATTAAAAAATAAAAAAGAAGAGTTCTCTGAACCTGTTCTCCAAGCCTCTCCCTAATCTGAATCTGTCCTTCAAGACTCTCCCTGGTCTGAACCTATCCTACAGGTCTTTCCCTCGTCTGAACCCATCCACCAGGCCTCTTGAAATTGTTCTATTACATTACTAAAATTGAAATAAAAGATTTACCAAGATATTTATGTGATTAAAAAGCAGTTACTCTAAAATTTGTAAAGGAAAAATATGTGAAATAGTCTAAAGAAATTTGCAATAGTAAATGATAAGGTAAACAAAAGTAAATACAAATATTTGATATTAAATATAAATCATGGACTGGAGAGATTGCTCAGTGGTTAAGAGCACTGGCTGCTCTTGCAAAGGACCAGGATTCAATTCACAGCACCCACATGGCAGCTAAAAACTGTCCATAACTCCAGTGCCAGGGGAATCCAATGCACTCTCCTGCCCTCCTCAGGCACTGGAGGACAGGGAAATACAAATTAAAACTACTTTGTGATTTCATATTTCTTCAGTTAGAATAGCTAAGATCCTTGAAACAAATTATGACAAATGCTGGCAAGGCTGTGGGTGTGATATCTGGTCTATACAACTTGAAATCAGTGTGGATGTTCCTTACAAATCTAGAACTAGATCTAGGACATGTGAGCATATACTCAAAAAATTCTATATTCTACTACAAACATACTTGCTCACCCATGTTCATTTATGCTCTTTTCACAATTGTAGTAGACAGTATGCTAACAATTATGCATGCGCAGAGTTTGTCCCTCAACCTAATCTGCCCTAGGCAGGTGAGACCATACAAGCAGCTGAGTTGCAAACCTGGGCCAATCAGAAGGTGACAAGAGGAGAGCTGCAATGAGAACAGTACATAACCCCTAACCCTGCCCCCAATAAACGAGTCTGAGTCCATGACATCGCGCCCTCTGTCTACAATCACCCAATTCCCAGGGTCTGTGTCTTGAGTCTGCACCTCTCACCCCCATTCCTTCAGTCAGACCCCGAGATTCCCCAGCAGGCCTGGGGGATAGTCTACACACAACAGCCAGGAAATGGAAATAACCTAGATGCCCATTAACAGATGAATGGAGAGTGAAAGTATAGTATTGTCACACAATGCAATATTAACATTTTAAGGAAAATGAACTTACAAAATCCATAGGTAAATGAATAGAGCAAGAAACATTCTTAGTGAAGAAACTCAGACCCAGAAAGACAATCACTTATTCTTTCTCTCATAAGTGGATGTTAGCCTGCAATCTTTAGATATGTGTGTTTCAAAGGGGAAATCCATAGAAATCAGGAGACTAGTAAATCGAAACGGAGAGTGCTTCTTGGAATAGATGATAGAATACAGTGATATAAAAAGGGGAAAGGAATGGTTAAAGTAGGTAGGAAATGGGAGTTTGGTGTAGAGAGAAAGAAGTATGTGGATGGGTAACTAACACTAGGGATCTTTTGAAAGAGTCACATGGATACCTACTACTATAGAAGCTTCTTTATATTATATAGTTTAAATGACTTACTCTATAAGAGTGGGACTATGTCTCTGTCAGAGAACACAGCCTAGAAAATTAGAAGCCTAATGTCAGGAATGGACTCCCGCTTCTAGAATTGTTGACCATAGATGTCCTATAGCCCCTCAAAAATATTGGTTACTGATATTGCTTTTAATTAACAACCAAACTTTGTACCAAGACTGTATTGATGAAAATACTACTTATATGAGTCATCAAACAGAGACATCAAGCTGGTACTGATGTCAAAGCCTTATCTCTACTGGATAGCTATCATAGTCCTGAAAGATGTATGCATGATACCAGAAGAGAAAGTTATCATCATCTTTATCCAGATGTGAAACCTGGAACTACAGTAATGAGTGGCCTGGCAAGATGACTGATGCAATAGTGGCACAATTGTTGTGGGAGTAACCCACCACTTTCTGGTTCAATTTGAGGCCTGCTTCACAAGATAAATCTCATAACTGACAGTGTTTTCAGAGACAAGAACCCATGACTAGACAGGTCTTAGGCTGGAGGGAAAAGATACTATTATTCGGCTAAATTGGCTGAATTAACCAATTTTTATGGCATTATTATACTCAATGATTAGTGCTTCTTTCAACAGTTTAACAGAGAATTTTCTTGTAGTAGATGGAAATTAATACAGAGACAATGCAGGGAATAAGAGACTGTGGGATGCTCGTCCCAAAAAGGAAGACCTGTATAATTCTCTCTCCTTCCAATGCTTAAGGATCATTGTGAGGGGCTGGATAGATCTAGCAGTTAAGAGTACTGGCTGTTCTTGCAGAGGACCTAAGTTCGATCCCCAGCACCCACATGGCACCCACACGTCTTTAACTCCAGTTCCAGGGGAAGCCGACACCCTCTTCTTTTTTTTTTTTAATTTTTTTTTTATTTATTTCTGTATGTGTATGAATGTACTGTCTGCATGCAGGTCTGTGCACCCGTGTCGTGCAATGCCGCGGAGGTCAGAAGAGGGTGTTGGATTCCCCTGGAACTGGAGTTCTCCTGGAATTGGAGTTTCAGACGGCTCTCGGCCGCCATGTGGGTGCTGGGGATCGAACCCGGGTCCTCTGCAAGAGCAGTCGGTGCTCTTAACCGCTAGGTCATCTCTCCAGCCCCCGACACCCTCTTCTGACCTCCGTGGCATTGCACGACACGGGTGCACAAACCTACACGCAGACAGTACATTCAAATACAAAAATAAATAAATAAATAAATAAATAAATAAATAAATAAATAAATAAATAAATAAAATAAAATAAATGATCATTGTGAGTCAGAGAGATTGCAAGAGACAGAGGTGGTAGATAAATAGGAAGAAAATGTTTTCTGGACACAACAGGGCAGGTGCACATATGAACCCAAAGTGCTCGTGACAGCACACACAGGAGCTGCTCAAGCTACACAAAAATCTATCATAGAAGAAATATTGAAACTGATAGTTGCTTGGAGAGAGATAATAAGTTTTCTTTAGCCGGGCATGGTGGCACATGCCTTTAATCCTAGCACTTGGGAGGTAGAGGCAGGCGGAACTTTGTGAGTTCAAGGCCAGCCTGGTCTACACAGTGAGTTCCAGGATAGCTGGGGCTACAGGGAGACCCTGTCTCGAAAAGACCAAAAAAATAAAAATAAAAATAAGTTTTCTTTAAAGATGTGACTCCATGTAGGTTGACCAGGCTCCAGAGGATGGACCCAATCCAAGAGCATTTGGGAAACACAAATTAAGCTTAATAAGCTTTAAAAATGTAATGAAAGACATGAATGGAGAGTAGCATGTGGAGGGTGGAGATAGAGAAGAGAGTCTGAATACGATAAAATACATTTATGAGTTTTTCAAAGAATCATTAAATATTTAAAAAATTAAAGTATAAAATTTGCATTTGGAAATGATTATTAGTTTATGTCATTTCAGTCTGCTTTTCAATAATAAATGGTTTTGTGAAACACACAATACATTTGCAGGAAATCTGATATAAGCTCTTACCTCTAAAAATTAACTCATTAATGTTGAGTGGCATTTCTTCTCTGAGCATAATGTGATGTGATCCTCTTTGTACCAATAGCCATCACAACTGAAGCTGAACAATATCTTGGTATCTAGGTCTGTGGTAATGATAAGGGAGCTTCAGAAACTCCCTAGTCATCAAACTTTCCCTAGCTGCAAGTGATTTGGGGAGATTCTACACTATATAGGAAGAAGCTTCATTGAAATCAGGGCTCCATGGTTCAGCTTCTATAAGACAACCATCCATGACTGGGTGGGAGTTTGCAATGACGTGGCTATTTGGTGCTTCCCTTACTCCTGTAGGTTACTCCATCCATTAAATTCCCTGTGTTTAGAAGGCTGGATTTGATGAAATCATACTGTGGTCTGTCTTTGGTACCAGTCTGGTGTGAATAAGCATTTATTTGCATTTCCCTAGGAAAATTCAACACAATAATTACTCAATTGCTAATCATTCAATTTTATATAAAATAGTTAAAATACACTGTAGAATTAAAAACAGTTAAGAGCACTGGATGTTCTTGCAGAAGACATGGGTTTGAATCCCAGAACCCACATGGTGGCTAACAACTGTCCATAACTCCAGTTCCAGGGGGATCTGATGCCCTCTTTTCTCTTCCCCAGGAACTGTACAACATAGGTGAACTTACATACATTCAGGCATAACATAAAATAAAAATCAATAAATCAAAAAAGTGTGCCTTCCTAAGAAGGCATTAAATATCTACCCATTAACTCCAATAATATCTTCATTGCTCTGTGTAGAAATTATGCACATCTCTCCATACTGACTTCAGGCTTACTGACATTATCAGCTTTCACCACAGTATATGTGTAATCATAACATATTTCACATATGAGCATATCACAGCAAGAGTCACATGTAACACATGGATACTTTATTTTTATTATAGATTCTAGAATAAGAAACTTATACCAACACACAAACATATGCACATCAAAACTGCAGATAAGTCAATCTGTAAATATATTAATATGAAAATAAATATGGTTACAAGCCACCCATTTTGGATTCGTTTGTTCCCTGACACTATGTCATAAATAATTCTGGCAAATATTGGTATAGGAAAATTGGGAATGTTTCAGAGTTTGAAAGAAGCTTTGCATCTAGCCTCAGGTAATTTTAAACAGAAGTTAAGTTGTCAGATGTTCATGGTTATAGAAATTCCTGTTGAGTCCTTGGCCTTCAAGTCTTTTTCTCTAAATTTGAAGAATGAAATTCATAAACCACCACAGGACTCAAGGGAAAGAACGAAGAGCTCTTAGAGCAATAGAGGGTCTCAGGAAATAGGGTACAATTTAACTGCTAGTCAGGAGGTTTTTTTTGTTAATAAAAATTTATTAAAAATTGTATTTTTAACATTTTTATTGAGCTTTTGAAGTTTCATAGAATGGTACTTAAGTTTACTTCCTCTCCCCAATCTGTGCCCCTCCAAGACCCCATAAGACCTTATGCATCCCCCATACCTGGTAAGTCCTATTTAGTCAAGCATTTGTATGCAGATGTCTCCACATCCTCTCCAGCATTTGGAGTCTTTCATTATTTTGATCTTAGCCAGACTGATGAAAAATGGAATCTTAAAGTGGTTTTTATTTGAATTTCTCTGATTACTAAGGGTGTTGAACACTTTTTAAGCTGTTTCTTAGCTATTTTTATTTCTTTGTTTGGAAATTCTTTGTCCAGGTCTATAGCTCATCTTTTTACTGGATTATTTGTTTTCTTGTTTCTTTGTTTTTAAGTTGTTGCATATTCTTGACATGAATCCTCTGTCAGATGTGTGGCTGTTAATGATTTTGTCCCACTCAGTGGGTTTGCTCTTCATTTTCTTGGTTGTTTATTTTGCTGTATGGAAGCTTTGTAGTTTAACAAGGTCACATTTATTGATTGTTGACCTTAATACTTGAGCAGCTGATCTGGGATTTAGAAAATACTTTCCTATACCTATATCTTGGAGGGTACTGCCTCTGTTTTCATTTAGGAGTGTCAAGATTTTCAGGTTTTATATTGATGTCTTGGTCTATTTGGAGTTGACTTTTGTTCAGGGTGAAAGAGAAATATCCAACTTCAGTCTTTTGCAGGTGGATATCCAGTTTTGCCAGCACCATTTGTAGATGATGCTGTCTTTCCTCCATTGTGTGTTCTTCGCCTCTTTGTCAAATATCAGGTGGCTGAAATTGTATGTTCTCATATCTGGGTCTTCTATTGTGTTCCATTGATCTAGATGGCTATTTTTGTGCCAGCACCATGCAGTTTTTGTGACTGTAGTACTGTAATATAATCTGAGCTCTTGTATAGTGATGCCCCAAGAATGGTTCCTTTTACCCAAGATTGTTTTGGCTATTCAGGGTCTTTTGTGATTTTATATGAATTTTAGGATGATTTTTTTTCAAGCTCTGTGAAGAATGTCATGGGCATTTTGATTGTCATTGCAATGTATCTATAGATTGCTTTTTGTCATTTTTGCAATGTTAATTCTACAAATCCATGAGCATGTTATGTCTTTCCATCTCCTTCCTAGTGTCTTATTCTATCTCTTTCTTTAAAGATTTGAAACTTTCATTATAGAGATCTTCACTGTTACTGGTTAGGTTAATTCCTACTAATTCCTAAATTTCCTAAATATTTTATTTTGGGAGCGGTTATTGTGAATGGGAGGGTTTCCTTGAATGCTTTTAGTGATTGTTTGTTATTTATATATAGGAATGCTACTGATTTTTGTAAGTTGATTTTGTAACCTGCCACTTCACTGAAGGTATTAATCATATCTTAAGTTTTATGGTGATATTTTTGGGGATATCATATGTATAATATAATATAATATACTCAACAAATAGTGATAATTTGACATCTTCTTTTACAATTATTTTATTTTTTCTTCTCTTTTCTTATTGCTCTTGCAAGAGTTTCATTCACTAGTTTCATGTTCAGATACTGAACAGTCATGTCTGGTTCCTGATTTTAATGGGAACGCTCCCAGCTTTTTCTCCATTTAGAATGATGTGAGTTATGAGTTTCTTGTATATAGCTTTAATTAGGTTGAGGTATGTTCCCTCCAAACCTATTCCTTCTAGGACTTTTAATATGAATGTGTGTTAGATTTTCCCAAAGGCCTTTTCTACATCTATTGAGATGACCATGTGGTTTTTCTCTTTAAGTCCCTTTATATATTTTATTTATTGACATACATATAATTGAAACATCCCTGCATCTCTGGAATAAAGCCAGATTGATTATGGCGGAGTGTAGGAAATCCAGCTTGAATTGCGGGCTGCTTTCCAACTAGCACCGCCCCCAAGGAGGAGCAAGCAGCATGGCCTAGGTGCGAGATGCTGGACGGGGCAAGGTGTGCAGTGGCAAAGAACTGGGGGACTTATGATTGGCTCTGGGAACTGACGTCATTTATTTTATAAAAGCAGGCTGTAGCAAGGAGTAAATCTGAATTTCATAGTAACATCATCACAGAATTCCTGGCCATTATTTTTATTAATTATCGCACGCATACACAGGCTAAGGTAGGCCTGCATTTCGTTCAGGTGGCCAGTGGGTTGGAAAGAGATTCCTTTGCTGATCACCAATCTGGGTAGCTGGGGTTGTGAGTGGGTACTGGCTGAAGGGAGGTGATCAGCCATCAACCTGAAATTCATGTCCAGGCTCTGGGCAGGTGAGAAGGCATGACAAGAGTGGAATAGTTGTCTCGTCTCGTGGATCCGGGCTAACGGCCTGAATTGAAAGTATTATCCAGGCTGGGCTACTGAAAGTAGCCAGTTGGCCTCTGTGCCAAGGGGTCAGCTCAGAAAGCGAGTATTGTGTCTGCCATTCCCCTTAGCAAGGCCACGTGGTCCCTGTTCTGTATTAAAAAAAAAAAAAAGCTTCCTACAGTGGATGATCTTTTTGATGTATGTCTGTATGCAGTTTGAGAGTATTTTATTGAGAATCTTTGCATCGTCTCCATTAAGGATGTGGGCCTATCATTTTCTTTTTTGTTGTATCTTTACCTGGTTTTGATATTAGAGTGATACTGGCTTCATAAAGGGAGTTTGGATGTTCTCCCTCTATTTCTATCCTTTTGAATAATTTAAGAAGTATTGGTGGTAGATCTCCTTTGAATGTCTGGTAGAATACTGCTGTGAATTGAATGGAACCTGGGCTTTTTATTCAGTCAGGAGGTTTTGTATTACTGCTTCAATTCCCTTATTTGCTATGATTCTGCTTAAGCTGTTAATCTCTTTTCTCAGTTTAATTTAGGTGGTGTCCATGATTTTATAAATTTATCCATTTCTTTTAGGTTTTTGAATTTAATGGAGTATACGTTGCTCAAGTATTCCCTTACAATGTTTTGGATTTTGGGTGTCTGTTGGGATGCTTCCCCTTTCATCTCTGATCTTGTTGACTTGGATTTGCTCCTTCTTTCTTGTAGTTAACTGGGGTAAAGGTCTGTCTGTGTTGTTTAACCTTTCAGAAATGAAATTCTTAGATTTATTATTTTTTTGTATTTTTTGTTTCTATTTCATTAATTTTTGCTCTCATTTTTGTTATATCTTCCTGTTTGGGATTGGTTTGTTCTCGCCTTTCTAGAGTCTTGAGTTGTAGTGTTAAATCAATTACATGAGCTCTTTCTGATTTTTTAAATGTAGGGTCTTCCATCTTAGGACATCTTTTAAGCTGTCCCAGATGTTTCATTGTGTTGTATTCTAATTTTATTTATTTCCAGGAATGCATTCTTTCTTTTCTTAATTTCCTCTTTGACCATTGATCTTTGAGGAATATGTTGTTTAATCTCCATGAATTTGCGTAGTACTAGAGCCTTTTTTGCTTTTGATTAGTTTTATCACACTGTGGTCTGATAGAATGCATGGAATTATTTCAATAATTTTGTATTTGTTGAGATCTGTTTGTGTCCCCAAATGTGGTCAATTTAGGACTCATTTCTATTGCTTTGTTTTCATCAATTTGATATTGAAAAAATTATTTCTACCATTAGATCTGTCAAGACAAAATTATCATGCTTACATCCGACGCCCCAGGATCCTTTTGTCTCATTTAGGTACTTAATAAAATGTCTGAATGTGAAGAACTTAAAGAAAAACATAACTGAAAATGATTACTCAGCAAATCCATGGACCTGATATTAGAGGAAATGAAATAGCGAAGTTGTGAACCAAGCACTTTTAGTTCCATTTGTAAAACTTTTATTGGTCTTTATACACTACCTCTTAACTAAAGTATCTGAAACATAACAATTAACTAGATAAAATATTTATACGTCCAGCTAAAGTTGTGGGTTTGTTATCATTTAATACTAGGAGTAAATCATATTGAATTCATAATTAAGTCTTTAGATTGCTTAGATTTGAACTGATCATTAACTTGTATCTTTCATCAGTAGATTCTCAGAGGATGGTCATAACAATTGTTCATAAGGTGGTGGCCTTGGAGAAATAACACTCACAGGAACCACCCCTGAACATGTGCCCATTATCCCACTGAAGATTTGATCACCCAGACATAAATATTTCAATTGAACTTGATGAATAATTTCCAAGTTTATTTATCTTGTAATTTTTTTAACCAATTACCTCTGTTCTCTTACTGAAATACTTTTCCTGTACTATGATTTAGGAGATGTGGAATCAGGTGATCTAATGAAATTAAATGAGCTCATCTTTTCTTAACTTTCCAAGGGCTGGCTTTTTGGATTTAATAAAAAAAAAATCTACTATGGTAGATTATAATCCCTCTGGAACTGTAAGATAAATAAACTCTCCCTTCTATATTTTGCTTTGGTCAGTGTTTTTTATTTTCATAGCAACAGAAAATAATACATTTGGGTAAAACAATGTCATTAAGAGTCAGTTTAATATACTATTTAGTAGAAAACTAGTATTAGATTCTCCCCTTTGTCCTGTGACATGTTTAGCCTCAGGTTCCTAATCCTGATATCAATATCAGTTTTAGCCTCCATTCTAGGAAGCAAACCTGAAATTCAATTTAAGGGTAGATGGTTATTCCCATAATATTTGTGTCACTATTGTAACACTGGGCATATCTTGCCTGGCCATTTGTTATTATAGTTCACAGGATCCACATCTGGGTAAGGTTGATGATTACTTCTTGCTTCTAGTAGCTTACATAGCAATTTCCAGCACTACGAATGCTGGTCAGCACCAACATGATTTCTCCTTGTTTGTTCTGCAATTCATGTATGTAATATCTTCAGCAATGGGATTTTACCATCCAGTTCTTGTGGGTAATTCAGAGCAGGGGCAAAGAGTATTGTTAAGTAATATGGATATTGTTTAAGAGTCAGTGGGACACCTGGTCAATGGTTTCTAGAGATAAAGTCCATCCCTGGCATCAAGATTTTTTTTAATAGTCTGTAATGACTATAATTGGAAATAATAATGGCTTTTTATAATGTATATGTCTATGCTTTAAGAAACGTGTATAGTGTTAGGTTTTATGTCTATAGCGTTAGGTTTCCATATGGATTTTTTTTGTTACCTAACCCACCCCATACTTCCTCCCTTGCCCTGCCCTCCCATTCTCTACCCTGTTTAACCCTTATTAGTCTAATGTTTCCCTTTCCCTCTTCATATAACTGCATTCTATCACCCCTCCCAAAAAGCCACACACACATTATTTATGTTTCATCTTTGATTTTCTTTTTGTAATTATTTATTTTATTTTATATGCATGAGCATATTGTCAGCATGTACCCATGTCATGCAATTCTTGCAGAGGTCAGAAGAGGGCATCAGATTCCCTTGGAACTTGAGTGATGGAAAGTTGTTAGCTACTATGTGGGTGCTGGTAACTGAACCAAGAACTTCTGCAAGAGCAGTCAATGCTCTTACTGAGCCATCTCTACAACCCCTCTATTTAAAAATTTTTATTTTATGGGTATGAGTATGTTGTCTGCATCTGTGTAAGTTTCACTCTTTTACACACCCTTATCCAGTTGGACCAGCACCATTTCCTGAATATGCTGTTTTTCTCCTTTGTTGAAAATCAGGTGACTCTAAATTTGTGGATTTAAATCTTGGTCCTCAGTTCTATTCCACTGATCTATTTGTCTGTTTTTATGCCAGTACCATGCTGTTTTTATTATTATAGCTCTGTAGTATAATTTGAGATCAGGGATGATAATGCCTCAAACAGTCTGTTTATTTTTCAGGATTATATTGGCCTTCCTGAATTTTTTGTGTTTCCATATGAAATTTGAGATTTTTATTTCAATTTCTATGAAGAATTGTCTTGGTATTTTAATGAGTATTACATGAAATTTGTAGATTTCTTTTAGTAGCATAGTCATTTTTACAATATTTATCTTACCAATCCATGAATATGAGAGGTCTTTCTATCTTCTTGTATCTTCACATTTTTTCTTCAATCTCTTAAAGATTTTATTGTACAGGTCTTTTACTTCCTTCACTAGATTTATTCCAAGATAATTTATGAGTTTTGAGGTTATCATGAAGGGGATCATTTCCAGTATTTCTCAGAATGTTTGTTAGTGGTATATAGGAAGGCTATTTATTCTGGAGTACTAATTTTACCCTGATTATCATCTCTTGGAGTTTTCAGGTAGTCTTTAGGATCTTTTATATATAAAATCATATTATCTACAAGTAAACATAGTTTGACTTCTCTCTTTCCAGTTTGCATCTCTTTATCTCCCTGGTTTGTCTTATTTCTCTAGCTAAGACTTCAAGTACTGTATTGAATAGGAATGGATACAGTGGAAATCCTTGTCTTGTTCCTGAGTTTAAGAGGAATGTTTTCAGTTTTTCTGTTTAGTATGTTGTTGTCTATGGGCTTGTTGTACATTACCTTTATTATGTTGAGATATGTTCCTTGTATTCCCCAGATTCTCCATGACTTTTATCATGAAAGGATATTAGATTCTGTCAAAGTCCTTTTCTTCATCTCATGAGATGATTATGTAGTATCTGTCCTTGAGTCTGATTGTTAAGTGCATTACTTTTATGTATTATGATTTGTGTATTTTGAGCCATTTCTGAATCTCTGGATTGAAGCCAACTTGATCATGGCAGATAATTTTTGTGATGTATTTTTGCACTCAGTTTGCAAGTATTTTCTTAAGAATTTTTCTGTCTATGTTCATCAGAGTGACTGGTATATAATTTTCTGTTCTTTGTTGGGTCTGTGCCTGGATTTGGTATTAGTATAATACTACCTTCATAAAAGGAATTTGGAAGTATTCCTTTATTTCCTATTTTTAGGAAAATATTTGATCAACATTGGTATTAGTTCTTTGAAGGTTTAGTACAATTCTGTGCTTTCTTCATCTGGCCCTATGCTCTTTTCAGTTGGGAGATTTTTAATTGATCGATCTCGTTGGTTGCTATGAGTCATTTTAGGTTATTTATGCCATTTCACTTAATTTTTGTAATCTGTGTTTTGCCTGTATGTATGTAAGAGGAGGTAGGTGTGCCATGCTTGTAGAAACCAGAAGATGGCATTAGATCCCCTGCAACTGGAATTATGGGATGTTACCTACCATGTGGGTGCTGGGATTCCAGTCTGGCTCCTCTGCCAGAGAAACCAGTGCCCTTGACCTCTAGGCCATCTCTCCAGTCTCCAGTGTGCTTATTTAATTTATGCATCATTATGTTATGTTTATTTTATATTGACTGTCTCATACCTTTTCACAAAAGCAGCCTGTTAGTACATTAAATCCATTTCTATAATATTTTCCAAAGAATAACAATTGCATTTATTTGTGTCTTTTTTTTATTGATGTTTTGTGTATTTCATACATCATTTCTCAGTTCAGTTCAGGCATATTCCCCTTTCCCTTCACCCCACCCCACCCCACCCCAGACCATGCATTCTGCCATAACTGTCCTGTATCTTTCTCTCAGTCTTTTTATGCTTAAGAATTCACATTTTCCTCCATTAATTTTATATTACTCTAAAATATGTATACATATTCTTCACCCATATACAGTAATTACAGAGTCTGAGAATAATTGGTGGGTGGATTCTAGAGCCTGCTGAGAGATTCACATTATACCAACATAGTTGCTTTCAGATGAACAAAAATATAACAATAATATCATTCAGCTTGCCTTTTGTCTGGGGGATTTGGTGTTAGCATCCATAAATAAGGGAAACCATTCTCCATTTGTCTTTCTGGGACGATGTCACCTCATTCAGCATAATGGCTTTGCGCTCCATCCATTTACCTGCAAATTTCATAATGCCATCTTTCTTTACTGCTGAATAGTAAGTACTCCATTGTGTAGATGTACCACATTTTGGTCATCCACTCGTCTGTTGTGGGGCATTTGGGTTGGTCCCAGCTCTTTGCTATTGTGAAGAGAGCTGCAATAAACATGGATGCACATGTATCTTTGGGGTAGGATGAGTCTCTGGGGTATATACCCAGGAGTGGTATGACTGGGTCAGTGGTAGGCTCATTCAGAGTCTTTTAAGGGTTCTCCACACTGCTTTCCATAGTGGTTGTACAAGTTTGCATTCCCACCAGCAGAGGATGAGTGTTCCCTTTTCCCCACAACCTCTCTAACATCTGTTGTCTTTTGTTTTCTTGATCTTAGCTAGCCGTATTGGAGTGAGATGATATCTGAGAGTAGTTTTAATTTGCATTTCCTTAGTTATTAATGATGATGAACACTTATTAAGATGTTTCTCAGCCATCTTTACTTCCTTACTGGTGAAGTCTCTTTTCAGCTCTTTACTCCATCTTTTGAGTAAGTCATTTGTCTTCTTACTTTTTTGTTTTTTGTTTATTCTTGTCTTTAAGTATTCAGTGAGTTTTAAAGTGCTATCATAAAAATTTATAAAATACTCTGTGTGGCACATGCCTTTAATCCCAGCACTTGGGAGGCAGAGGCAGGTGGATCTCTGTGAGTTCAAGGTCAGCCTGGTCTACAAAGCTAGGGTTCTAGGCCAGCTGGATCTATAGGGAGACACTGTCGCAAAAATACTACCACCACCACCAACAACAACAAAAAATACTCTACCATCAATAGATCTGAATGCTAGCTATGAGCAATATGACCTGCAGTTTTGGAAATTCAGCTTTAATGACCCTCTAGTACTTTGGGTTTTTTGTTTTTTTTGCAAAGTAAGAGTAATATATTTATTAACCACATTTTAAGAAACTGTCATGGATTTTCAGGTACAAAGGTTTCCACTCCTGTTCAATCTACAACAATTTTCAAAAATTCCTCAAATATTGAAAATCATCCTCTATAAAGTGTAATTGTTATGATGGATGACAACTACTTCCTTTAAGAAATAATTAGGGGCTGGAGAGATGGCCTAGCGGTTAAGAGCGCCGACCGCTCTTACAGAGGACCGGGGTTCGATCCCCAGCACCCACATAGCGGCCGAGAGCCGTCTGAAACTCCAGTTCCAGGAGAACTCCAGTTCCAGGGGAATCCGAGACCCTCTTCTGACCTCCGCGGCATTGCAGGACACGGGTGCACAAACCTGCATGCAGACAGTACATTGATACACATACAGAAATAAAAAAAAAGAAAGAAAGAAAAAAAAGAAATAATTAGAGGCATATTTACTCTGTACAACAAAATACTCTACCATCAACAGATCTGAATGCTAGCTATGAGCAATATGGCCTGCAGTTTTGGAAATTCAGCTTTAATGACCCTCTAGTACTTTGTACAAATGGACATAACTGAAGACTACCTATTGGTAATGCAGATTGAAGAACACAGTGATGTCAATGTATAAACATCGTTTACTTTTCTGCATCTGTCCTGCCTTGTTGATTCCCTCCTAGGACAGCTCTCTTAGAAGCAACAGTCTTCCCAATCTCCCTTTCAGACTTTTAAAGGACAGTCTCAAACAATGAAACCGACCAATGTTTACCTTACTATCACTGAATTCTCCAGAGGTGACTTTAAAACATACTTTCTTTTCCATTGTTTTTATATCTGTTTGGTAATAGTCATTGGATCTCAAGCTTGGCATTTAGAAAGGGACTTTTCAAAGTACACAGCCATTAAAGGATTTGCTGAAATGACCTTTGCTATCTCTAGGAAGATCAAGAATAGAATCTGGGACCCCTGATGTCTACAGTTTCTAGACTGGAATTCCTCTTTTAAGGAGAGATTTGTATTTTGACTAAGCTGAACTATAATGGACCTTAAGGGAATCACTGTTTATGATTCTTCTTAACTGTTCTCACATGCATCTGGCAAATTTAGAAACATTTTAGAACCTTTCCCCAAGCATGTTATTACTTACTGAAGTGAAAATCTTGCCAATATAATCTCTTTCATAGTTTCTTTGCCTCTGAGACTTGTGGTTGATGAGGCTGCATGTGGCAAAGACTATGTTCTACTTAAAAAGAATAGAGAATTTAAATGGTTGGGACAAATAACTTGTCCTGAGTATATATGTCCCTTGCTTATATTTGTGGAAGCCCATAAAAGACATGTTAGAAATTGAGTGAATTGGGCCCAGTGCTCTGCTGCACACCATGCATAGCAATATGATATCATTTATCTTGTTTGTCCCTTACAACAGAGCAATATATTTAAGAGGTACCTGGGGATACACAAAAGAGTTAGATTTATGTTCACATGCGTTTAAAAATATGGACAATTAAAATTGAAAATGAGGAAAATAAAGGGAGACAAAATGTTTTATATGATGAATATAAAAAATACTCTTCCTTATAAAATGTGTCATTAAAATTAGGCATATTGCTGTTGTTTCAAAAATATATAAAACTACACAAATTTAGAAAATTTAGAAAAATAAATAATAAATAAAAGACAAATATATATATATATATATTAAACATATATTTGACAAAGCCTCTTGAAAGAGCACTTCTCAGAAAACAGAGGTAATATAGATTCATTCATGACCATGGGGAACCTCATAATATAGGAGACATGAGACAAGAAGATGAAACTCTAATAATGTAAGGCAGAGTGTAATGAGCATCTTTCTCAAAATTTGAGCATGAGAAGGGCTGAAGAGGTGATAAGAAAAAAAAGCTTGCTACCATCATTTTAATATGAATTTTATGTCTTGTCAGAAATTTATTTGGTGTACATCATATTTGGAAATAGTCATCTACATTTTAGAGAGTAACAGAGAAACTATACCTAGCACCAATATATGAACTCCACTCAGCATATCTAGGAATCCTAGCTAAGGCATACTCTTCCTCACCCAACAGTACTCAGTGTCTTATAGTTTTCAGTCCAGGGTCAGTCCCCCAAACATTTCTCTTGCTCCACTTTGAGACCTTGTCCCAGTTGGCATGGGTCCCATGTCTGATGCCTACATTGCTACAGGTTTACATGTGAAAGCTTATAGTCGATTGTATTCATTGCTTCTCTATGTTCATGCACCAGCCCTGACTCTTACAATTTTTCAGCCCTCTCTTCTGAGATGATCCCTGAGCCATAGGTAGGTAAGGTTTAATACAGGACCCCATCCAGGTATACACACTCTGGGGACTCCCATTCTTTGGTGGTTAACTAGTTGTGGCCCTCTGTTTGCATCACACTCTATTGTGCATGGAGGCATTATTGGTGAGAATTGAGGGGTGTGCTTGTTTTCTCTCTCCCCTTTATTCTGTGTGTAGAGTGACATAATATGTTTGTGCATAAATATAAGACAACATAGTTAATGTATGACAAGAAATTTCATTTGTCTTTGTTTTCTCTGTCCTCTCCAGCCCTGTGCATTTGGCTGAGTTTATAGTGGCTCTCATGGGTTTATTCCCATTGAGAGGGTTCCAAGTTGAATTAGATAGTTGTTGACCATCCCCCAGACAACAGTGCCTCTTTGCACCAATAGAAGTAGTTTTCTGGACAGCTCATCATGTTTGTTAGAATTTGGTGCTGGGTTGTACCATTAATTGATTTTCTTTCATAGAAGTGTGCACATAATCAAACATTATAAGTGCTTAACTTAAGATAGAAAGGTTGCAGGTCAGTTTCTTTTCTATTAATCTAAGTCCTATCCCTGAAGCATGTCCTGTTCTGAACAGTGGAGTCTAATTTTCTAATTTTGGTAGATAATCAAGAGATAGCCTGCTTTGTTTTGAGAGTCACTTGGATTCTTTCACCAGCCATTCAAAGGGAGGCATCCTCTGTCTCACACTGTGTTCCCTGTCACATAGCCACCAGATTGCATGACTCATGCACTAATGTTCAGACAGTGTATGTGAATTTCTCCATCTCAGGGGCATCACATTTCACTCTGAGTTTCCTAGCCTCTCTTTTCTTTCCTCTTCCCTTACCACCCCCCTCCCTTCCCAGCCCCAGAATCCCATCATCCCTACCCTCCCCCTCTCCTGACCTCCACCTCCCATAGTACTCCCTATTTATCTCCCCCTCCTCCACTCTAGCCCAACACCTCCCACCTAGTAACATTTGTTCCTTACTGCACCCCACCCCTGTTTGGGGATTTTTCTTTTCCTTTACCTCCATGTATCCTTTCCAATTTATTGGCTCTAGTGTTATATCAGGGTATATACTCACTTAAAGGGATTGGTGTTACAATCCACAAATGAGGGAGAACATGCATCATTTGGTTTTCTTTGTGTTACTTCACTCAGAATAGTATTCTCTAGTTCCATCCATTTACTTTGAATTTAATAGTTTCATGTTTTCATTATCTATTTGTCAGTTGTGGGACATTTATGTTGTTTCCATTTCTTTGCTACTGTGAAGAGAACAGCAACAAACATGGATGTTCATGTAGCTTTATAGTATGATGAATCCTTCAGGTATATGCCAAGGAATTGTATAAGTAGGTCATATGGTAAGTTCATTTCTAGATTTTTTTTTTTTGAGAGTTCCCCACACTGATTTCTATAGTGGCTGACTACTCTGCATTCCCACCAACAGTGAATGAGTGTTCCCCTTTCTTCACACCCTTGCCAGCATCTTATGTCCTTCATTTTCATGACCTTAGGCAGTATAATTCATGAAGGTTTTTCTCTGCATTTCTTTTTTTTTATTATTTCTGTATGTGTATGAATGTACTGTCTGCATGCAGGTTTGTGCACCCTGTGTCATGCAATGCTGCGAAGGTCAGAAGAGGGTGTCAGATTCCCCTGGAACTGGAGTTCTCCTGGAATTGGAGTTTCAGACGGTTCTTAGCCGCCATGTGGGTGCTGGGGATCGAACCCGGATTCTCTGCAACAGCAGTCGGTGCTCTTAATCGCTAGGCCATTTCTCCAGCCCCTCTGCATTTCTTAAATTACTAAGGATGTTGAACAGTTTTTAAGGTGTTTCTTAGCCATTTTTATTTCTTCATTTGATAATTCTCTGTTCATATATGTAGCCCATCTTTTATTGGAATGTTTATTTTCTTACTACTTTATTTTTTGAGCTCTTTGTATATTCTGGACATTAATCCTCTCTTGGCTGTATAGGTTACTTCAATATCCCACTCTCATCATCAGACAGATAAAATGGACAAAGAATAAACAGAGAAGCATCTGAATTAAATAACACATTACAAAAAAATGGACCTAATGGACATCTACAGAATATTCAACCCACATACCAAAGAATTCACTTTCTGTTCAGCAGCAGTAAAGCTTATACTCAACAGCAAAGGAATATCCAAAACCCATAGGAACTCATGGAGATTAAACAGCACACTCCTGAATGATCAATGAGTTAAAGAAGAAATTAAGAAAGAAATAAAAGTATTCCTGAAACTAAACAAAAATGAGAATACAGTGCAACAAAACTTCTGGGACACCTCAAAGGCAGTCCGAAGAGAAAAATTTATAGCTCTTTGTGCTTACATTAAAAAATCAAAGCCGGGTATGGTGGCAGACACCATTAATCCCAGCACTCAGGAGGCAGAGGCAGGCGATCACTGTGAGTTCAAGGCCAGCCTGGTCTACATAGAGAGCTCCAGGCCAGCTGGGACTAAAGGGAGACCCTGTCGCAAAAATACAAATAAATAAATAATCAGAAAGATTTATTGTATTAAACTTTTGCAGAGGAAAACTTTAAAAAAGACTGAAAGATACAAGACATGTATGGGAAATCGCAGGAACTGGGGTAGGGTTGGGTTGGGGGAAAAGAAAGGGGAATATGTCTAAATTGAACTGAAAAATGATGTATGAAATAAACAAAATGCCAATAAAAGTATTATATTAATATAAATAAACAAATATTGATTTTAAAAAATCAGAAAGAGCTCATATAAAAGACTTAAGAACACAACTCAAGACTCCAGAAAAGGAAAAATAAATGAATCCCAAACCTAATAATTGAGAAGAAAGAATAAAAATCAGGGGAAAAGTTAATGAAATAGAAACAAAGAAAACAATGCAAAAAATCAAAGAATCAGACCTGGTTCTTTAAAAGGCTAAATGAGATATACAGACCCTTAGCACAGCTAACCAAAAGAAAGAAAGAGCAAATCCAAATCAACAAAATCAGAGACGAATTGGGAAACATCACAGCAGACACCAAAAAATCCAGAACATTATAAAAGACTACAAAAATCTATACTTCATTAAATAATTTATATTTTAATTATTAAAAATCATGAAAGTTTAAGGGTGGCTAAACATAGTTCTATTTATAAAGGATGCATTTTTTCAATATACTTTTATTGAATTTTTGTGCATTTCATACAACACATCTTAATCATATTTAGACTCTTTCCCTAATCTGTACTCTCTTAGTCTCCCCCACCAGATTTCATGTATTCTGTCATATATTTTAAGGGCTACTGAGTCAAGTTTGTGTACTTCAGCCTGAGTTCATCCACTGGAGCCTGGTCAGCCAAACTAGCATCACTTCCTTAAAGAAGACCCACTTTCACTCATGCACTAATGATCAGCTGTCAATAAAGTAATGTAATTTCATACCGCAAGGCTGCGCCCATCATAATTCAAAGTACCTATATTCAGATTAATATTTCACATTGATTTATTAACATAGTAGACAAATTTCATGATCTAATTTCTGAATTGTGCTAACTTTTTCTGTCAATGTTCAATAAGATGAACAGACATAATTTCTTTGACTTATTTTGTCAGCCCTTGAGATTGCTCAGCTGATTATGGAGTCTATTGTGAACCCTCAGAGGGTGTGTTCAATACAACAATCTTGTCACTTGAATTATTTACCCTGACAATATATTAGTATTTTATGTAAATATAATTTCATAAAAGAGTGTTGAAGAATTTAATCTCTCAACAATTTTCTCTTATTAAAATATTTTTTTTAATTTTTTTTATTATTTATCTTTGTATGTGTATGAATGTACTGTCTGCATGCAGGTCTGTGCACCCGTGTCGTGCAATGCCGCGGAGGTCAGAAGAGGGTCTCGGTTTCCCCTGGAACTGGAGTTCTCCTGGAATTGGAGTTACAGACGGTTCTTAGCCGCCATGTGGGTGCTGGGGATCGAACCCGGGTCGTCTGCAAGAGCGTCGGTGCTCTTAACCGCTAGGCTATCTCTCCAGTCCCTTAAAATATTTTTAAGTAGAAAAATGTATGTGAAAAACAAAAAAAGACTATTTGCCTTTGAGTGATATATATGTATGTATATATTTGTTTTGTTTTATTGGTTTATATTTTTATTTTTTTGACAGGTCTCCCTAGTCCTCCCAGCCTTCCTGAAAGTCACTATGTGGACAAGACCAGGTTGGCCTGAATCTCCAAGATATCTGCCTATCTTTGCCTCCCAAGGGTTGGGATTAAAGTCTTGCACCTCCTCCATGCCTGGCATTTGAGACAGATTTTTTAAAGTCATAAAATCCATGTAAAAATGATTCCTAAATAAAAACCTTTAAAGTTTCTCTTTATTTTGTTGTGCTGCAAAGGACTGGCCCCAGACCCTCACATATACCCTGATAATAGTTTACTTTGTCAATTTGATTGGGTTGAGATGGCCTTAAAATATTAGTAAAATGCATCTGTGACTTGTGGCATGAAGATATTTCCAGCCGAGAGATACTTAGGAAAGGAAGACCCATCCTGAATGTGATTATCACCATCCCACAGACTGGAGGTCAGAAGGAGTAAAAGGAGCATACACAGCAAGTCCGTAGCAGAGGTAGTCTCTCCTCCCTCTCTGTACACCAGGATGAGTGGACTCTTCCCATGCTGCTGCCACTATGATGTTCTCTCTGTCTCACCACAGTCTCTCAGTCAGTGGAGCCAAAGATTTGAATCTCTGAAATTATGAACAAAATAAATCTTTTTTTTTTTTTAACTTTGAGACAGGACCTCCACTGCTGACCTGGAACTCACTATGTAGACCAGGCTGGTCTCAGTCTCAGACATCTGCCTGCCTCTGCCTCCAGAGTCCTGGGATTAAAGGCATGCACCAGCATCTCCAGCAAATCCTGCTTTTAAAGTTGCTTATGTCAGGTATTTTGTCACAGCTAGATAAGTATGATTAAAACTGTGACAAGTATTCTATTGCTGAGCCATGCTTCAAGCCTGAAAATAGTATTCTTGGCTTTTTAAAGATTTATTTTTTTGTTGCTCTAGAAGTACGAGTGTTTGTCTGTATGCACATAGGTGAATAATATGCATGTTTCATGGCCTGAGGAGGCCAGGAGAGAACATTTGATGCCCTGGAACTGGAGTTATAAATAATGGTTGTGAGTTTCCATTCTGGGTACTGGAAATCAAACCCAATTCCTCTGAAAGCAGTATGTGCTCTTACCCTCTGAGTCATCTCTCCAGCCCAGAAAATATTATTCTTTTAAATCATTTGAACTTAAATGCATTTTTCAAGTCAATAACTATTCCCGATGTATTAAAACAATGAAAATTCAATATCCAAGTAAATAATTGTAATTATAAATTTTCACTTGAAGACATATGCTACCTTTTAAAAATGGACCCCTCCCAACATACAGATTAATTCTAAATTTCAGCCTACCTCCATTAGTAGAATTATACAGTCACTGAAAATTAAAAGTTATATGCAAATAAATATCTCTGCATTCTTTGGAAGAGTCATGCTGATTAGGATTAGAAATGTAGTAATTATGTAACCTCAAAACTTATTGCAGAAATTAAAGAAAATATTGCTGAAATTGCATGTAGGGAAGTTATTGAGGATTATGATTTATATTGAAATTTTTCAATTACCTATTTTAACCATTTATTGTTGAAGATAATTGTCTTCCTGTTCATTATATAAGTAAATAAAACTGGCCAAAAGCAGACAAAGTGATCAGTGCTAAGACATGGAATAATGAGTTGAGGTGGAATGTTATCTGTCTACTTAGATTGGCTGTTCGTAGAAGAGAAAGTTAAAAATCCACACAATAAAAGGCAGAATTTTAGACAAATTATCTTTTATCATTTATTTGAAGTTTAAATCCTTTCTTTGTAATGGTAAATCATTCTATTATTCTCTTCCTATATCTTCAAAGCCTTTTCAAGAAAACCTGAGCTGTTCTTTCAGCAGCCTGACAGTGAAGGTGTTCTGCTCAGTGCTATCACACAGGATTGATGTAACAATTATTTGACATTCATTAGAGATGGCTTAGACTAATAGAATTTGGTTTTCTTTCTTTTTCTATTTTTGGCTAAATTCTAAGCAGATATTGCTCTTTCTGAAGTTAATGGTTGTAAACCCAGGCAGTGACATTGGAAATACGAAGAGAAAACTTCTAATTAATCCTTGCACACATCACCTAACCTTGAATAGTTATTAAACAATGGAATTACTCATTACATAGAATGAAATTTCAATAAGATAATATATATGCAGGCCTTAGCAAAGAGCTTAGCTTTGAATTTGAATTAGTGGTGATAGATTATTATTGCAACCATGTTTTCTACTTTATTTTAAACCTGGAACCAAAGATATATTGTTTTATTTATTAGCTGTTCTACTTGCTTTATTTTTAATTGTGTAAATAGTACATGAACTGGTCATCAGTGAAAAATTAAAACAGAACAGTGCACATCAAATTAAACTGAACATCTCATTTGTAAGCAAACACATCTCTTCAAAGACTGTCAAATCTATACTCCTTTTAACTAGACCTTTGCACAATATCCATCATATATGTGTGGGTATAAAGTAATAAAATTAACTTCATATTAGTTATATAAATACACCATATATTTATATAAATATATAACTTCATATTAGTTATATAAATAAACCATATATATATTATATAAATATATATAATAAATTCATATTAGTTATATAAATACACCATGTATAGGTAATAAATGTAATTCTATAAAAATATATTACCACATATAGAAAGAGGCCAATACAGTAAATTAGAACACATAACTGAAGTAAAGATAGAGAGCTATCTCTGAGATGGATGGTAATTAAGACCTAAAAAAAATGTTATCATTGGGGCTGGAGAGATGGTTCAGAGGTTAAGAGCACAGACTGCTCTTGCAAAGGACCCTGGTTTGATTCCCAGCACCCACATGGTGGCTAAGAACCATCTTTAACTCCAGTTCTAGGGGAATCTGACTTCCTCTTCTGACCTCTGCGCCATTGCACAACATAGGTGCACCAGCTTACATGCAGGCAGTACTCTCATACTTAAAAATAATAATAATAAATAAATAAATATATTTTTTTAAAAGTTATCATTAGCCCTTGCATAGGAAGAACATGTATTTCCATAAATCAAAAGGAAAGTAAATATGGGATATTTAATTCTCTATGTTTAGTGGCAAAAGAGAAACAAAGTCTATGTAAAATGGTTTCTACATCCTTTGAATAAGGAAATCAACTCATTTGCTAATGCTGATACAATATTCATGATATCTCACACCTAAGATAATGGAAAATATTATTGAGAAATATCAAACAAACCATTATTTCTCAGAAAGAAAGAATCATGGCGGATCTCTGAGTTCAAGGCCAGCCTGGTCCATAGCCAGGTTGGCAGGGTTGTCTCAGAAAGACCAAAAAAATAAATTAAAAAAAAGAGAGGCATAGGCATAAGTTAAGGTTGCTTGAATATTTAGTAATTAAATTTTGAAGCTGAGAAAGCATCATCTGCAAGGTTTAGGACTTGGTTAAGAAAGACAGAAGCAGACACTTTCATTAAATTTCTTGCATTCAGGAAACAGAATGAAAGCATAAAGATTATTAAAGGATTGACCAAGTAGTGTTTGTTATGTTGAGTAATCATATCAAAAGAAAATGTAGACTCTGGGTGCAGTGACTCAAGTCTTGAATCCCAGCACTCAAGAGGCAGAAGTAGAGAGATCTTTGTGGGATCAAGACCAACCTAACCTACATACTGAGTTCCAGGCCTGCCAGGGCTACAGATAGATGCTGTCTCAAAAATAAATAATAAATAAATAAATAAATAAATAAATAAATAAATAAATAAATCAAAAAGCCAACAACAATGAAAAGAAAATGTAGGGAGAAATAAATTCAAATGAGAGAATAAAGGAGCCAGGCAAGGTGGTTCCCACCTGCAATCCCAGGATTTGAGAGGCGGAAGCAGAAGGATCTCTCTGAGTTCAAGGCAAGCTTGGCCTAGAGATCATGTTCTAGGCCACAAGGCTACATAGTGAGACCCCGTCTCAAAAACAATCTCTATTGACCAAATTAAAGAATGAAACAATAGAATAAAAGAGAGAAGAGAGCAGAGGTCAGAAGCTGAGGTTCTGTGACAGCTGTCTTGTGAAGAGCTGAACAATTGGGTCAATGGAAGACCATTATGGCCAAATGTAATCGGTTAGTTTAGTACATCCTACCCTATCCAAAGTTTCTGTAAACCTATTCCTATCCAAGTGTTCCCATAAATTGCCTTTTGCAGGGCATGATGGCATGTCTGTGGCCCTAGCACTCCAGAAAGTAGAGGCAGAAAGATTTGAGGCTAGCTTGGGTTGAACCACATAGTGAAGCAGCCTGTGCTATTCAGGTTTTCATCTCTGTGACAAATATCTGAGAGAGAAATATTAAGATAAAAGACTTATCTTGACTTATGGTTCCAGAAGGATAAATCTAATGTTGGCTGACTCTATTTTTTTTTTGTTTGAGGGAAGGATGATGCATCATATTGGGGAATTCATACAGATCAGAGCTGCTCATGTCATGGCATCCTGGAAGCAGAGAGGAAAGGACAAGAAGGGCCCAGGGCAGGATACAGTCTGAACACAATCCTCAGTCACCTGCTTCCTCCAGGTAGGCCCTACCAGCTAGTCTCCAGCACCTGCCAGATAGCTTCACCAAGCCTTCAACATTTACACCTGTGAGAATATTTTATATTCAAATCCTCAAAGGGGGTGGATAACATGGGAATATTGTCTATAGGCCAGTTTAGTTTACTTTGTCCTCTATATCTCTCATCATGTCCTCAATGATAATAGATTATGTCAATTTATCTCTCAATAAATAGCTTACATTTCTATGGCTACTGTAGCTCCAATCTCTTAGTTTTCATCATGTAAAATCCTGGCTCTTATACCTTTTTTCACCCTTCCATAATAGTCCCTGAGCTATGAGTGGGTGAGGTTTAATATAGGAGTCTTATGGACACTTACATTTACAGACAAGTATACTATTCACCACTCATCAAAGAAGCTTCTTATTTCAACAGATGGAGGGTATTACAGAGTTCCATAACTGATCGCACACAGAGAGTAAGTGACTGTGAAATGCCTAGACCTAAATGACATATCTGCAATGGAACCTCAGTCTTAGTTTCTATTGGTTTGGGTTACTTGTGGCCTCCATTACCATTGTACTTTAATTTTCTTTTCTTTCCTACCATTTCACTGTCTTACTTTTTTACCTATTTAAAAATATGGGTCATAAAAGGGCACTGCCTTATCATTAACTTGCATTTTCTAATGCATAAACATTATTTCTCCTGTCATTCACTTATACTTTAACTTCTTTCTTTAGAATTTGTATAGATTTTCCATATTTATTGGTAGATAGTCCTGTTACTGTTACATTTTTACTGATAATATAAATACTATATATTGTGGCTCTGGCTTAAAATGGTTTTTAACATTGATTTTGTGATATTTCTCCAACTCATTAATTCTAATTGTATTTCATAGATATTCAATCCTAGTACTGTAAAGAACAGCAGTTTTATGTCTTTTCTAATTCCTATGTCATTTGATTTTCTTGATGTTTGCACAGACTGTACTACAATAAAAAGCCATTTTCCATTCTCCTACTCTCAGGGAAGCAAGCCAAGAACCATTGTTCAATAGTAACATTAGCCCTAAGTCTTTCCTTCATAACATTTATGAATCAATAATGTTAATAAAATAAGCAGAGTAAAGAGAGCTCCACAGGCGTGTTTCAGTGTTGGGTCACTTACAGACTTGATGAGTGTTGCTTTTCAAAAAGTGCTGGGAACTGAACCAGGCCTTTCATGTGGTAGACAAGCACTCTCCTAATGAGCTACTTCTCCAGCCTTATGTATGCTGCTTTTTTAATTTGTAGGGGTAAGATTCTTCCCAATATACTTGGTCACAGGCTTTTCATGATATCCTGATAGCTCATAGAAAATGGGTACTGATTGCAAGGAGGAAAATATAATGGCTTACATGGTCTATCAGAGGTCACAGGCAATAACTTCTCCATGCTAGCCTTTAAAACAAGTCAGAAGTACAGCCCACATAAAGGTGAGATTTAAGCTGTATCTTTTGGAGAGAGCAGACACATATAAACTATCCTCATAATTCAAGCTAATACACTCAACAGCTTTTCAGTCTGTTCTCTTTGTTGTACTTTGGCTAATTTATTTTCTGTCTCTTCAAGTTCTTTAAATCTTTTCTTAAGTATCACAGTTGCTGCTAAACACAGTCATTGTTTTAGTCTTTCTGGTAAATATTTTCATTGCTAGAGTTGAAGTATGCTTGTACTCATATCTTTCATGTCTCTTTAAAATGCTGAATTTTCCCTATTTTATAGAAAATACAACATAAAGCTATAACTTCGGCAGCTCTTGCCCAATTCTTTACCTATTAACTAGTCCTTTAATTCTAATAACTGTTATTTTCTGGTCAATTTCTATTAATCAACTTTTCTCCCTATTAGGGTTGAATTTTCTTGTCTTTTTCATGCATATTATTTTGGTTATAAAGACCATGTGGAGAAATTTGCTTTCTTGGCTTGTGTAGATAAGAATATATAATGTAATGGACTATGAGACCATGTAACAAACATTTGTCTCACAGTTCTGAGGTTGAAGATTCCAAGTTAAATGTTCGTTTGGGTTGGGCTTTTGTTTTGAATTTGAGACAAGGCTGGCCCTGAACTACTCATCACTCTGCCTCCATCGCTCAAGTGCTGAGATTACAGGTTTGTCCTACATGTTCAGCTCCAAGTTAAATCTGCCAGTAGATTTAGTGTCCTCTGGGAATCCACTTTCTGCTTCATAGGTGGCTGTCTTCTGTATTCTATATAAGAGACGTGTGGAAGGAGCTCCCCAGAGCTTCTGTTATAAGAGTACTAATTCCAATCACCTTCCCAAATACCTGTCTCTAGGCACTCAGACATTTGATACTATGTTTTAGCATATGGAATTTATGGGGTAGATTCTATAGTGTTAACTTATTGAAATTTAGATGTGTTTTATTCCTCAAAATAATCATGAGCTTTTTGATCTAAAACAAAAGTATTACTTGAAAAGAATTTATCCTTTCAAGTCTTATGTTCAAGGTTTGTTAAAACAGCATCTACCTAGACCTAAATTTCCTCCCATTACTAAGGCAATTACCTTCTGAGTATGCTGCTTCAGGTACTAGGACTATTTTTTTTATTCACTCTAAATAATGGAAAACACAAATGTTAACTGACCCTCAGGAGCCCCGCTGATTACTACATCTTTAAAATCGTATCTCCTTTAAAATTACATGTATATCTATTTGGGGTGGGGGTATACATGTGTATGGATACTCTGGCTCACTTGTGGAGATCAGAGGACAATTTGGGGTAGTCCACTCTCTCCTTCCACCATGAATCCCAAAAAGTAAACTCAGTGCATCAGGCTTGGCAGCGAGCACGTTTACCTGAAAGCCATCTTGTCCACCCTCTACTACTACTCTCTGATGAGGTTTTCCTACCACAAGCAGTTAATTTAAACACTAAATCATTACTGCACTACAGACACTAGTCTGTAGGATCTCTCTCTCTCTCTCTCTCTCTCTCTCTCTCTCTCTCTCTCTCTCTCTCTCTCTCTCCCTCTTTCCCTCGCTCCCCTTTGAGCAATGCAGTTCTGGTGCTGAAAATTCTAGGATACTTGAATCATCTGAACTTTAGTTTTGTGACTTAAACTCAGGAAGACCACTGCGGGCTGGAAAACAGCTCAGTGACAGAATTTGCTTAGTATCCACAAGAGGAACGGTGAATCAAAAGCACTTCCCACCTTCCAGAAAGAAGACTATAAAATACTGTTTGAAGAGCCAGAAACTAGTAGATCTGAGGAGGTCACTGGAGCAAGAACAAACTTTTCATTTTCTCTCTCTCTTGCTATCCTGAAACCCCCATTGCACAAAGTATTATTTTATCCATTTTATATGGCTTCTTTGCTTTGTATCATGGGACCAAAAATTGACTCCTGTTTCCATATATTTATGGTGAGTTCACCTTCAATGTTAACACACTTAGAATAGTCAGTAACAATGTATTTTAAGCTATGCTGATTTAACAGAGCTTAAAACTATAGGTAGTTGACAAATAATGGAATCACTTGAGCCTTTGTCCAATCAGCTATACAACAACATAAATAAAATAAATAAAATAGCCTAGTTGTGATTCTGTCACAGGGGCAGTGGCTTTCTGAATATTAATTTTGGAGAAATAAAAACCTTGAATGATATAATTCCTAGGCTTTTTAGAGAAGTTTTGATTTCCTCTTATCTTGTGAAATAAATTGTGGTGTTAGGATAACATAGGAAATGTGGAAGTTAAAGAAGGGGGAAACACTATTAAAGCCATAAAAGGTCGGAAAACACTGAGTTTTGGGAAGCTCCATTCATTTCAGAATGGTACAAGGAAGATGGAAAATATCCGCTGCTAAGATTAGCATGAAATGAAGGGACATGTGTCAAAGTGATGAGAGGAATGTATGACTAATACAAAGCTCAGAGAGCAATGGAGAGCAAAACAGGCAGTCAAGTAGAAAAGCAACTAAATTAAGGCTGAAGTCACCATTTAATTTATAAGTACAATTAATTCTTGATTACCTTGTGCCTTGTTAGTACAATTAAACTTCTCAGTTTGGGTTGTTGAGCACTTCCAGAGAAAATCACACAATTGTTGGAATTAGTCTCATAAAACTTCATGTTCCCTAACTTCAGCAGCATCATGTGGAGTGCTGTCAGTGCTGCATGCCAATCTTTCACACAGCCTTGGTCAGCAAATGTCTTTCCAGTGACAAAAATCCCTCAACAGCAAGCTGATAGTATTTAAGTAGAAATGATAGCACTCTAGTTTTGTTTCACAAAACCCTTAGTTCAGGTAAAATAAACATTGATTTAAAATAATACAGGCAGAAATATCAACCAAAATACCAACCATAACAAATCTCATCATCACCTCCAATAAATACTTTGTGAAGAAAATGATTCACTAAGGTGTAACATATGAACAGAAATACTACTTGTGTTCTTGGTTTTTAAATGAAATATTTGTTTTTATCATGTATAATAAAAAGAATTTAAAAACAGAATAATGAATTCAACTTTGTCACATACATTTTGAAATAAGGTTTGCAACCTTCAAGCCAAACTATAGAGATCTTTTACACACTGTTCAGCGAGTGGCACAGTTTATTAATCAGTATAATTCCAAAACCAAAGTACATTCTCCATACTACCAATATTGGAATTATATTAAAATATTTCAGACTTTCTTTAGTTTTTATTGTAGAGGTCTTTTGTTCACATGGTTAAGTTTATTCCTAAGTAGTGTGTGTGTGTGTGTGTGTGTGTGTGTGTGTGCTTGTTGTGAATGAGACTGATTCTCTATTTCTTTTTCAGTCTATTTTTATTGATATATAAGTGAGCTACTGATTTTCGTATGTTGCTTTTGTATTCTGCCACTTTGTTGAAGGTGTTTTTCAGCACTAAGTTTGTGTGGTCTTTAGGATCTTTTATGTATAGAATCACACCATCTATAAATAGGGATACTACAGCTTCTTTTTTTCCTATATTGTTGCTAAAATTCTTTCTAGGAGGTATGTGTGCACATGTTATCCTGAGTCCTCTCTCAGGGTCCCAAAGGCAAAGCGAGGAACAGACTCCCCAAATCACAATTTGGAAATTCTAGGGAGTTTAATTGGGCTTGCTAACGAAAAAAAAAAAAATGGGTGAAGGGGTTACTTATAGGAAGGTTGGTGCTCTCCTTCCCTCATGGCCATAAAAGTAATTCCCCTTCCCAGCATGGACCCTGTGTCCTCTACCCAAGATGGTGAGGATGGAAGAGACCAGCCTCATGGCTCTCTGTTTATATACCCTTAGCTTGCCCCCCATACAGCCAAAGCTGACTGGCTGGTTGGGAGGTATATCTGACTACTCTGGCTCCTCCTTTTTCTTCAGAAGGCCAACAATCAAGTTTTTGATCCTGGGTAGGCAGATGCCCCTGAGCATGAGAAGGCATTTGATACCAAATGTCAGTCTTTCTTTCAGAGGACTGTCTGTGCTACATATATGTATCTCTTGTTCACTTCTGTGATCTTATTTCTGCAGCTACCATTTCAAACCCTATATTGAAGATCAGGAGAGAGTGTGACATACTTACCTTCTTTCTGATCTGAGCTTTGAGTTATTCTCTGCTTAGCATGATGTTGGCTACCATTTTATTGTACATAAACTTTATTATATTAAAGCATGCTTTGTTCTTCATTACCTTTCTCTGTTGCATTTATCATGAAGGAATATTGGATTTTTTCAAAGGCCTGTTCTGTGTCTATTGAGATAGCATCTAGTTTCTGTCTTTGAGTCTTTTTATGTGATGAGTATCATTTATTGAATTATGAATGTTAAACCATCCTTGTATCATTGGGATGAAGCCGACTTGATGAGGATGCATGATCTGTTTATACGACCTTGAACATGATTTACCAGCATTTTATTGGGAATGTCTCATCTCTGCTCATCTAGCCCTAGTCAGAATGCTAATCATTAATAAGAGCAATGGTCACACATGCCAGCATGAAAGTAGGGAAAAGGAAGCCCTTCTGTACAGTTGGTGGGAGTGAAAACCAGTGCAGCCACTTTGGAAATCACTCTGGGATTTTCTCAAATAACTAGAAATAAAACTACCAGATGATCTTAACTATACAACTTCTGGGCACAGGGATAAATGCACATCTATATTCATAGCTAGGAAATAGAGCAGCCTAGATGTCCATCAACTGATTAGTAGATAATGACAAGATGGTAATAAGTGCAATGGAATTTCATTCTGCTATAAAAAATAAAATTATGAAAATTTGAGGTAAATTTGTAAAACTAAAAGGAATTAGACTGATAGAAGTAATCTGGACCCAGAAGGCTAAATATAGCTTATTCCTTTTCATATTAAGATGCTAGCTTAGACATTTTAGCTCTACTTGTTTACTGGAGTAGCTGTGGAAGCCAGAAAGCTAGGAAGTCGTGTGTGTGTGTGTGTGTGTGTGTGTGTGTGTGTGTGTGTGTGTTCATGTACAGGGAGCAGTTCTTATGGACTGGGAATGGGAAACGCTTAGGGTGAAAATGATTGAGCAGCAAGGTAAGTGGAGGGATCAGCAAGATAAGTGGAGACATCAGCAAGGTAAGTGGAGACATCAGCAAGGTAAGTGGAGGGATCAGCAAGGTAAGTGGAGGGATCAGCAAGGTAAGTGGAGACATCAGCAAGGTAAGTGGAGACATCAGCAAGGTAAGTGGAGACATCAGCAAGGTAAGTGGAGACATCAGCAAGGTAAGTGGAGACATCAGCAAGGTAAGTGGAGACATCAGCAAGGTAAGTGGAGACATCAGCAAGGTAAGTGGAGACATCAGCAAGGTAAGTGGAGACATCAGCAAGGTAAGTGGAGACATCAGCAAGGTAAGTGGAGACATCAGCAAGGTAAGTGGAGACATCAGCAAGGTAAGTGGAGACATCAGCAAGGTAAGTGGAGACATCAGCAAGGTAAGTGGAGACATCAGCAAGGTAAGTGGAGACATCAGCAAGGTAAGTGGAGACATCAGCAAGGTAAGTGGAGACATCAGCAAGGTAAGTGGAGACATCAGCAAGGTAAGTGGAGACATCAGCAAGGTAAGTGGAGACATCAGCAAGGTAAGTGGAGACATCAGCAAGGTAAGTGGAGACATCAGCAAGGTAAGTGGAGACATCAGCAAGGTAAGTGGAGACATCAGCAAGGTAAGTGGAGACATCAGCAAGGTAAGTGGAGACATCAGCAAGGTAAGTGGAGACATCAGCAAGGTAAGTGGAGACATCAGCAAGGTAAGTGGAGACATCAGCAAGGTAAGTGGAGACATCAGCAAGGTAAGTGGAGACATCAGCAAGGTAAGTGGAGACATCAGCAAGGTAAGTGGAGACATCAGCAAGGTAAGTGGAGACATCAGCAAGGTAAGTGGAGACATCAGCAAGGTAAGTGGAGACATCAGCAAGGTAAGTGGAGACATCAGCAAGGTAAGTGGAGACATCAGCAAGGTAAGTGGAGGCATCAGCAAGGTAAGTGGAGACATCAGCAAGGTAAGTGGAGACATCAGCAAGGTAAGTGGAGACATCAGCAAGGTAAGTGGAGACATCAGCAAGGTAAGTGGAGACATCAGCAAGGTAAGTGGAGACATCAGCAAGGTAAGTGGAGACATCAGCAAGGTAAGTGGAGACATCAGCAAGGTAAGTGGAGACATCAGCAAGGTAAGTGGAGACATCAGCAAGGTAAGTGGAGACATCAGCAAGGTAAGTGGAGACATCAGCAAGGTAAGTGGAGACATCAGCAAGGTAAGTGGAGACATCAGCAAGGTAAGTGGAGACATCAGCAAGGTAAGTGGAGACATCAGCAAGGTAAGTGGAGACATCAGCAAGGTAAGTGGAGACATCAGCAAGGTAAGTGGAGACATCAGCAAGGTAAGTGGAGACATCAGCAAGGTAAGTGGAGACATCAGCAAGGTAAGTGGAGACATCAGCAAGGTAAGTGGAGACATCAGCAAGGTAAGTGGAGACATCAGCAAGGTAAGTGGAGACATCAGCAAGGTAAGTGGAGACATCAGCAAGGTAAGTGGAGACATCAGCAAGGTAAGTGGAGACATCAGCAAGGTAAGTGGAGACATCAGCAAGGTAAGTGGAGACATCAGCAAGGTAAGTGGAGACATCAGCAAGGTAAGTGGAGACATCAGCAAGGTAAGTGGAGACATCAGCAAGGTAAGTGGAGACATCAGCAAGGTAAGTGGAGACATCAGCAAGGTAAGTGGAGACATCAGCAAGGTAAGTGGAGACATCAGCAAGGTAAGTGGAGGGGTCAGCAAGGCAGGGTGCAGAGGTGGAAGGGTTCACCAAAATTAAGGATATATGAAAAAGCTATACAGAAAGAGACTTTCTTTAGCGTAAGCAGAAAACACAAAGCAGAGATTTTAAAGGACTGGCCCTGTGTGGCTAGAAAATTTGTTTAGTGATACAAACTTCTCAGTCTGATGTATGGTGCATCTCCGGGAAGGTCCCGAGGACCACAAAACTCTACAGGCTGTCGGTTCTCTTTCTTATTCACCAGAACTAGAGGATAATACCCCATTGATGAGGACACCACGTTTCCATTTCAAGATATAGAAAAGTTAAGTTGGAATGAGCTGAAAACTTCCTCCCTGCTTGCTAGCTTTCACAGGGCCAGAAAGCTGACCTTTGATTAGAGGTTTTCTGTTAGCAGAGTCTTCAGTGTTAAAAGAAGCAGTGCTGACAGTGTGTATGACAGAGGCCTGGTGCCGATGATCCACTGGCTTTCATTCCTTGATGCTCTTTCTCTAGCACTGATAACACATCCTCTAAGTCTAGCTGCACAGGTGTTTTATTCTTTCTTCCAGCTGCCTTTGATAAAGCTTCCTGAACCGTGTTTTTTTTTTTTTTTTTTTTTTCCCATGCTTATTTCTGAATACTCTTGAGCCGTGGCAAGCACTTCTTATGATTACTTTTTTTTTCACATTTAGGAACTGAGGTGGGGATGGGCACTGGAATCTGAACTATAATTATAGGTGCATTTTCAGGTAAATCATCCAGTACTTTTGAAGAAATTTTCTGTTCAATATTCTCCTTTAACATTTGTATCCACAGTCAATTCTGGAAATCCATCTTCATCCTTAAAATATGAAGACTTAGAATTTGGGTTACTTCTGTGATGTTGAGTAGGGTCTAAATGCTTATTTATTGTGTCTCTTTTGCAAACTGTCTTCTTTCTGAGGGTGTACTTTGTCCTCAACATCTGAGTCCAGCCTGTGAGTTATTTCTTTGTTCAGCTTGCCTTACACCTCTAGAAGGTGTCTGGTCCTTCTCCATCCAAGGCTTTTTCTGAGTTGCCTGGAAAGTTACATTGGACCAGTTCACACTGCCTGCACAGACATGGTTCGTGGTCCATCATCAGGATTCCACAGAGCCCCGACTTCAGTTTGGTTGCATGTTTAGGACTGCAGTACCCACTGTCAATGTTGGCCTCACTGCCCCTGCTCACTGGAGGACTCCACAGTGGGATGAGACACTCTTCTCCTGACTTTGGGCTTCCAGAGCATTGTGCAAGTGCTCTCTAAGAGAGAATTATTAGCAATATCTGATGGGAAATCAGTGTGCTGTGAAGCATCTACCCGAAGCATGATTTTTGACCAACTGTCAGGGCTTGGTGGGTCTATCTCTTTCTGAGTAGTGACATTCTTCACTTGTGGTTTTTTTATTTTTAAAGTGTTGTTAAAGTTGTGGTTCGGGCATGGCTGGGCCTCTGTTGCTCTTCCTGTTTCCATGATTAGACACTGGGAAAACCTGTCCTAGCTGATTTGAACACTCAGTGCATTCTGTGGCTATAGCACTTGCTGCATTTGTACTGGAAAAGACGCTGGAGACATTTTTCCTGGGTTCTTTCGACCTTCGTGTACATCACTGAATGAACCAAACTGCCTAATCTAAAATCCGAATCTGATTAATGATAATTTAAACTTCATTGGCACATCATTCCTTAAAATTGTATTATTTTATAGTTTAATTTCTAAATATGCCACCTGATTTTATAATTCAGTGACTTAATTATAATGCTCTGATAAAATCAGTATAGATTGTAACATGAAGGGATTTTTCAAGTCTTCTGGCTTGTGAAGGATAATATTATCTCAGATTCAGAGGTTAATAACAGCATTTTTGCACTATGTAAATACTAGTGAGTACTAATAAAACAATTATTGAAAACAGAACAAAACAAAACAAAGTGTCAGAAAGTGCTATGTAGAGTGCTGGGAGGGAAAAGGCATCAATGATACTATCTGGATGTGAACCCTCTTAACCCAAAATCCAACCTGCCTGGCAAGGGGTGCTCCCCTGTTCAAAAGGAACATGACAGTTCTGGATATAACTAACAGCCCTCTGATTGGACTGGAGGCCTATTCCCTGGGACGGAACTCATTCATGCCTGACACTGTAAGCCTAGCTAACAGCCCATGCCTGGGGAGATTGTATGTAGCAATTGGAGAACTTCTCTGATTTAACTAAATTAACATAGCATCAAACCGCCTTGTAAATATCTATGTTTATACTAATAAACACACTACTCTGAGCCTTAACCAGAATAGAGCTAGAAGTCTCTCTATTCAATCATCAGCAATGAATTAGTGGAGACTCATTGCTGCCCAAGTAACTGAGAATATGTGACAACAATAGGCTCAGACCTAAACAAAACATTCATACTATCCTTCCCTCTAAGGCTCAAGGAACATTGTGGATGAGGGAGAAGTAGGAAGTATTCAGGAGCTGGGCGAAGGAGTATACAATGCCATCCTTCAGACTCCATACAACCACTGCAATCATGAACTTACATCAACTTCAGTTACCTGTGCTGAGCGCACACCAGACCTGCCTTGTTAACAATCAGTCATGGAAAGAGGAGGGGTTCAAGGGACTATATTCATTTTTGGTGAACTATTGGCTATTGATAAATTCTCGGAGAGAGAAAACTATTGTCTTCAGATGTGTGCCCTTTGCCAGGTCCATCAGGTTCCATTCCATGGTTGCAAACACATGGTCACACAGATTGCCCTAGTCAAACTCAATGAGTCACAAAACAAAATGAATAAACATGAATGTGAGAAGGATATTTTTAGGAAAGAAGGTGGGAAGATGTGGGTAGAAAGAGGAGAGAGAGTAGGGAGAGTGGTCAGCATTCATTATGTACACGTGTAAAATTGTCAAAACACAAATTTTAAAACATAAATTCAAATTTTTAAAGTTTGTGTTATAGCTAGGGACAGTAATATCACTACTCTGGAGATGGAGGCAGAGAAGTCAGGAGTTCAAGTTCAGCTTCCATCATGTTGAAAGGTTGATACAAGCCTGGGTTACATGAAACTGTGCCTTAGAAAACAACAAAACAAGGTTCATTTTTAATCTCTCAAAGATGAAAATGGGATATATAGTTATTTACATGCAGTTGTACTCCTGTGCTACACAGTATGCATAGTGAGTCATTGCAATGGTCACATAAGGAACAAATCCATTTTCACTCCCCAGGACAGTGGGCAAGGGTTCCCTTTGCTCTGGGCCTTTGGTATTTATATTTTGACTTTTCTTCACAGAGGGATAAGATAGTTTATCTTAGAACCCAAATTCAGTGAGTGACTGTGGTATGGGAACACAGATTCAAGTTACCCCCAACTTTTTGTTCCAGTGTGGTACCATTTGATAACATTTGTAGCAGAACAAAGAAAGTAAAAGATAAGGCATTTTCTAATACATTTTAAAATTTTTATTGAAGTTTTAAGATTTTCATGAAATAAAATTTGCTGATGTTTAGATCCCCTCCACTATTTTCACCTCCCCTGACTGCCCCATGGCCCAATTTAATGTATTCTATTATTTATATAAGGCCTATACAGTGGAAGTTATGTCCCCAAATGTCCTTTAGTGTGGGTCTGTCCACTGGAACCTTGCTAACCTACCAACATTCTCATATGTGATAAAGAGTCTTTCCCCCTTCCAGTGGCCATCAGTTCCCTAAAGTTTCTTAGGTTGGGGTGGCATTTCTTACCAACTTCCCATGTCTGTGTGTGCTGGATAGCTTTAGTGTCAACTTGACACACCTGGGTTGAGGGATCCTCAACTGATGAATTGGCTCCATTGAACTGGCCTGTGGCCACTTCTGTGGAGTATTGTCTGGATTGTTGAGTTTTGTGGGAGAGCCCAGCCCACTGTGGGTGGTGCCACCCTGGGCAGGTTGTAATGTACAGTATAAGAAGGCAGGCTGGACATACGCCAGGGGACCAAGCCAGTAAGCAGCATTCCTCCATGACCTGTGCTTCAGCTTCTGCCTCCGGGTTCCTGCCCTGAGTTCCTATGGTGGACTCCCTCAGTGATGAACTGTGACCCAGGAGATGTGAGCTGAATAAACCCTTTCCTCCCCAAGTTGGAACTGGTCAGAGTGTTTTGTCACAGCAATTGAAAGGAAACTAGAACACAATGCTAGGATTATTTTCTGGTTTGAGCTTGCATGGGACTTGTGCATGCTGTCACCATTACTGTGAGCTCATATGAGTAACTGACCAGCTGCTTGTCAAACTCTATTTACTTGTGGTCATCTACCACCTCTGGCTTTTGTGATCTTTTGACCCCTCTTCCACAAATGCCTACTGTTGCAATGGTGGCACAAATATTATGGGAATAACCAATCCCTGTCTACTTAGACTTACAGTCCACTTCATTAGATGGATCCCATAAACTGACACTTGTATTGGGCTTAGGAACTTGACACTAGACTAGGACATGGGGAAGGCACAATACCAGTTTCTACTAAATAGTTATAGTATTAAACTGACATCTAATACCATTGCTCTACCCATAGATTAAAGCATCTCTCACCTCTCACCAGAAAGTATCCTTATGCAGCAAATGGTGGTTAATATAAAAAGCAGTAACTGGCCAATGAGTGCCCTGAATATGACACTTATCTCTCATCTTTTTGATAACAGCCATCTTAACAGGTATGAGGTAATAGCTAATGCTATTCATTTACATTTCTCCAATGATCAGTCTTGAATTTTAAAAAGTATATTTGACTATTTATATGTCTTCCATTGAGAAGTGTATTCAGATAATTATCCCATTTTAAAATAAAGTTTGTGTTTTGATTAGTGGGCTCTATGCCATCCTCCACTCTAGTACCTGGACCTGTTGCTGGCTGAAAGCATGTGTGGAAGTGGCCAAAGCCACCATTCCCCTAATTAAAACCTCCAACTTCACAGCAATTACTGGTGATTCTTCAAGATTCTATAAACTGCATCCTTTTATTTATTTATTTATTTTGCTAATGAAAGAGACAGAATAGAAGGATAGAATGAGCTCCATGTTCTTTGGGTTATTTAATGTGAATAAGTCAACATCATATCTATATCAATTTATCTTTCTCAACTTTAAAATAGAAACAGTATCTGAAAATCTTCCTGAACTCTAGTCAAATCTCTTTAAATAGATCTTGAACATCATCCAATTCAGCAGTTTCTTTGCGACAAGATTGTTAGGCTTAGGGTTCACATAACAAATTCTCTTATTTATTTATTTATTTATTTATTTATTATTCACATTCTGACATAAAGATTGATATTATGACCTTAAAATTAAAATAAAGTTGGTCAATTTAAACTTTGAAATTGAAAATGCATTTGGTTGTACCATATACCACCATGCAGGATTATCAAGTTGAATTATTTTCCTTATCTTAAATGATTTGATTCAGCTTTCCAGCAAGACTCCCATCATGTTCCCACAATGAAGAACCACCACATGCTACATTGATAATATCTCATAGCATTTGTAGCACATATGCCATGACAGATATCAAACTACCTCATAATGCCCCACAAACTTTTTACTTTAGGTTCACAGAAGGCATATCTAGATGTCATGACACTTTAGAAACTTTTAAGAATATAGTTCTATTGGGCTCAAGAGGTAGATCAATGATTTGTAGGCATATATGGTCTGAGCTTAGGTGTGCCCATGAGCCAGCGCCTCCTGGAGGCGCAGGTGAGAGCAAGACTTCTCTGTCTATTCCTACAAATTGGGATGTGATGATGCAAAGGTCTGGGATTGGCCCCTGGGAGGTGACGTCACACTGCCTGTATATGATCTGCTGCATTTGTATAAAGCGCCATTGTGTATTTGTGCTATACTTTCCCATGCATGCTTCTGCATGGCCCACTGTGGGAATGACCTGGCCAAACCAGAGTGGTTGGGAACACTTGTTCTACCAGAGGACTCAGGTTCAGTTCTCAGCGCACACCTGGTGGCTACAAATTTTAACTTTAGTTTTGGGGGATCCGTCGCCCTCTGCTGGTCCCTGAGAGCATTGCATATACGTGATTCCTTTCCTTGATGTACAAACTGGCAAAATGTTCATAAGCATAAAATTTGAAAAAGTAAAAAATATTATTCTAAACTTGACCTTCATTTGGAGAGTGGATGCTTAAAGTGAGAGGAAGTCAGATTACCATTTTCAGCTCTTCAAAGAACATAACAATCTTGGTCAATTAGACATTCTTTATTATTATCAATATATACAATGATTATATATAGAGCTATCTCTTGAATGGTTAAATCATCTTGTTGATTTTATAATATTCTATTATGAACCTGAAAGTCACGTTGATAAAACGTATTCTCTACTTTAAACCAGGCCTGGAAGTGCCAGCCTATAATTACAGCCCCTTGGGAGATGGAGACTGGAGTATACAAGTCAAGACCAGCCTGGGATACAGAGTATGTAGCTCTAGGCCAACCTAGTTTATTTAACTTAGTAAGACTTTGTTTCAAATAAAAATAGAAAGAGGGCTGGAATATAGTTCACTGGTAGAATGCTTTCATTGAACCTTTGGTTCAATCCATAATAATAACAAAACAAACAAAAAACCTAATCATTTTCTTTTTAAGGATTTTTATTAATATGAGTATTTGTTGACTAATCAAAATGAGCTAAAGAGCCCATCAAATTATAATGTATAAATTAATTTTATACTAAAAAATAAACAACAGAGAACTCTAACAATCTAGAAATAATATTAACCATCCCCTTTGAGAAACTATTTACCATGACCATCTAAGACCAGGAGACTTGTATAGATTATCTGATAAAAAAAAAAAGAGGAATTAATGACAGGATGGTATTTAAAGACTGGTCCTAAGCTCTCTCTCCTAAATGTAGCTTGTTACTACTTAAAAAACAAACATTTCCATATGGATTTTTAAAACATCTTTAGTAGTTTTCCAAGAGTTCAAATGGACTTACCCTACATGGAGTATAATGTTCCTCCCAGAAGCCATAGGTTGCCAGATAAAAAGTCTAGTGCAAGGTGTGAGATATAGTCCTTTAAATTGTTGATTGGGTGTAGGGGAGATCAGTCCACAGATACCTACCCAAAACAATGCAAGCTATTGTCATTGCTCTCAATTGCTCACCAGAGCTTGATGGTAATATCCTATTGCTGAGGATGCCATGAACTTTGACCAGAGGACTTGGGGAAATCAAGCTGCTACTAACTTGAAAGCTTGTTCCCATCTGGTTAGATTTAATACCAGAAGGTGCTATGCCAGCTGTCAGAGGGAAAAAAGTCATCAATATCTGTAACTAAAACTTCTTCTTGGAGGTGTAAACAGCATCCATCCCTTCCTGTCTTGATCTCAACAACAAACTGAGGTGTGATTTTGCAAAAAAAGTCTAGGAAACCAGTGACTTTATTGCGTTCAAAAGAGCAATGGTCGAGGATTTACTTACAGGAGTGTGGGTGAAACCCTCCTAAGGCCACACTGGAAAGTCTTTGTCCAAATATGGATGGCAACTTCCCACAGCTGCACAAAGTGGAGAGAGCCCTCTCCTCGGCTTCCCCAGTTTATATACCCTTAGCCCCTCCCCCTCTGGCAACTAGGGCTGATTGGTTAGTTGGAGTGCATGTCTGCTCTCCATGCCTCCCCTTTCTTGTGGAGGGCAACAATCTAGCAGCTTAGAGATAATGATTCTAGGCAAGCAGATGCAACCAAGCTTGGAAAGATGGCATCTGTCTACTGTCTGTTAAAGGACAGTACTATGTAACAGTATCCTTACCCAACTGTGAACCTTAAGGACAGGCCTGGCAAGATATGCCCATGGGAACAACAGTGTTATGAACTTTATGAAGGTAACTAAACAGTTCCCTATTAAATTTAAGGCCTGTACCCCAGGAGAAAATTTGTGCCTGCCTCTGTAAATCTAAGAACTTGTGGCTAGGAAGTTCACACGCCTAAAGGGCAAATCACTATTATTATTTTCCTAAATGGACATGTTAATAAAGTGTCTTCTAAAAATGGACCTCTATATCCATAGATTACTGTAGCTCTCGTCCTCATCAGAGATGCAATGGTGTGCAATGGACTGTGGTTATTATCATGAATCACAGCTGGTCCAAATGGAGCAGCAAGTGTCTGTGAAGTGCTCAACCATAAATGAAACATCTATACTTCAATCCCCCCACAAAGGCTTGGGGAGCATTTCAGCAGAAGGGACAAGAAGATTATAAGAATGAAGGTCAGGCAGGACTGCAGTGAGACACAGTCTTCTGTACATGACACGGCTGTTGTACACATGAACATGTGGAAACTGTGTTTGTCTGCACAAGACCAAGTCAGTCAACATTCCACCAAGGATGGGGAGAAGAATGTGCACCTTCACTCCTCAGTGAGGAGCTATTGACCTTTCATGGCAGCTAGGGGAGGGAAAGTCAGTTTTCTTTAAGGGTGTGGGCTCTGATAAGTTGACCATGCTCCAGGGGTGGCCTCATATCCATGTGTATATGGGAGAATTAAATGGTGGGCTATAAGACGAGAGGGAGTGTGAAGTTTGGAGCAGTAGATGGTGAGGGTTTATGGGAAGACTTGCAGTGAGGAAGTGAAGGGTAAATATGTTGTATGAGTGTATGAAATTCTCAAGGGATAAATTCAAATGCATCAAAAAGCAAAGAAGCTATTGTTGCTGTCTTTCCTTTCTGTTGCACACTTTTCCGCCTGTTGAAATTAGGGAACTGTGAAAGAAAGGAAATTGCTGTTTCTCTTATAAAATACCTCTCTATATAGTATCAAAATGAGATCAACTCTATTCTTATTCTTCTGTGAACTCTGATAAAATATTATAGTAAATCAAAGTATTGAAAGAAATAAAGGATCGCTTTTGAGTTTGGCTCCTTTTATCTCAATTCCCCATCTTTCCAAGCTTGGTTGCATCTGCTTGCCTAGAATCATTATCTCTAAGCTGCTAGATTGTTGCCCTCCACAAGAAAGGGGAGGCATGGAGAGCAGACATGCACCCCAACTAACCAATCAGCCCTAGTTGCCAGAGGGGGAGGGGCTAAGGGTATATAAACTGGGGGTTTATATATGTGTGTGTGTGTGTGTGTGTGATATCTGTTCTCAAACTTTCTTAGAAGAAGGAAATATTCAGATGCCTATAGTGCATTTTTTTCTTTTTCCAATTTTGTAGTTTAGTATGTTGTGTGTTTCATAGCATCAAATATCATAAATACTGTATTTCTGCCCTGGTCTTCTGTGTCTTATGTGAGTCACCAAAACTGCTTCAAATAATTTATGTGGGTGATTAGGCCAGCGGTTTAGTCAAACCAAACAAAACTTTTGTCTTTATAGAGAACAGGATGGGTGGCTAAGGAGAGGGAACCTAGTGGTCCTGATGGGTTTTCAGTATCGTAGTAAAGTATGGTGGTCTTCAGAGTTAACTCGGGAGGACAGACAATCCAACGATCCATCAATAAGTGAGTTTAGACTATAGTGTGGAGGTGCATGTCTGCTCTCCATGCCTCCCCTTTCTTGTGGAGGGCAACAATCTAGCAGCTTAGAGATAATGATTCTAGGCAAGCAGATGCAACCAAGCTTGGAAAGATGGCATCTGTCTACTGTCTGTTAAAGGACAGTACTATTGTTAACATCATAACTTACCCAGCTGTGAACCCTCTAAGGACAGGCCTGACAAGATATGCCCATCGGGAACATACCAGTGTTATGAACTTTATGGAAAAGGTAACTAAACAGTTCCCTATTTAAATTTAGCCTGTACCCCAGGAGAAAATTTGTGCCTGCCTCTGTAAATCTAAGAACTTGTGGCTAGGAAGTTAATTCACACGCCTAAAGGGCAAATCACTATTATTATTTTCTAAATTGGACATGTTAAATAAAGTGTCTTCTAAAAATGGACCTCTATATCCATAGATTACTGTAGCTCTCGTCCTCATCAGAGATGCAATGGTGTGCAATGGACTGTGGTTATTATCATGAATCACAGCTGGTCCAAATGGAGCAGCAAGTGTTGTGGAGTGCTACCATAAATGAACATCTATACTCAATCCCCCCACAAAGGCTTGGGGAGCATTTCAGCAGAAGGGACAAGAAGATTATAAGAATGAAGGTCAGGCAGGACTGCAGTGAGACACAGTCTTCTGTACATGACACGGCTGTTGTACCATGAACTGTGGAAACTGTGTTTGTCTGCACAAGACCAAGTCACGTCAACCATTCCACCCAAGGATGGGGAGAAGAATGTGCACCTTCACTCCTCAGTGGAGGAGCTAATTGACCCTTTCATGGCAGCTAGGGGAGGGAACGGTCAGTTTTCTTAGGGTGTTGGGTCTGATAAGTTGACCATGCTCCAGGGGTGGCCTCATATCCATGTGTATATGGGAGAATTAAATGGTGGGCTATAAGACGAGAGGGAGTGTGAAGTTTGGAGCAGTAGATGGTGAGGGTTTATGGGAAGACTTGCAGTGAGGAAGTGAAGGGTAAATATGTTGTATGAGTGTATGAAATTCTCAAGGGATAAATTCAAATGCATCTAAAAAGCAAAGAACTATTGTTGCTGTCTTTTCCTTTCTGTTGCACACTTTTCCGCCTGTTGAAATTAGGGAACTGTGAAAGAAAGGAAATTGCTGTTTCTCTTATAAAATACCTCTCTATATAGTATCAAAATGAGATCAACTCTATTCTTATTCTTCTGTGAACTCTGATAAAATATTATAGTAAATCAAAGTATTGAAAGAAATAAAGGATCGCTTTTGAGTTTGGCTCCTTTTATTCTCAATCCACATCTTCCATGTTGGTGGCATCTGCTTGCCTAGAATTCATTATCTCTAAGCTGCCTAGATTGTTGCCCTCACAAGAAAGGGGAGGGCATGGAGAGCTAGACATGCACCCCAACTACCAACAGCCTAGTTGCCAGAGGGGGAGGGCAGAAGGGATGTAGACACTGGGGGGTTTATTATATAGGGGTGGTGTGTGTGTGGTTGGTGGTGGATATCTGTTTCCCAAACTAGTTCGTAGAAGATAGGAACACAGAGGCAGATCGTGCATTGTTGGGGGTGTTGTTTCCAATTTTGTAGGGTAGTAATGGGGTGTTTCAATAGCAGTCCAAGAGTATCTAAATACTGTATTTACTGCCCTGGTCTTCGTATGTGTCTTATGTGAGTAACACAAAACTGCTTCAAATATTTATGCTGTGGTGCTTAGGCCATCGGTTTAGGGTTTCATAACCAAACAAAACTTTTGTCTTTATAGAGAACAGGATGGGTGGCTAAGGAGAGGGAACCTAGTGGTCCTGATGGGTTTTCAGTATCGTAGTAAAGTATGGTGGTCTTCAGAGTTAACTTGGGAGGACAGACAATCCAACGATCCATCAATAAGTGAGTTTAGACTATAAAAGCACATCCTAGTGGTATTCTCTATTATATAAAGAATCAGCAATCATCAGGACAATCCTTTCAGATTGCTTTATTCCTTTCAGATTGCTTTATTCCTTTCAGATTGCTCCTTAGATTGCTTTACTAGTCTTTCCAGTTGTGTCTCGTTTTGATTACCATTCACACACTAGTTCATATTTTAAGCCAATATATGTATAAAGGCATACCTATAATATATTTAATACAAAATATATATATATATATAATAATATATATTTAATTAATACATTTTCGAAAAGACACCTAAAGGAAGAAGTAACTCAACACCTAAGTTTTTTTTTTTTATTTTTACTGTTTTATCCAGTTTTGTTCTGTGTTTTCCATAAATAATATGTATATATAATAAATTTAAGACTCCCATCGCCTCCTCTGCCCCCCCTTATTGCCTCCCTAGCTGGATTCCATGCTTTCTGTCATATACATTAAGTCTTATCCTAGAACAATTTGTATCAGATATTCCTTATGGGAAGTCCAGCCACTGGAATCTAGTCAGCCTATCTAGAGTCACTTTTCTTTTTTCTTTTTTTTTTTTTTTTTTCGGTTTATTTATTTTTATTATTTTTTTGACATAAATTTAATTTATTTATTTTAACAAAATCTAGACCCATGTTCCGCTCATTCCCCCACCCCGCCAGAGCTTCATTGCATTCTGCCAAACATGCTTTCATCTCTTGTCTTTCTCAATAATTTTCCATGGGGAAGTTGACTGTTTTGATGCAGGAAGTTTCCAACTGTATCAGTCAGTTCTTTGATTGCAGTCTTTTCTGGTTGTTGTTGTTGTTTCCAAAAATGCATTATGCCGCAACTGCTTTGACAAAAAGCTCAGGGAGCCCTACAAAAGAAATGCTTACAATAGGTAATTGGCACTAAGCGAATCCACAGATGAGGGAAACCATTCGTGGTTTTTTTTCTAGGGACTGTGTTACTTCACTCAGCATGGATAGTCCTCTAGCTCCAGCCATTTTCCCCTGCTAAGCTCTGATGTCGTCTTTTTTACTGCTTGCAGTAGAACTCCATTGTGTTAGATGTAACCCACATTTTTCTCTATCCACTCGTTCCAGGTTTGAGGGGCATTTAGGTTGGTTCCAGCTCCTTGCTATTGTGAAGAGAGCTGAAATAAACATGGCCGTGCATGTATCTCTGTGGTGGCGTAAGTCTTGAGGGTACATGCCCAGGAGTGGTATGGCTGGGTCAGGTGGCAAGTTCATTCCAAGTCTTCCAAGGGTTCTCCACACTGCTTTCCATAGTGGCTGTACGAGTTTACATTCCCACCAGCAGTGGATGAGTGTTCCCCTTTCCCCACATCCTCTCCAGCACTTGGTATCATTTGTTTTCTTGATCCTAGCCAGTCTTATTGGAGTAAGATGATATCTTAGAGTGGTTTTCATTTGCATTTCCTTAATGATTAGTGATGTTGAGCAGTTCTTGAGGTGTTTCTCAGACATCTCTAATTCAGTTCTTGAAATAGAGTCACTTTCTTAAAGAACATCTTTCTCTCTCACCACACAGTAATCAGTTGTCAATACTTCCTAGGCTAGAGTTGGAGCCTGCTCCCTATTTCCTTAGTTCTATGCTTGTTTTTTTCTGATTGACTCAGCATGTATTTTTTGCATGCTGTCTTGATTATTGCAAGTTCATATGAGCAAGTTTCAGGAGGCCTGAAAGCCTCATTTTCCTTATGTTCATGGACTAATGTTGGCTCTTACAATCTTTCTGACCCTTGTTATGCAATGGTCCCTGAGATATGGGTGGATGAGGTATAATATAGGAGTCCTATCCAGGGACATACACTCTGCAGTCTCTTTTAAAATGCTTTTATTTATTATTTTTATTTTTTAATACGTGTGAGTGTATTACCTACATGAATGTAAATGCAACCATGTTGTGCAATGCCTGCAGAGGTGGGAAGAAGGTGAGTGTAGGATACCCTGGAACTGTAGTTATGGATGGTTGTTAACCCCATGTGGGTGCTGGGAACCAAACCTGGGTCTTCTGCAAGAGTAGCCAGTGCTTTTAACCACTAATCCATCTCTCCAGCCCCTACACTCATCAGGTTCTTATTCTCTGAAACTTGGCCAGTTGTGGTTTTCTATGTGCATCACACTCTGTTGTATGAGGAAACTTGTGAGCATTGAGGGATATATTATTATTATTCTCTCTATTCCTTGTTTCACTATGTTCCATGAGCTTTAGGTGTTGAGATTCCACTGTAGTTGTATCACTTAGGGGTGAAAAGCTCTCAGACATATATTCTCTGTATGTGAGCAGTTCTGGAACTCTGTGATAACCTCCATATGTTGCAAAAAAAAAAAAGAAGCTTATACTGTGAAGAGTGTGCAGTATACTTGACGGTAAATATAAAGATCCATATTTAACATCTGGTAAGAAATTTAATTTGTCTACAGATAGGACAGAGAGAAATAAGGTTTTCTATAGAGTCCATGACCTCTGCACCCACATGTATTTGGCTAGATAAAGTGCTACCCAAGAGTTCCCTCCCACTGAGAAGGTTTAATTCCCCACTAGATAAAAGTGTCTCTACTGCACCAATAGAGATTGCTTGCTGTGCCCATTGTATTTATTAGAGTTTACAAAAATTATCTGGAACGTGTATTGCCTGATTTTCTGAGTTTGTGTCACTTTACTTAGTGTAACAGTTTCTAGTTCCATTCATTTACCTGAAACTTTCATGATCGTGTCTTTCTTTACCACTGAGTAGAACTCCATTGTATAAATATACCACATTTTCATTATAATTTGTAAGTTGAGGGACATTTGTTTCCACTTCTTAGCTATTGTGAAAAGAGCAGCAACAACATGGATGCACAGGTAACTCTACAGTAGGATGAGTCTATTGGGTGTGTGCCAAGGAGTGGTGTAGCCAGATAATATGGTAGATTAATTTTTAGTTTTGAAAGTTTTCTCCACAAACCTTTTCTTAGTGGTTGTAGAAGTTTGCATTCTCACCAGCAATGAATAAGCATTGCCCTTTCACCATATCCCCAACCACCATTTTGGTGCCTTTTGTTTTCTTGATCTTAGCCAGTCTGACTGGAGTAAGATGATTTTTCGTTTTTTGTTTTTTTTTTTTGTCTTTTTGAGACAGGGTCTCCCTGTAGCCCCAACTGGCCTGGAACTCACTCTTTAGACCAGGCTGTTGAGCACTTTATAAGGTATGCCATAGCCATTTTTATTTCTTCATTTGAGAACTCTGTGTTCACATGATTAGTCCCTCTTCTCACTGGATCATTTATTTCCTTGCTTCTTTGTGTTTCTTTTTTTATCTTTGCATATTTTGGATACTGATCCTCTGTAAGATATGTAGCACATGAATATTTTCTCCCACTTACTGGATCTCCTCTTCATTCCATTGCTGTACATAAGCTTTTTAGTTCAATGAGGTCCCACTTGTTGGTTATTGACCCTTAATGCTGGAGCAACTAATGTTCAATTTAGAAAGCCCATTCCTACACCTATATCTTAGAGGGTACCACATATGCTTTCTTCTAGCAGTTTCAGAGTTTCAGGTTTCATATTGAGGTCTTTGATCCATTTGGAGTTCAGTTTTGTGAGGGGTGAAAGATAAGGGTCCAAGTTCATTCATCTGTAGCTAGAGATCCAGTTTTGTCAGCACCATATGTTTAAGATATGCTCTTGACTCCATTGTGTGTTCTTGGCACCATTGTCAAATAACAGGTGGCTGAAACTGTATGGACTTGTGTTTGTGTCTTCTATTATTTTCACTTGATCTAAGTATCTGTTTCTGCCAGTACCATGCTGTTTTTATGACTATAGCTATCTCATAATTTGAAGTGTGGTATGGTAACCCCCAGCAATGCTCTTTTTGCCCAAGATTATCCAGGCCCTTTGTGATTCTACATGAGTTTTAGGAATTTTTCCCTAGCTCTGTGAAGAATGTCATGCAGATTTTGATTTGCATTGCATTGAACTGTAGGCATTCTTTTGGCAGAAGCACTTAAAAGCAGTTAGCTAACAGCCAAAGCCTTGACCCCTGCTGCTATTCTCACAGACCTGTGAAGGCTGGGCTGTCTTTAATCTCTTAGAAAAGAACTTTGATCTGGAATATAGCCTGAGGTTCCCCTGTCCCAATTGCCTGCCCCAGCCCCCAATTGTGTGTACGTGTTCCAGCCCATGCATGGGTTGGTAGAAAAGCCTTGAGTTACAACATTAAACTTGAGTCTTCCTCTTGGACCTTTTTCTCTGAGTCCATTTCTTTCTTTCTTTCTCTTATTCCTCGGGTAACTTCCAGCAGTCCTCTCCCCGCTCCTTGCCAGGAGCTCAGTTTAGGAACCGTTAGCCTGCCAGCAGAAAACAGCTCCAAAGCCTGCAGTCTTGTGGAACTTCCAGGAGGGAAGAATATCATGTGGATTGCGGCCACGCGTGATTAAAGGACCAACAGATGATAGAAACAACAGACATTGAATCTCTAGTTTGCTTTCACCAGGATTGTCATTTTCACAATATTATTTCTACTAATCTATGAGCATGAAAATTCCTTTCACCTTCTCCTTGGTTCTTCCCCTCTTTCTTTCTTTCTTTCTTTCTTTCTTTCTTTCTTTCTTTCTTTCTTTCTTTCTTTCTTTCTTTCTTTCTTTCTTTCTTTTTGAAGACAGGGTCTCCCTGTAGCTCCAGCTGACCTGAAACTTGCTATGTAGACCATGCTGGCCTTGAACTCACAGAGATCCACATGCTTCTGTCTCTTCCTTCTAAGTGCTGGGATTAAAGATATGTACCATGATGCTCAAATCTCTTTCTCTTTCTTTAAATTTATAATTTTACTTGTAGAAATCTTTAATGTCTTTATTTAGGTTTATTCCTACATATTCTTTGGGGCTACTGTGAATGGGACAGTTTCCATGAATGTTTTCTCTTATTGCTTGTTATTGATATGTAGAAGACTACTGATTTTTACAAGCTGATTTTTAACCTGCTGCTTTGCTAAAAAAGTATTAATCATTTCTAGCAGTTTTCTGGTGAAATTTTTTGGATATCTTATGTATGATATCATCTGCAAATAGTTATAATTTGACCTCTTCTTTTTTAATTAGTACTCATTTAATTTCTTCATCTTATCTTATTGCTCTAGCAAGAGGTTCAATTGACACAAAACTTAAAGAATAGTTAGCATTCTGTAGTGAACCTGGATATAAAAATAAAGCTGTTTTATCTGAAAAGCTTTTATTCACTTATAAAAATGTTTTGTGCCACCCTGTACAAAAGTCAACTCCAGATGGATTAAAGAACTCGACGTGAAACCCCAAACTCTGAAGATGACAGAAGAAAAAGTTGGCAGCAGACTACAAGACATAGGCATGAGAAAAGACTTCCTAAATCAGACAGCAGCTGCACAAGAACTAAGGTCGACAATTGACAAATGGGACCTCATTAAACTCAAAAGCTTCTGTACATCAAAAGATGTACAGAACCTTCACAACCAAGGAAGTGAAGAGAAATCCCACAGAGTAGGAGGAAACTTTCACTGCAGAAACATCTGACCAAGCATTGATTTCCAGAATATATAAACTACTCAAAAAACAAAGAAGAAAGAAAACAAATGACCCACTCAATAGATGGAGCAAAGAGCTGAACAGAGACTTCACAAGTGAGGAATTAGAGATGGCTGAGAAACACCTTAAGAAGTGTTCAACATCACTAATCATTAAGGAAATGCAAATCAAAACCACTTTAAGATATCATCTGACTCAGTATGACTGCTAGGATCAAGGAAACAAATACCAAAGTGCTGGAGAGGTTGTGGGAACATTAGCGGGGAACACTCATCACTTTTTGTGGAATGTAAACTTGTAACGCCCTTGGAAAGCAGTGTGGAAACCCTTGGAAGGACTTGGAATTGAACTTGCCACCCAACCCAGCCATACCACTCCCTAGGCATGTACCCTCAAGGCTCACCCACCACCACAGAATGAGCTGCATGGCCCAATGATTTATTTTCAGCTCTGTTTCACAAGTACCAAAAGCTGGAACCAACCCAACTACCCCTCAACTTGGGTGGATAGGAAAATGTTCTAATCTACAACATGGAGTTCTATGCAATAGAGAGAAAGATATTCAGGGCTTTGCAGGAAAATGCTGGAGGCTAGAGGACATCAATGTGAGTGAATAAACCACACTTCCAGAAAACATGACGATGGTTCCCTCATCTGTGGATGCGAGTTGCGAATTACCTAGTTGTAAGTATTCTTCTTGTTGCACGAGCCCCTTGAGCTTTTGTTCCAAAGCAGTTGGGAGGGTGATGCATATGTGAAAAACAACAACAACAACAAAACAACAACAAACAACACAACAGAAGGCTGATCAAAAACTGATGAAACGTGAACTTCGCGCAAAACAGGTCCACTTCCACATGGAGAAGATTAGAAGACTGAGAAAGAGATGAAAAGCATGTTTGGCAGAATGCATGAGCTCTGATGGGGTGGGGGGATAGGGTGGGGGACATGGGTCTAGATTTGATAATCTTGTACAAAATATATATTAAAAAATAAAAAAATAAAAAATAAAAAAGATCAATGCTTTTAAAAAATGTTTTGTATCATTTATTTCATTTATTTTTGCCACTATGGTATTCCATGCTTTGTATATTTTTTGTACTTTTATCATTATGGTTTGTTTTCATTGAATCCATGTTGCTCTCTATGTTGCTGTTCTCCTATTTATAATGTTGTCCATATACTATTATTTTAATTTATTATTTTTAAAAATATTCTGTTGAAGTTTTGTGCATTTCATACAACATTTCTCAGTCCAATTTAGACTTGTTCCCCTTTCCATGCCCCTAACCCACCCAAGTTCATACATTCTGCTATACATTTCTTGCATCTTTTTCTCAGCCTTTTTAAAGTTTTTCTATGCAGAGGTTTGTTGTTTGGTGTATAAATTTACTGTTTCAGTCAGTTCTTTGGCCCAGTCCTTTTGCTGTTGTTCTCTCCAATTTATATTGCTCCAAAATACACCAATATGTACATCACACATATACTAAAATTATGATTTCTAAAAATAAAATGTATGTTAATTCCAAAACATATATTGGGATTCACATTTTCCTTTTTATTTTGTATTATGTTAAAATATGCATACATATATCTTCTACCCATATACCAAAATTATGATGTCTGAAAATAAGTGGTTAAGTTAATTCTAGAGCCCATTAAGGGATTCACCTTATAACTGTCCAGTTGCTGTCAGGTAAAAAGAAATATAACATTAATTTTACTCACTTTGCCTTACAACTATGGATTTGGTGCTAGCATACACATATGAGTGATACCATTCGTCCTTTGTTTTTCTGGGACTGTGTTACTTCACTTAGCATAATGTCTTCTTGTTCCATCCATTTGCCTGCAAAATTCATGATGTCATCTTTCTTTACCACTGTATAGAACTCCATTGTGTAGATGTACCACATTTTCTCTATCCACATGGTGCTCTTAGCTATTATGAAGAGAACTGCAATAAACATAGATGTGTATGTATCTCTGTGGTAGGATGAGTCTTGTGGGTGTATAGCCAAAATTGGTATGGCTGGGTCAGGTGGTAGGCTCATTTTGAGTCTTTTAAGAGTTTTCCACACTTCTTTCAATAGTGGTTGTATAAATTTACATTCCCACCAGCAGTGGATGAGTGTTCCCCTTTCCCCACAACCTCTCTAGTACTTGGTATCCTTTGCTTTCTGGATCATAGCTAGTCTTATCAAAGTAAGATGAAATTTTAAGATGGTTTTAATTTGCATTCCTTAATTATTAGGGATATTGAAAACTTTTTAAGATGTTCCTCAGCTATCTTTACTTCCTCATTTGTGAAGTCTGTGTTCAACTCTTGACTCCATATTTTCAAGTGGGTCATTCGTTTTCTTCCTCCTTTGTTTTTTGAGCAGTTTATATATTCTGGATGTTAATGCTCTATCAGATGTATCACTGGTGAAGACTTCCTCCAACTCTGTGGGTTTTCTCTTCACTTCATTGATTGTTTTTTTTCACTGTACAAAAGCTCTTGAGTTTAATGTTAGGTTCAGGCTTCCCAGAATCCCAAGGGGCACACAGTTCCTCCAGAAGCTGTCAATCTTCTGACCCCTTCCCCTGTACCTGAGGCCCTGCCCCATGGGTATAAATCAGTGGACCCCAGCCGCCATAGCTCTGTCTCTCTCTTTGCCTCTCTGCCTCTCTGCCCCTTCTCTCTGTCCTGCCCCTGCCCCTGCCCCCTGCCATGCTGTCCAGTCCTACCACGTGTCTGTAGGCAGCTCATGCTGGCAGTCCGACATGAAAGTAAAGCATGTACCTGGAATGACCTAAGCCTCATGTGCCTTTTATTGGGCTTCATGCTTTTTACAACCTAACATTTAATAAGGTCCCATTTGTCAATTGTTGACCTTTCTGTGCAGCTGCTATCTGATTTATCGAGTATTTTCCTATGCCTATGTCTTGTAGATTACTACCAACATTTTCTTCTGTCATTTTCAGAGTTTTGGGTTTCACACTGAGGTCTTTGATCCATTGGAAGCTGATTTTTGTACACAGTAAGAAGTAAGGGTTTAGTTTTTTTCTTCTTCAAGTGGTGATCCAGTTATGCCAACAAGATTTGCTGAAGATACTATCTTTCCTCCATTGAGCAGTCTTGGTTCATTTGTCAAATATGAGGTGGCTGAAATTGGATGTGCTCCAATTGGATCTGCTCAGGTTCAGATCATCAATCTTGTTCCATTGATTTATGGGTCTCTCTTTGTGCCAGACATTATGGCACATAACTTTAATCCCAGCACTCAGAAAGCAAAGGCAGGTGAATCTCTGTGAGTTCAAGGCCAACCTGGTCTACATAGTGAGTTCCAGGACAGCCGGAGCTACAGGGAGATCTTGTCTCAAAAAGACCAAAAAAAAAAACCTGACAAGTTTTTAGACAATAATTGCTGGATAACAAAAAATAATTATATTCTGTTATTGCATCTTCACCATCCCTCTCAGAAACATTGTGGTCTCACAAGTATCCAGTACTGGGCATCATGCTTTATCCATGGAAATATTGTTGTCATGTGGATGGGAGAGACACTGACTGCACCAACTATTTTCCAAATAAACAACAACAGCACCACAAAATTTTCCTGCTCTTTTTTCAGCTATGATCATTGGGAGCTATCCTGTGATGGCAAGAAAGCGTATCATCAAACACCCAGAAGAAAGCAAGGTGATTATGGATCAGAAGCTTCAGGGTCATTAATTCCTCAGCTACTCACCTGCTTTACATTTCTCTCCTTCACCACATACAAGGTAAACACAGACAAGCAGTCCTTTAGCACATTAAAATATTTAGTAAATAGTGGATACATTGAGCTAGAAACAAATTGATATCTGTCACTCGACTTTTTAAAAGTTATAGTCAACCCTTTAAGAAAAAATACAGAGACATTGAATAATTGTGTTTTTCAACTTGTTTGGCTTTTGAGTAAAGACCCACTGCACACAAATAGCATTTTAACTCATTTTTGCAGCAATTTTTAGTCCATTACTTGGTAGCTTACACCATCTCCAATTGGACCAGGTAAAAGTCTCATTCATATTCTCTCTCTCTCTCTCTCTCTCTCTCTCTCTCTCTCTCTCTCTCTCTCTCTCTTCTCTTTCTCCTCATGTAGCCCAGGGTGGTTTCAGTCTCACTACGTACTTGAGGTTTGCCTTAAACTCCAAGTTCCTCCTAATGCCAAGAAATCATTTTATGCTAACCTACTTCCCAAAAGATGATATTTTAAACAAGAAATCATTTTATGCTAACTTACTTCCCAAAAGATGGTATTTTAAACAAGAAAGTGCCTTTGTTAAGGTATATAATAGGGAAAAAAAAGATGAATTTTCTCAAACTAGTATATTTAGAACATGTCTATGGAATAAAAATGGGAAAAAGTTTGTAATCTTTAGGGAATTTTTTCTTAAAGCTTAACAACATTTACCAGAGAAGGAAAAAAAATAATGAAACATTAGAGTTCTTTAAAACTAAAATCTATACTTTTTGAAGGAATATAGTACTACTGTAAGAGCTTCTCTTGCTACAAACAAGTACATTGTGGTCCTGCTAAGGGAATGGGAGCACAGTGCCTGCCTTGTGGACACTGTGGGGAACTGACCCCTCAGTGCAGAGCTCAGTTGGTTACTTTCATAACCCAACCTGAGAGGTACTTCCAACTTAGATCCTTGGCCTGAGACAATGGAAGGTTTCCCACCTTGGCTATGCTTTTTCCTCCTGCCCAAAGACTGGTGGCCCCTGGACGGGAATTTCAGGCTGATGGCTGATTGCCTATCTTCAGCCTACATTCACTCACAATTCACTTCACAGTTGGCGAGCCGATAGATCTCCTTCCAGCCCAACACCAGCTATCCAGGTTGGTGGTCTGATGGACCACTATCCAACCCACTGGTAACTCACTGGTAACTCAAAATTCAGGCCTGCTTCAGCCTGTATGTGCATAAAAATAATGGCCAGGAATTCTGTGAAATGATGTTAATGGAGAATTCAATTTATTACCTGATACAGCTTGCTTTTATAAGCAAAATGACGTCAGCTCCCACAGTCAATCACAGACCCCCAGTTCTGCACCATTGCATATTGCTGCTCTGCCTAACATCCTATACCTGGGCCACTTTGCTTGATCTTTCTTGGGGCAGGGTCAGAGGAATCCCATGACTCTCACATGGTGCCCTGAGGTGTGCTAGCTGAGAACTAGCCCCCAATTCAAACTGGATCTTCCCACAACTACAATATAATATCAAATTTTGTTGAAGAATATATACACTGACATACACTATGTAACAATGTATTTATAAGTGGAAAATATTAAGAAAATTAACTTGGGCTGGAGAGATGGCCTAGTGGTTAAGAGTACCGACTGCTCTTGCAGAGGACCCGGGTTTGATCCCCAGCACCCACATCGTGGCTGAGAACCATCTTTAACTCCAGTTCCAGGGGAATCCAACACCCTCTTCTGACCTCTGCAGCATTGCACAACACTAGTGCACAAACCTACATGCAGACAGTACATTCATATACATAAAAATTAAATAAAATTTTAAAAAATTAAAAAAAGAAAATTAATAACTCAGGGGCTAAAGTGATCACTGACTGCTCTTCTAGAGGACCAGGATTCAATTCCCAGCACCCACATGGTAGCTAATCACTGTCTCTAATTCCAGGGAGAATCTACCACCCTCTGCTAACCTCCACGGGCATTGCATGCACATGATGCACTTCCACACATGCAGCCAATATACTCATACACATAAAGTTTAAAGAAAGAATGTTAATAACTCAACAACAAGTAAGTAGACTGTCTAAAAATTATACATGTAACTTTTTGTAAGAGACTTCCAAATATGATACACAAAAGATGAATAAGCCCATTAAAACATGCTCAAAATCATGTCATGCAAGATAAAACATTAAAATTGCAGTGAGTGGTACTACATAGTCCTTGAAGGTTTTTATGTTAAAAGATTCAGAACAAGAGTTGACAAGGATTTGAAACAACTCAATTCCTATGAGTTATTGATAGGAATACAAAAAGTTTAAAGTGTTTTCAAATGGTTTTCTAGGTAACTAACCACTTTCTGATTGGATGTAAGGCCATCTCCACAAGATGACTCCTGCACCATGTACAGTTATTTGGGCCAAGACCTTTGAGATCCTATTACTATTATTCTGCTAAATTGGTATAGTATTGAACTGACACCTAACCACTAATCAATACACCCATAGATTAGTACATTTCTCAACTCATCAGAGAAGCTTCTTTTTGCAGCAGTTGAAGATTGACAAGGAGAATCACAAATGGTCAAGATGCAGAGTAGGTGACTGAAGAATGCTCAGTCTTCATTGGACATCTATGTCACACCCTTCCTCTCAAGGCTTAGGGTTTATTGTGGTTGGAACAGTGGATTGTGGAAGCCAGAGGTGATGGATGACATATATACATATATACATATATGGCCTATAAAGAGTCTTGATTTGTGCCCCCAAATGTCCTTTAGTATGGGTCCATCCACTGGGCCCAGGAAGAGTCCCATTCTTGTAACATACAATCTTTCCCCTTCCCAGTAGTCATCAATTGTCAAAAGTTCCTTGGAACTAATACATTTTTTAAATTTATTCAGCATTTCCTTGGATACTTTAACATTTAACAAATAATCTAGCATTTAATTTCTACTTATGTATCCACCTCTAATAAAAACAGATAGCTATACAAAGATTGTTACAATAGATTTATAGCACACATGGCAGCTAACAATAGTCTGTAACTCCAGTTTCAGGAGAGCTGACACCTTCTGACTTTCATGGAAAATGCACAACATGGGTGCACTTACCTACATGCAGGCAATAATACATACACATAAAATAAAATAAATATTTAAAAAAACTTTTTAATACTAACTTTTAAGGATCAAAATACTTTAAAGCATACATTTAAAATAGCTAAGAAAATATATTTTATACTAGAGCCAGGATTATGTTTTATTTCAGATGTTTAATTTTGAAGTGATTTTTAAATTTCTAGAAGAGCTGTAAATCTAAAATATGTAATTCTTCTATATTACATAGCAATACTGATTTGTCAAAATCAGCAAATTAGCAGTAATATAATATTTACTAACTAAACTAGAAGCTTTATTAAGATTCCAACAATTTTTCCCTCATACTTTTTCTGCCTGAAAATTCAAAGCAATATATTAAGTTGCATTTATTTATACTTCCTGTTTCCTTCCCCTCCTTTGATTTGTGAAGCTTTGGTTTATTCTTATTTTTACCTTCTAAATTCTTTGTACTAGTTTTTTTATCTGATGAGACAGGAATGCGTCACTCTGCACAGTTTGTGTTTAATGTATGAATCCATCTGTAGAATTTCCATCTATTTGTTTTTCTCTGTGCTCTAATTATATCAAGTTCGGCCTCTTCTGGAAATACTGTCCCACTACAGACATGTCCTCTCACTCCATCAAATCCTGGGGTGTATTAAATAACATGATTGATTACAGTTGCTGTTGTCTTTGATTGCTTGATTGGGTCATACCTTTGATTGATATGCTCCTCTGTGAAGATGCCTGTTTTTTTTATATATATATATAATAGCTTGATTGACAAAGACTGACTATATTAAAGGATAAGGCAATTAAAATCCACTTCCAAAAGGGGAGAATACCTAAGAAACTCTAGACTGACACTAAAACTGCACACCAGTAAATACCTTGTCAGAGACTCTTTGACATTAAATCTGTCCTGCATTGCCCTCAAGTATCACCCACCATGATGGGTAGCATAGCATTTATTACATTTCCACTGTGGTGTTGAAATGATGAGCATCTATTCCCTATTGCTATACATCTTTTTATTTGGGGAAAGATGGTTATTGTACATTTTATTGATTTATTTAGTTATATAAGTTAAGATTCATGGATATTTATTTGACTCTTGGTTATACTTCAGTGTCAGGTCTTTGTTTTGTTTCCTGTTTCTATATTTGCTTTATTTAACTTAACTGGTTTTCTGCTTACCCTCTGGAGACACATGCATAGTGTCTCAGGTGTCTTTTTAAAGTACTTTATTTTCTGTGGTTGTACTTTCTTACCTTGTGAAACTAAAGACTTTATAGCTTTATTTCTTATCCTTCCTGTCCAGCTATTTAAATCAAACATTTCTCCAGGGCCCTTGATCACTTTCAAGGAAGCATATTATCTAGAAACCCACAACTCAGTGAGCTTCTAGGGGCTCTCAGAGAAAATGCATATCTGTATCTTAATTCTTGGACAACATAGTGCAGTATCTACTTCTGTATCTATGTACAAATATAGTAAAGTAAGCATTAGTTCACAGTAATACCTCTGAGTCTAATTCAACACCACAGAGTTCCCCATAGCCTTCCTTGGGTGGTTTGTAAATTGTTTCTTTGATTGTAGAAACATGGCTTTCATCATCTACAATGTGTGTGTTTATGTCTTCCACTCTAGCATGTATACAGTTTACAAGGTGCTAATCCACACCCTTGTGGGAAATATTTTTACCAAAAAGTACAGTATACAGGCAGATTAGTTACAGTGTTTAGACATGGTGTCCTTTTCCAGAGCCGTTTAAGCAGCTCATTTCTCTAGTGAAATTATACCACATTTTTGTGAAACAAATAGGCTGATTTTTAGTAGCCCACAGTGCATTCTGAATTTTACCCATATACTTGTTATGCTTTGAAGCGAATATAAATTAAGCTTGTAGTTGTAGGGAATCTTTCTCTGAAACCTGATGCCATCTTCATTCTCTAAAATTTCTCTTGTGTAGAACTGTTGTTCTCAACATCTCTTCCTGAGCACATCACTGGGAATAATTCATATGGTTTCCATATCTGCACCCTTGAATTTCTCCACAAGGTCATACAAGTAAAACCAAATATTTGCCCTGCATATTCCTTGTGCCGTGTTTGGTTCACTTAGTAAAACACATTAAAGTTTCATCCTTGTCAGGGACAAATTCATTTCTATTGATTGGGTACATGTGACATGAAAACTGAAAGGAAGCTATGTTGGGGTGGAATGGTGCAAGGAGTGGTCAGGAGGTGGTGGGGACAATCAGGGAGAGGATTCAACAAAATTTCAAAATACCATAATGAAGCCTAATAGTGCATATACCAATATTTTTTAATTAAAAACCATCCATTGAAATCATGTTCCACATTTTATTAATTTATCCATCGATTCAATCAGTTTCTTATGTTTGATGAGTATTATTGAAGCTGACACTGTTTTTGTAAGGACAAGCTTGTATGTATTCACTTAGGCAGAAGACTGGGACTTCTGTATCTTACATTAAGAGTTCCTTCTAGTTTCCAAGAGACTGACAAATTATTTCCCATCATGGATGAACATTGGGAATTCTTTTTTTTTTTTATGTGTATGAATGTACTGTCTGCATGTAGGTCTGTGCACCTGTACTGTTCAATGCCGCGGAGGTCAGAAGAGGGTGTTGGATTCCCCTGGAACTGGAGTTCTCCTGTAATTGGAGTTACACAGACTGTTCTCAGCCACCATGTGGGTGCTGGGGATCAAACCTGGGTCCTCTGCAAGAGCAGTCGGTGCTCTTAACCACTAGGCTATCTCTCCAGCCCCAACACTGGGAATTTTTTGCAACTGGTATAGGAAGCTTTCTGGTTTCACTAACATTTTTTGAGAGCTGGCTTTATTTCATGCTACTTATTTCCTTGTTTCAACTAGTATAGCAGGTATACAATGATATATGTAATAATTTTCTCTAATACTTCTCAGCATCTGTTTTTTTTCATGGATTTTTTCCCCTTTTTTTTTTTTTAGCTACACTGGCAGGTGTATGTTGTGTGAGGCTAAAGGACAGGTCTTTGTGACTTTAGCGACTAATGATGATGAAGCAGTTTTCAAATTTACTTGCCAGCTTTATGTCTTCACAGAAATATCTGTTCAGAAATTTTATGTATTTTTCATTTTTTTGCTTTTATTCTCAATACTGAGATTTATATGTTCCATATATGTTCTGGATCAACCCAATATCTGTTATAAGATTTCAAAATGTTGAAAATGCTCTCTTTTCTCATAAAATGTCTGTCAAAGAGCAAGGTTGGAGCTGGAGAGATGGCTCAGCCATTAGGAGCACTGGCTGCTCTTCCAGAGAACCTGGATTCAAATCCTAGCACCCAGATGGGGTTAAGAGCTGTCTGTAACTCCGGTTTTGTTTTTTTTTTTTTTAATTTTTATTTATTTTCTGTATGTGTATGAATGTACTGTCTGCATGCAGGTCTGTGCACCCGTGTCGTGCAATGACGCGGAGGTCAGAAGAGAGTGTTGGATTACCCTGGAACTGGAGTTCTCCTGGAATTGGAGTTTCAGATAGTTCTCGTCCGCCATGTGGGTGCGGGGATTGGGCCCCGGTCCTCTGTAAGAGCGGTCGGCGCTCTTAACCGCTAGGCCATCTCTCCAGCCCCCTGTAACTCCAGTTTTAAGTCACTGGATGCCCTCTTGTTGCCTCTGCAGGCACTGCAAGCATGGGTGTACTTACATGCAAACAAAACACGCGTTAACAAAATAAAAGAAAACAGTTTACAACTGTACTATTCTTCAACTGGTGTAAAAGAAGCTTCTTTTTTGAGTGGTGTCTGGGCTATTTATCTGTAAATGTAAGGATACCTCTTTTGTAGTTAGTAAGATGGTACCTTAGCCTAGGGATGTGTCAACCCTGTGAATTACTCTAAGATCTATAACCCTCCAGTTGTGTGCATCTGGCTGTATTTACAATACCACATATGAATTTCCTCCCACTGAGTGGGCTTTAGGTCCAAGTAGTTAACCATTGATTTCCGCCAACAGTATAGAGTGCCACAATTGGACACACGAGACATGTTCTGTTAATTTCTCTTGCCTATGTGCATCTACAATGCAAGCTCTACACATAAGCCCCACACAACACAGAACAAGGACCTAAGAAGGCATTAATTACCTCTTATCTCTCATTTAAGGAAGCTTCCCCATGCAGCAGAACTGAAAAGGGCATGAATGGCCAAACCATGGAGATTAGGAGTTTACAGAGTGTGGTTCCAAGGAGAAGTTGCCTACATTCAGATTCACTCACCCAGAGCTCAGGGAACATTGTGGAAGAGGAGGTAGAAAAGTTGTAAGAGCCAGGGAAGTGGTGCAAGTTCAAATGGAAATTAATCCTACAGGCTCCTAGGACCCTATTTATATGAACCTAAAGCATTGGTATCAGCATGCACAAGAGCCATGCAAGCTCAGCCTGACAAAAACCCAACACAGAACATAAATGAGTAGCAGAGCCCAATCTTGACTGAAGAAACATTGGCAGCTGATTGTGGTTGCATGAGGTAGATCTTGCCTTCTTTAAGAAAGGACTCTAGATAGGTTGATTAGAGCCAAGGGGATGAGCTAGCACTGAGGAGTGGGCAGGGAGAGTAGTTTGGCACAATGGACCCTAGCACAAATGACAGAATGTGTGAACTCAGGGGAGGGGAGCTTGTTGCAGGATACCAGTGGAGAAGCAGGTATAAAGCCGATTAAGACAGATTGAAAATATGTATGAAACACATAAAAATCAATAAACATTTATAATAAAAACGTTTATAACTGATCACATCAAATTTACCGAATTATTTTTTAACTCATCCTCATTTTGGGGGCACACAGATCCTTTCCTTCAGATAATTTACAATTTTATATTTTGCATTTCAGTTTATGACAAAATTTGGCCTGTTTGTCTAATGTATGAGATAGATGTCAAGCTTAACTTATTTGTGTATGAAGGACCAAGAATTTCAGTGTCATAGGTTCAATATTATTTGATTTTCCTTGGAAATGGCTTCAAACCTCTGTCCAAAAGGACTCTAATATTTGTGTGAGGTTATGCATGCTAATTAAGTAGTAGAGTTAATAAAGTGTTTAAGTCATCTGTATCTCTACCCATTTACTAGCCACTACAATGCCTTGCCCTCTTCCTTGTAAATCAGAATAAACCATTCCTCCCTTAAATTGCTTCTTATCAGATGTTCCTCCACAGCAATCCAAAATGTAGTTAGAAAGTATCAGTTTTGCTTCTGCAGGCAAGTACAAACACATTTGATATTAATGATTTTTAAAAAGTATTCCTTTATATTTCACTTACCTCCAGAAGTTCTTCATTCTGATGCTTGTTCTCCATGAAATGAACATTACTACTACAGCTTTGATTTGTTTGCTAAGTTGACTTTTAACTGAGTTGTAAGAAAATAAAAATTGTGTGAATTAATATGGTACCCTATGATGTTTCAATATGTATAGGTACTTTGTAAATCAGTTTTAACATAACTATATCCTCAAACTGATATTTTTTTGTGGTGAAAAATATTCAAAATACTTAGAGTTGTTTGGAACTCCATATTATCTATTGATTAACTTTCTAGATTTCTCATCCCATGCCCCTGATCTTCCTCTAGTCACAATCCTGGATGAAAGATATGCAAGTCTCAAGGTGGTGGTGGTGGCTAAACAACAGAGATTCTTTCTGCAATGATAGCTCCACTGGGCTAGCATTCCTGTTGGGTAGGCCAATCACCTAGGACCACCCTTCAGGAAGGTGGGTTCACCTTAAGCCATGTTAAGAGAGAGGAGGAATAATTAGCCTTTTAGTGAGTGAATGCCCCTTCCCTTCCCAGCATTTCTACCTTTTAGCCTAGGCACTTACAGAACCATAGTCACAAAGCTTCCTACGGCTGCCTGCTTTTTGGAATTATTCAGAAAAGAGCTACCTTTCCCTTTCCTTCTCCTTATGGCTTCTTTGCATGCTGCCCTAACACTTTGGGTTTCCTCAGTCTTCCTCTAAATCTTCTCCCCCAACGCTGTGGCTCCCTGCTACCATGTAGCTCAGCTCCAGGCTTGCCTGCTTAACTCAAACAACATGATCTCTTGTCCTCCTTGTCTGCATTCTCCTCCTCTGGGCAGCAGCAGAGATTTACAGCTTTCATATCCTGGGCATTGCTTTTAAACTCTAAGTTATTTAAAATTATCCCAAGCTCTTATTTAAGTCCACTTAATTTTTAAAATTTTATGGATGAAACTAACAACCCTAAGAAAGAGTCCCTCTTTCCTTTGTAACTTGTGGCAACACTAGCAGTTCCCCAAATTTTTCAACATCATTGATATTTCAGCAAAATTTTAATTCTAGACCCTTAAGCACTCTTAAACCTAAGCTGGGGTAATGTCTCACTCAGATCTTTTCCCCTGTAGTTTTGGTTCTTTGATCATTGACTACATATCCCTGCATGTTTAGGGTGAGTCTCTTCCACTGGCCTCCAAACGACTATAGCATAGCCCCAAACCAGCAGAGGCAGCAGCCTGTGCCTGCCTTCCTCCTCCTGTCTCCCTCCACTGCCCTCCATGTACCCAGATATGGGGAGGGAGTGTCTTTACCTCTTTCCTTCTTTCTCCCTTCCTTCTCCTCTTCCCCCTCCTTCTCCACCTGCCAGCAAAGAGGGGGCATTGCCTTTTACCACATCCCCATGGTTCAGCTCACTGCCTCCTTACAACCTCCACCTTCCAGCCTGCTCCCTTTTCCCCTCAGTAACCTCTTGCCTCCAGTGTTTGTCTTTCATCCCCACCAGTGACTAAAGACTTGACCACTCAAAGTCCAAGTTCCAGTAACTTCTAGACATGGACCCTGGTATGATTGATGATGAATTAAATGTCACTCTCACCATGCAGCTACTTACCCATGGAAAGGAAGTTGACCGTATCATCGGGAAAAAAGAGGAATCAGTTAAGATCTGAGAGGAGGTGCATATATCAATCTCAGAACAGAATTTTTCTGAGGGAATTATCACTTTGGCCAGACCCACTAATGCCATCTTCAAAGCCTTTGCTATGATCATTGATAACCTGAAAGAAGATATTAGCAAGTCTCAGTAGACCCCATTTACCTTACGACTGGTAATCCCTCCTAGCAATATGGTTCTCTCATTGGTCACAAGATCAAGAAAATAAGAGAGAGTACATTTGGTCCAAGTGGCAGGGAATATGCTCCCCAACTCAAATGAGTGAGCAATCACTGTTACTGGCATTCTGCAGTAGACCACTGAGTGTGGATAACAGACCTGCTTTGGTCATGTTGGACCCTCTCATCCCAATCCCCCTAAAGGTGTGGCTATTCTGTCAAGTACTCAAGTTTTCCAGTCATTTTTTTTTTGCAGGTGGTCAAGCCTATACCACTGAAGGACCATAGGCCATTCCACGGCCAGATTTGACCAAGCTGCACCAGTTGTCAGTGCAACAGTCTCATTGTCCCATGATGCACGGCAGCACCATACTCCATGCAGGTCTGGTTGTATCTATTCAGACTACTTCTCATGGACTCACCATTCCAAACAATTTGATTACCACATAGTACAGAGTCAGGGCACTAAAATCAATGAGATCCATAAGATGGCTGTGCACAGATCAAAACTGTGAACCCAGTGAAAGGACATACTGACAGGAAGGTTACCATCACTGGACCTGCTGTCAGCATTAGCCTGGCTCAATATCTTATCAATGTCAGACTTTCCTTGGAGATGGGTGGCTGGGGGATCAGCTAAAATAGTGCAGATTCACCTTTTATAATCCTTTTCTGCTGTTCACCAACACCCAGGATCCAGCTGTGTAGTTTATGAACAGTCAGACATTCCAGGTTTTAGACAGTTTGTAAGTTTTCAATTTCTACATAATAATCATCCACTTGTGATTTTTTTTAATTCGAGTATTTTAATTCCTTTTTCTGTTCAGCTGTTATGCTAAGAACCATATTTAATTTTACAAGTTTCTCTCTTTTTCCAGTTTTTTAGATATTTAAAATATTTTATCATTTTTATTTTCTGTATATGAGTGTATTCCTGCATGTATTTAAGGGCACCTGTGTCATGCAATTCCCATGGAGGTCAGAAGAGGGAGTAGGATCCCCTGGAACTGGAGTTGTTGAAAGTTATTAACCACCTATGGGTACTGAGAATCCAAAACAGGTCTTCTGCAAGAGCAGCCAGTGATCTTAACCACCGAACCATCTCTCCAGCCATAGTTATTAATTAAGTAATTTATTTATTTGGCTCATGAATTTTCATTTGTCATAGAAATATGAGTAGAGGATTAATACATTTTAGTTTCGTAACACACATTTTTCAAAAGAATTAAAATTTGGACTGGAATTTTTTTCTTTTTAAATAGAAAAAACAAACAAACAAAAAACCCTGTATAGCATAGGCTTGGGAAACACAATTCCACTTCCAAGGCCCCTGTGGTGTCAGTTGAATTCTCAGGTCCACATTTGCTTTGCTTTCCTTTCTTCTCCTTTTTCCCAGTCTTTTTTCTGTCTTCAGTTCTCTAGTTCATTACCTCACATCTTCATTCTGCTTCAAAATGAATCCAGGCAACAGTCTGTGAAATCTCGGAGGCACTAAAGCAAAAGTGAAAATTAATACACGTGTTTGAATTATTCGATAAGACAAGCAAAAGAACAGGAACTCAATGTGACAGGCTATTAGGGGATTTTCAGGTTTATGTGAGAGATTAGCACAGTAAAAGTAGTGTTTTAGGAGGATTAGCTTGGCATTGTACTATGTAATAGGGAAGGTGAAACTGTTCAGAGAGATCTGCTAGGCAGGTGACATAAACTCCACAATAGATGATAAGAGTAGTGACAGAACTGATGAACAAAAATGGAATAGGAAAAGGATGAAAATACTATTCTAAGAGCTCAGTTTTAGAATAAGGGAGCATAAAATTACATAAATGATACACTTTTTCCACAATTCTTTCAACTATATTTATTATTTCTTTGGTGATAACAGAAGCCTTATAATGATGTCGTGCTTTCTTTACATCATCTCAATATAGTATTGTAATAATAATCACTTTTTCAAATAATAATAAAGCTTTTACAGCATTATTTTGAGTGATTGAATTCATCTCTAAATTTAGAAATCGTATATACCTTAAATGTAGCTTTGAAGAATAAATAACAGTTACATTTAATATCCACTTACATTTCCTCCAAGTTCCATAAGGCCTAATATGAATTTCTTAGACTAAAATATGAGATCTATCCTGAAGAAATTAAATATGAGTAATGCTATGGGACACAGTGAAGCCTACACATACTATACATATATTACATATAAATAAAAGGACTACTGTTAAGTTAGATGACAGCTTGATATGAAAGCAATTCTCTGAATTATGTATTAGTTAAATTTACAAGGTAAAGCAAATATATTTATTGTTCTTACCCACACCAAAATAATTAAGTTTCAAAATTAAGCCACAGGCATTAGTTCTTTATTTGGCAAAATTAATTTAATTTTGTTGCATCAAACTTTTAGTTTGTTATAGTTATTTAGGGAAATGGGACTGATTTCCAAAGTGGTGGCTAATACTCTCACACCAGCATGGAAGGAAAAATGATATACCCTGAAAGCAGAAGCATCTGGAGAGCAGCATCTTAGCAGATTTCCACTCTTTGGTTGCCTTTTCAGACACCTGGCATAACTGCCCCTCCTAATTGCCTTCCCTGATATGACCTGATCCCCACCCCAGCTAACCAACATCCAAAATAATACAGTCTTAACGAGGGCACTCACTGAAGGAAAAACATAAAAACAGCTGTGTCTGTGAGAAAAGGTCTCCTCCTCCAGACCAGGGTCCATGGAGAGGGACCTTCTCAATCTTATTCTTTGCCTAATAAACCAGCTTGTTCTGCATGTCAGTTCCTTTGTCTCTTTTCCCATTTCCTATTCCCTTACATTTGGTGCTGAAACACAGGAGAGAGTTCCAGGCATGAACACCTCCCCTAGGCAACCCACTAAAGTTGAGGTGGAGAAGGAAGTGACCTGGAGCTTAGCTGCCCAACAAGGTACAAGGGAATAGCTCCTGCTTCAGTGCTCCATAAGCAAGGCAGGGCCACACAGCGGCCTTTGTTGACTGGTCCAGGGAATCTGTTACCAAACACCCTCCCTATTTTTCTGTCACTGACCTTGCCTCTCTGACTTTGTCATCCCAACAACTCCAGAGCAAGGATCACTTCCACACCAGCCCATTCAATCCACCAATGACCTTTCTAGACTCAACACCACTGCAAGGTATACACTGCCAATGTCCACCTTGATGACATCCCTATGATGGATATTGAGCATCCCACATCTCAGGTATATCCTCAGAGCCTCATTTGGGGAGAGCCACATGGACAGCTTAAGCTCTTCCTCCAGGTCAGACTTTCCTCTCAAACGGCACTCCCATCACCCAGCATTCTGATCCCAGCATTCCTCTTGTCCTGCAGCATGGCTTTCCAAATTTCCTAAGTCCATGCCCATAACCCCTAGGCTTGCCTCTTAAATAACCTTTCAGCCTTGGAACTCCATTCTAATTTAAAACAAAAGAACTTTGGACAGTACCACAACAAAGGAGGAAATCAAACCACTAATAAAACACCTCCCAACTAAATGACCTTAAGGCCCAGATGAACTTAAGGCAGAATTCCTCCAGACATTCAAAGAAGATCTATAACCAATACTGCTCAAACTATTCAAAAAAGATAGAAACAGAGGGAGAACTTCCAAAATCCTTCTATGAAGCCGGTATCACTCTAATCCCCAAACCAGGTAAAGGTACAACAAAGAAAGAAAACTATAGGCCCATATCCTTAATCAACATAGATACAAAGATGTTAAAAAAATATTTGCAAAAACTCGTGTATGGAAATTTTTTACTTATGACCAAAGTCAAGGTAGAAGAGTGGTTTTGGGTCAACTGGAGAGTTACATGTAAAAGTGAATCATCACCCTAATCTCACACCACTCACTAGTAAGCAGGAAAGTTCTAGAATAAACCACAGGAAAAATTCTGCATATAACAAGATTTTAATATCAATATTAACAAACATTTGTCATGTTACTATTAAATATTTTTATTTATTGAAATGATCCAAAAAGAGATGACAAAGAAAGTCACTGAGTCAAAACTGAATACAAATTTTCAATATGATAAATAAATTTAGTGTTTTTCATGATGTAGCAGCTACCAGAATTGATTTTACCAGCTGCTGGGAACATTAAAAGGTGACACACACAAGTCAGTTTCCCCTTTAGGTACTGGCCTCAGCTAAAGACAGCAGTCTTAGACAAGGCCAGATTTCTTCCAAGAGGTAGCATGCACCCAGTGGTTTGGAGTCTTGATTTGTCTATGAACATACTTATTGTCACCCCTAGTTCAGAAGTCCTGAATAGTCAGCAGAGCCGTCGCTGTGACATCAGCTTAGCCAACCCTCTTCACTCCTACTGCAGATACTCTAAGGAGCTAGATCTGGCAATGACTCCACCATAAATTTTCTCCCTGAATATGTCTACTTCAGGAGCTGTTCTCCAGGTAATCAGAATTTTGGGCAATATAAAGGGCTTACAGAATTTAGATAAAACTTTCAAACTAATAAGACAAATATAAGAAACATTCTTGTAGGAAAATAGGCAACAGATTTTGGGGGAAAAATACTAGTTTATATAAAGATAGATCTAATAGGAAGTAGCAAGCTTCTTTCATCATAGAAATGTGAATTAAAACATAAGGATATTCTGAAAGATACAGCAAGATGGTTGCTATGAGAAAGCAGGTAGTGGTGTACTGAAGAACATGTGGAAGAAATTCAGTCCCATGCAATGTTGAGGAGAGTGTACAGTGGTAAGAATATTCTGGAAAATTATTTACTAACACCTTCTAAAACTATAACGAAGCATTTCTTTCTTTAGAATACACCGAATAGGATTATAAACACTGAAAGGAAAACACATGCCCATGCCAACACGAAAACACTAGCAAACTCAACGACATAGAAGTTGGTGAAAAACAAGGGTTTTTTTTTATGATATAGGATACTATAAAGCAAGAATAAATAATAGGACAGTGTTGTATGCAGAAATATAAATTAATTCATAAAATCATAAAGTTTATGTTCACAATTATGTAGCATTCAAAAGCATGCAGAAATAACCATAATGTTAGAAGGCAACCAGTGAAATTTTCTGTTAGAAAACTTAATGTCTTTGAGACACCCTTCCAACTTCCAGAAGAGGCAGAATTAATCTTGAACTAGGGGAAGCAAAGACCATGGCACCATCCTTGACTGACCAGCACACTCCTCCTGGGAAGGAATGAGGAAATTATGCAACTCTACTGTGGAGTCACCTTTATACTTGAGGTAATTAGCATTCCATTCACAAATATAATGGGACTCCAGGAAAAGAGAGAACCCAGGTTGCTACCTATTCTCCCCTTGTACTTGGCTGGAAATTTATCTGTGTATCTGGAAGGTCTGATAGGGACAGAAGGAAAGAAAGCTGAGAGACGAGAACACAGAGAGCATCCGGGTATACTTCCCATACCACTTAGAGAGGGCAGGAAGAGCAACCGACTTCAAGAGTCCAAAGTCCTTAAACACAGTTTCGGCCCAAATGACTGGCTGCCTCCTACAATAGGTAGATATGGAAGGAACTCCCAAATAACGAAGGAAAGCCTAAAAATAAACATTTGAGAAATAAAGCACACATATCATCAGACACATCCTAAAGAAGAGAGAGATTGCATAGAATAAGTTCAAGGAAAACTCTAAATCACATACAGAATGCCAAAATATGAGTGCAAAATAACTATACTATTTAAATATATAGCTTGTAATAAAAATTAAAATCTTTACAGAAAAATAGTGTTGTCTATAAATATGGCCTAATATAACAGTGAGATCAAAATCAATTTCTCAAAAAAATATGCATATTTAAAATTCATTAGAGAGCAGAGCTTTCTAAGTAATAAGCTAATTTCAGTAGAAAACATCCCTCCCAGCTGCAGTGGAAGCAGCTGCTTTCTTCTGTGGTGGAGGAGTGAAAGCAGTGCAGAAATTACGACAGGACATGAGGTTTCATTGAGTTTTCACAGCAGTTGAATGTGAGATCCCTAGGGAGCTGAAATATCCCCGGATGTCATAGGAACAAATAAAATGTGCATCTACCTGACAATTGACTGTCATAAGCTTCACTGAAGCTTAAAATATTGGGATGGGAAGAATTCAAAGAAAGAGTCCCTGTGAAGCACAGTGTATCAGGAATGACACAGAGGCTGCAACAGGAAATTGAATGAGTTTCTACAGTTTCAAGGTAAATAAGAACAATTCAGGAAATGCTCCTCTGAACCCCAGGTAAGAAAGATTTCAGATAAGTGATGTGAGGACAGAGTAAGAACATGTATGGACTGCACAATTTTAGGTTTATGTTAATTCTAAGACACCCGTATCTGCAATAAGGACTTAATAATTTGTGGTTTGGACAAATACTTTTTGTCTCAGTCACTGGAGAATCAAAGATGCTTTAGCCAACCCTTCCTGTCCTCTTTCCAATTTCCTCCATCTATTTTTTTTTTTTGTTATTTTTTTTTTTTTTTGGTCTTTTTAGACAGGGTCCCCTATAGCTCTGCCGGTCCGACACTCACTCTTAGACCAGGCTGGCCTCAAACTCCACAGAGATCCGCGTGGCCTGCCTCCCAAGTGCTAGATTTAAAGGCAGGCACCACCACGCCCAGCATTTTTTTTTTATTTATTTTGTATGTATGAATGTCACTGTCTGCATGGCAAGTTTGTGCACCCGTGTCGTGCAATGCCGCGGAGGTCAGAAGAGGGTGTCGGATTCCCCTGGAACTGGAGTTCTCCTGGAATTGGAGTTTTAGACGGTTTTCGGCCGCCATGTGGGTGCTGGGGATCGAACCCGGGTCCTCTGTAAGAGCGGTCGGCACTCCTAACGGCTAGGCCATCACCTCACCTACCCACTACATATGTGAAGTTGATAAGCAGCCCTTAATGCATGTTGTGCAAAATTTTAGAAAAGAGAAAGCATTTTTTTTTTTTTGTCTTTTTGAGGCAGGGTCTCCCTTTAGTCCCAGCTGGCCTGGAGCTCACTATGTAGTCCAGGCTGGCTTTGAACTCACAGAACTCTACCTTCCTCTGCCTTCCAGTGGGAACTCTCTGTACAGTCAATCCAAACACCACCTACTGACAGAGAAAGGGTACAAGAACTTGAAATGTCACCTCTGGCACACAGGTATGCTAAGGAGGAAGACAAACCAGAAGATTTGAAACAAATTTTTTTGGGGGGGGGCTTTTTGAGACAGGGTCTCCCTGTAGTCCCAGCTGTCCTGGAACTCACTCTGTAGACCAGACTGGCCTTGAACTCACAAAGATCCGCCTGCCTCTGCCTCCCAAGTGCTAGGATTAAAGGCGTGAGCCACCACGCCCGGCCTGAAACAAATTTTTGAGCACTCAGACAGACTCTGATAACAGGAAACATCATAAAAATAATTTGAAGTTGTATAAATTGAATACATTCAAAGAACAATACAGCCAAGACCATGTTAACTTACAGAATAGGTTGACTCAAATCTGAATTCTAATAGTCTAAAACTATAATGAAGTATAGATTCTAAGGTGTAAATATTGCCTTAACTCCTACATTTTTTCTACACACAATCTCTCCTACTCTAATTTTCAAATGAAAAGTGCAAAATACATATAAAAGAAAAAAATCAAAGAGAGACTCATCGTTAACAAAGTAGTCAATATAACAAGATTGACAAGTAGTTCAAATTTAGACCTATACTAGAACTTTAATGAAACTAGAGGAAAAGTTGTACAATATATGTTAACAGCTAGGAAAATTTGAGTATCTGTGACAAAGAAGTATTTCAATAGATTATAAATAATTGATAAAGATAAGAAAATAATTATGCTTTTGGGAGTGTCAATAGAAATGAACAAAACAAATGTAATGAGAACAAATAGTGCTTAGAAGAAAAAAATGTGCTCAAGATATGTAAAGTAATATGAAACTGTCTGGCATGGGTTATTGATCAAAAACAAGAGAGAGAGAAGAAATGCTGTAGGAGAAAAGATATCAATTTATCAATGAACCATATCAACCCATATATCCAAGCATATCAATGTACAGAAAACTATATGTAGCAGAATAAAAAAATGCTAAAAAAAGATAAAGTAAAATCATTGACAACAACCAGAAATGGAAAGAAAAATTGTAACAGAGACAAGAAGATAAATTTAACATTAAAATGCTAAAAGAAAAAGATTATATTTAATAGTATATTATTTTAGCACAAATATTTTTCAAAAGGAAAGTATTTGGAATTAAATAAACACTAAGAAGAGATTTGAAAACTGAAAAATACTACAAAGGGATAAAAGAGTATGTTGAAAGAATAAAATTGTTGGAAATAAAATTCTGTGGAAAAATGAAGAAGAATGATAATAAATATGTCCATGGATATAGAGGGTCTTTAAACAATCTCTTACAATGCTAATGACTTTAAAGAAAAGGGAAGGGGAAGAATGTAAGAGCCAGTGGATGGGGAAGAGTGATGTGAATTGCTGACTTCTGGATATGGCTATATAGAATATGGCCATTCTACCCATCAACCCACAACAGCTGTGGCTACCTACAGAACATCTGCACATGATCAAGCCAACCAAAATTCTAAAATAGAATGAGAATAGGCCTCTGAGGCTCCACTAGTGTTGAGGAGGCTATAGGCAGCCAATGGCTGCCAGAGAAAGTGTCCTTTGGGGATGTCACTGCTGGTAGGTTGCTCATGACTAAGTGGATAGCTATACACCAAGTGCATATGGGCATCACTAATTGGACTCCAGGACTTATTACTACTAATAATAACACACATGGGGCTGGAGAGATGGCTCAGTGGTTAAGAGCACTCACTGACTACTCTTGAAGAGGGCCCAGTTTCAATTGCCAGCATCCACCTGACAACTAAGAAACTCCAGTTCCAGGATATCTGATGCCCTCTTCTGATCTCCAAGGACAATGAGCACAGGTGCACCTACATACATGCAGGAAAAATGCTCAGGTGCATAGAAAACAAATAAAATATTAAATAATAATAACAAATAGGACATGACATTGGGAAGGAAAGGGGGTAGAGAGCACTCAAGAGAGTTGGAGGGAGGTAGTGGTGGATAGACATGATCAATATATTTTGTATAAATGTATGAAAGTTTCAAAGAATATAAAATGTTACTAAAATAAGCAAAAGAGAATCTAATGCTGTCTCTGCTGTGCATAGAGATGAATTCTATATTAACAATAGCACCCAGTCAGAGAATGATGACATAGGGACCAGTACCAACTAAGTGATACACCTGATGTTATTGTAGAGCATTCCCATAATTAGAACACACGTTCTCCCTCTAGAACACATGAACCATCTGTGGACTTTTAATCTAATCACATTTTAAGGTATTTTTTTCTTTAAAATATTTTACTTTGGGGCTGGAGAGATGTCTCAAAGGTTAAGGGCACTGACTGTTCTTGCAGAGGACTGGGGTATGATTCTCAGGACCCATAGGGCAGATAACAAACATCTTTAACTCCAGTTCCAGGGGATCTAATGCCCTCTTCTGACATCTGAGGGTGTTTCACCACAGAGGTGCACTTACCCACATGCAGGAAATACTCATACACATAAAATAAAAAAAATAAATAAATAAAATACTTTACTTTTTAAACATTACTGAATGTGCAATGTTTTGAGAATCGCCCAGCATTGCAGCATTGTATTTTCTTTAGTATTCCATGCTTCCTGGAGGAATTAATGTAATGCGGACTCATTCTGGAGCATTTACCATTTTGGAAATCTGTCAGATGCAAGGTTATCTTTGCTAAGTGAAAGTTTATATTAGCGTAGGCCAACCTAGTTGCATGTAACCTCTGAAACCTGCAGGATATTTTCACAAAATGTGGAAGAGGCATGTCCTTTATGGGACATGGGAGCACAAGAAGACAAGCTCTAGAAAAGCATCCAACCCTTTTTTCCAAAGTTCTCAACCGCTTCCTCTTCCCTAGGCTTCCTCCTCAAGATATTGGAAGTTTTAGGAGATTAATTACACCACAGCGTTACCATTTCTCACTTCTAACTTGTATGTCATGTTTTTTTCAAGACAGATGGGCTTATGAACTAAATGTTTTGGATTTTCATTGGAAGCTTTATTAGATCATGACTTGAGAAGCAGCAAGCTGTTTTCTGTGTCTAATATTTAGTAAATTCACCATTGAAATTCAAAATTCGGCAATTATCACCCTGGAGCTGGAATTACAGATAGTGTTAAGCTGCCAGGCGTGTATGTTAGAATTGAACTGATGTCTTCTGGAAGAAACAATACTCATTCTTAACTGCTGAACTGTCTCTCCAGCCCCCTGCTCAGCTGCTTTTAAATAACTTACATTTCTGGTCTGAAGTGCAGGTGCAGTTTTGTGGGTTTTTTTTTTTTTTTTGCTTATACTTGCTGGAATGAACAGAAAGTGCTCATGAAATAATACAACTTTCTGAGAGCTACGTATTTTTTTTTTTGCTTCAAGGCTGGCCTGATTTTTCTGTCAGGTAGGTAACCTGAGGATTCAATGCCACATCATCCCTCATACCATGGAGAGAAGTTTTATAGACATAAGTAAGAAATAGGAACTAATCTAAATCACTGGACATAGGAGGAAATTTGCACAAACTGCTGTGGAAGAAATGCCATGATTCTTAGGTTATCATTTTGACCTATAAGGTTCTCATTTAGAGATGTAGCACTTCTATATGTGTTTAGTTTTAGAAGATTCATTGATAAAAGCATGTAACCATTTCAGAATATTATTTTTTAATTACATTTAAATGTCAGTATGTTTTTTAACTCAAATTAGACATCCTGAGTTTTGCAAACACTGAGGAAATAAAGTTGTTTCAGTACTGGCCTTCATCTTTTGAGGAGGATTTGTGCTAGTTCAAATCATGTACTAACTATGATGATGATCTAAGTGTCCAGCAGTGTGCTTGCTTATGCACAAGGTGAAGCAACAAGACCTCCATATTAACAAATCTTAGAGATTTTAAATTTCATCTAGTATGCCAAGGAATTGTAGAATCAAAACTTTAAAGCAATAATCTAGAGCCACTTATTTCCTCAAAAATCAATAGACTAGATTGTGCTAGGCACAGAGGAGCTGGCTTTGCAGCCCCCAAAGCCAATCAAATTTCATATGGCACTTCAAGAGGAGACAGGAAGGAACAACAGCTTAGGCCTGCTACATCCACACCTTATATAACAGCAGTGACTAAATCAGGATGTTCCACCTTATATAAGATAAACATATACAAAAACATTTAGTTCTTTGTTTTAATTTAACTATTAAATTTTTTGACAATGACACTTATGTACTGAATTTTTGGATCATTTTCACATGCCCCCTGTTATCTCCCCTTCTCTCTCCCTCTGAATTCTTTCTTCCAAAGCTCCCCTCCTCATACTATGGCATCTTTTTTTTTTTTTTTAACCTACTGAGTTTGTGGTAGATGTATGAACATGACTTGGGTTGGTTATTTACTGAAACGTGTGATTCATCAGTAGCTATACCAGGGAAGAAAATGGCACCTCTCCCCCAACTTCTACATGTATCAAGTGCCCAGAGTTCCTCAGTAAAGCATTGTGCTTCATGAGCCTTTCCCTATGCATGAGTAAGGTGCAGGTGTCCTGTAGGTCACCACAACTTCTGTGACTTCACAACTGCAATGGCCTCTTCATACCTGGAAGATACTCTTTGACTGCATCCTCCTCAACCTCTGGCTTTCCATTTGTTTCTTTCCCCTCTCATGATGTTCCCTAAGTCTTGGATGGGGTGTTGTACATGTCCAACTCACAGCCAAGCACTCCACAGTCACTTATTATCACCAGTTTGACCAATTATGAGTCTCTGAATTGACTACTGCACACTGTATCTGTGATAACGGCTGGGAGCAACACTAATTGATAAGTTTTAAAAGCAAAGAACAACAGAAAAACATTACAGTAAACGTGCAACAAGAAATATTTCTTTTTTTTTTATTTTAAGTTTTTTATTTATTTCCGTATGTGTATGAATGTCCTATCTGCATGTAGGTTTGTGCACCCGTGTCGTGCAATGCTGTGGAGGTCAGAAGAGGGTATCAGATTCTGGAACTGGAGTTAAAGACAGCTCTCAGCCGCCATATGGGTGCTGGGAATAGAACCCGGGTCCTCTGCAAGAGCAGTCGGTGCTCTTAACCGCTAGGCCATCTCTGCAGCCCCAAGGGAAAAAAAAAAGAAATATTTCTATAGGAGTAAAGATTTCACTTCAAAATATGGGGAAGACAGAAAGAATGAGGCACGTGAGATAAAAAAAATATAACAAAGAAGTGAAAAGTAATAAAATGAGCTACTGTAGAAGACTGATGAAAATAGAATTATGGGAGGTCAATTTGCAATGATAGAATTGAATTATTTGCAAACAAGAAACTATAATCCATTTAGACAGCAGAGGTTTTTTAATGGGAAGAATATATTAGATGTGAAGGAGGACATAGCCACTTATAAAAATGAACACAGAAGCAAGAAACAAGCTATATAAAAATATTTTCAGAGTTGAGGAAAATTCCCAATATATAGAGGGGTAAATATAATGTTTATTTTGGGAATTGGATATAATGGCACATGCCTATTTCCCCAGCACTAGGGAAGTGGAGTAAGATAAATGAAGAATTTTTGGTTAGCCTGAGCTACATAGTAAGTTCCAGGACATCATGACCTACAGGGTAAGATTTTTGTCTCAAAAAATAAAGTCATCTCTTGATTCCCTACTGTGTACTAGGCACAGAAACATGTATATTGTGTCTTTCCAAAAAGAAAATACATAAGCAAATAGGGCAATGTGGGGAGGTGGAGACAAAAAGAAAGTTTAAAGATTAATCTAGATAAATGCCATGAAAAGGAGCAGTGGGAGAATGGCAGACACACAGATTCATAGTGTAATATCAGTGATCTAGGGGAGGAGTCAGAGGCAATGACCTTTCAAATAACCCCTGAATAATACAGTGATAGGAAAGCAGAGTGTGAGAGTGTAAGTAAAGAAAAGCCCAGCAGCCAAAGCGAAATGAGTTTGTTGTATGAAGAAGTTTTGAAAGTTGCTGTCTCATCTGTTTTGGCATCTATAATGGAATACAATAGACCACACAGTTTATATATAAACTCTATCAGACGTCTGGAGGCTGGGGATGCTGGTCAATGCTTCAGAAAATTAACTTCCTTGTTCATAGTAAGTTGTCTTTACAATGTGTCATCTTGCATTGGAAGTAGGCAAGGGAGCTCTCTGACGGTTCTCATAAAAACCATGATGTTCTATCCATGTGACCAAGCACCTCTCACAGATCCACCTCCAAATGCCATATGACCCGCCACCTCTCACAAACACACCTTCAAATACCATGACATTGGGGTGACATTAAAACACATCAACCTTGGAGATACACAGAATTAAGTGTATAGGAGGTAGGTTGACAGGCAAAAAGAAGGATGCTAAACGGAAGTGGAATTATGCAAAGAATTTGGATTATGCAGCATCACGTAGGCTGAAGGAAACAGGCTGGAGATATCTGCAAGACTTTGGAAATCACAATGGTATGTGAGCATAAACAAATGAATATTTATAAAATTTTGATTTTTTAATTTATTCTTTGGAAATTTCATACACATCTCCCACATATTTTGATTATATCAATCCATGCCTGCCTCAGCCTTGTACAGATATTGTGCAGGTAACAGCAGCTACTATGGGATGTGCGTGCCATCCATGTTATGGATAGAAGTCAGCGTTTCACAGCTCTCCTCCTTGTCTGCAGGCTCTCACATTCTTCCTACTTTCTCTTCCAGATCATTCTCACTAGGGGGTCATCAGTGTGGGAATAGTAATGGGAGGTGCATACTTTTGTCAAGTTACTTTTGTATCTGTGCTGGGACTTGGACATATGAAGTACTTGTTTGGTTGGGTTTTCCTTTCTCTCTCTCTCTCTCTCTCTGTCTCTCTCTCTCTCTCTTTCTCTCTCTCTCTCTCTCTCCCCTTCTTTCTTCAAATCACCTTTCCTTCTTTCTGTGTAGCCATGCATAAGATGCAAGATAAAATCAAAGTCTGAGAAGGTTGATATTTTTAAACCTCTGTGGAACTGATATTGAGGACTGCAAGTTCTATTTACAGTATTTATTTATATATATTTATTTTTATATTATGTGTATGAGTGTTTTGCCTGCATGATTGTAAGTGTATCTATGTTAGGCATAGATAGGCCAGAAGAGGGCATTGGATCCCCTGGAACTGGAGTTATAGATAGTTGTTTGCTGCCGTATAGGTGCTAGTAATCATACCCAGGTTTTCTGCAAGAGGAGTAAATGCTCTTAACTACTGAGCCATCCCTACAGCTCTGAGAACTGGAAGTTCTATCCTTAGTCTTCCTTTGAGAGTCCACTATTTTCTTTTCTAACAGTCACTATCCAAGACTCGGCATATTCCTTGCTTGTCCACTTCTCTGCCACCTTCTGGTGTAGGTCTAAGCTTGGATGTCTTTATTTGATTTATTTGAGTCAGATCTGATTAAATAGAGATGGGGGTACAAAATTCTGAGGAAGCCATTTACGGAGCCAGGAAGCCTATGGAATAGGGAGCAAGGGGCCTACCTGTGGCACAGGGACACAGCACCCCAGAAGAGCCCATGGCATGACAACAAAAGGAAGTGAGACTCTGGAGGATCAGGTGCAAGTCAGGTGGCCTGGCAGTGCATGTGGCCTGGCAGCCCAGGGAAATAATACCTTTAAGGAGCCTTGTGGCTTAAGGAGTGGAAGGAGCTGGGTCTACCTGAATCTGCAAATAAGTGAGACCCTGGAAGAGTTGGGGGCCCTACTGGATGGTAAGGATTGAGCCTTATCTGTCAGCAGAGGGGCAAGATTCTGGTGACTTATGGAGTGCTGAGGAGCAGGGCTCACATTTTAAATCCTATAAGTATCTGCAGATAATTATACTTGTTTTAAAATTCTTTCTTTTTATTTTATTTTGTTTTTTTTACAGGGTCTTCTTGTAGCCACCTGGCCTGGAACTCCATATGAAGACCAGCCTGGCCTTGATCTACAGAGATCTACCTGCTTCTGCCTCTGAATGTTGTTGGCATTAAAGCCAGGCACTACTACACCTGGATTTCATTTTTATTTAAAATTTTTTGTATGTGTGTGACTCTTCATCTGTATGGGTACCACATGCATGCTGGTGCCTACAGAGGCCAGAAAAGGGTGTTGGATCTTTTGAAACTGGTGTTGGTGGTAGGAACTAAACCTCAGTCCTCTATAAGACCAGCAAGTGGTCATCTGTCCAGCCTCAATTTTTTTACTTTTAAAAGTTATCATAAAGATGAACACTTAAAATATATCTACTTGACCATTTTGAAATGTATGTCTTTATAACAGAAAGATATTCTGAGATATGCAATTAGTTTAAAAACCTAAGTTTAAGAAGTAAGTAGAGGGGCTGGAGAGATGTCCTAGCAGTTAAGAGCTCCGACTGCTCTTGCAGAGGACCCAGGTTCGATCCCCAGCACCCACACGGTGGCTGAGAACTGTCTTTAACTCCAGTTCCAGGGGAATCCGACGCCTTCTTCTGACCTCTGCAGCATTGCAGGACATGGATACACAGACCTACATGCAGACAGTACATTCATACACATATGAAAGTAAATAAAAACATGTAAAAATTTTTAAAAAAGAGGTAAGTAGATAATCATAAATGTATTTATCAAGTCATTATGGATGTCATATATTTTAGTGCATCTTATTTTCCCAAAACATCTATGTTTATTGAATTTTTGATAATTTCCTACACTATAATTTAATTGCATTTAGATACGCCCTTTCTTCCTCTACCCTCTGTCCAGTTTAATGTATGCTCTCTTATGTGTGTGTGTGTATATATATATATATATATATCCTATAGAGTCTGCTTTGTTTCCCTAAATATTCTTCAGTGTGGGTCTATCCACTGGGCTGACCAAGTGTCCTATCTTTGTAAGTCACTGTCTCCCCCACCCCTTCTCCCATCTATTATTATTAACTTCAATATTACCAAATAGTTGAAGTAGAAAATCTTTTCTTGTTAACAAACATCTTATGTTTTCATCCCTTTGTTTTGTTGCATAAACTACTGCAACTGTGATGCATGACCTAAATTTTTAATTTTGTTACCTGTAAGGCAAAACATAAACTTGAAGACGTCAATGAAAACACAAAGGATCTGAAGTTTCCTAAAACTCTGTTGACCTTCATTGTTGTTTCCTCGCTGTTTGATTTACTATTAATCTTCTTCAAAACAGCTTCTTTCTATGGTTTCTTAAGAAGTTTCCCTTGATTTTCACAGAAAACCTGTAGAAAACTTGATTGTGTATATAATCATGTGACACAACAGTATATCTTGAATTTTACAAGAGCACATGTTGATACAAAAGCATAGTTCTCACCTCAAAGGGGTTAAGAGAGTTTATTATGGAGCAAAATATGAGTGACCATGGCTTGGAAACAAAGATTCAAGTTACCCCCTATTCCTTGTTCCAGCGTGGTGACAGTTGTTTTGTGTTTTTATAACAACAGAGAAAAGAAAAGCAGGTTGATTTCTACTATAAGTCTCAGATGTTATATGATGACATTCTTAGCATTTTGATTGCTGGGACCTGGTGTTCTGCTAAGTTAATACACTTTATTAGGCACAAGAATGCTAACTCAGAAACAGAAGCAGGTGAGGTGCTATTCTTTATGGGGTTAGCTGTCTTTAGATAATTTGTAAATAAATAGGCTCTGGATCTGCAACATTTCAAGGTCATTGAAGTGCTAATCAGCTGATCAGCCTTTCGGGAAGTTCAACTCAGGATACAGGAGTTTGGTTCTGATTACTTTCTTTCACAGTATCCTCAGTTGACCTTGGCCTTCACATTTGTGCATGCAGGGGTCACATATCATTTATTTCCATGATGCTAGAAAGGTTTATTTCTTGAATCTGACGTAGATGAGTCTCAACTGTAGATGAAATATGTCGTAGATGAAATAAGAAATTCCCAGATCATATCAAAGCTATTAGCCATCTTGATCAGTATTTTACTTTTTTTGTTTTGTTTTGTATTCTCTATCTGAAAACATTTACTTGTGACATATAATAGGATGATTATACCTAAATTAAAATAATCAAGAAAATTGTTCAGTCAAATGGAGTAAATTAAGGAAACATTAAAAATATGAGATTGGCTATGTTTTCCCCTGTACTTAAAGTTTTCAGTACTCTATGAACTATTTTAATTATATTGGTAATATTTATGCAAATCTGTTATCATCTAAATTTGTTTTTTTTCTTTAGACCAGTTAGATATTAGAGTTATAATTTTATAGAGTGGCTAGTTCTAATTCTAATAGTTCTTTTTTTTTTTGGTCTTTTTGAGACAGGGTCTCCCTGTAGCCCCAGCTGTCCTGGAACTCGCTCTGTAGACCAGGATGGCCTTGAACTCACAAAGATCCTCCTGCCTCTGCCTCACAAGTGCTAGGATTAAAGGCGCACGCCACCACACTGGGCTCTAATAGTTCTTATCTATGGATAATAACTTCATTTGTTTTGTGACGACGTTTTCATACCAGTTTTAGTTTGAAAAATAAAGAAATTAAACATATTTAACTCCTCACCTAAACTGGTAATGCAAGGGAATTACTAAGGTCATATTTTTAATTATAGTACAGCCTACAATGCTACTGACATTATTTATATCCTTAGGACTTCAGCAGTGGTATGGTTGTCAGTGAATCTGACCAGGCCTTGGGAAGAGGAGACCAAGGTGGAGCATGCAGCCACCTTTCATCATCCTAATACTATCACACTCTCTGAGCTTGTGGAGGCAAAAACAGAAGGGGGAAATGCGGGACAGCAATCCTGAACTCAAGTGCACCTTGAGTATATGCAGGATAACAATCTGTTTAGCACACTAGGCAGAGCAAAGGATGCAGGGCATGCTCTGTTTTCAGCTGGCATATACTCAGAAGTCACTAGTTGGCTTACTTGTCAGCATGCCCCTTTTCTAAATATACCCCACAAGATGGGATGACTTGTGATGGTTTGGAGCTCTAAGATTGGCCACTGGGAGATGATGTCACATGACATAGTGACTGCCTGCTCCAAACCTATATAAGCTGCCTATTACATAGAATAAGATTTTCATGGATTTGTACCACCTGACATGGTCCCTGGGCTGTTACTGAGTGTGTACTTGGTTGTGAGGCTATCAACTCAACAGCTAGTTCTTGTGCTCATTTGGGTGTGGGAACCAACAGCTCCTCAACTGCATGTTTGGCCTTGGGACCATCAGTGCCACAGCTGAGTGTTTATCCATGGAACCATCAGTGGCACAGCTGGGTGTTTGACCATGGGACTCTCAGTCCCATAACTGCATGTTTGGCCATGGCACTATCAGACCTGCAGGTGTGTGTTTGGCCACAGCCCCATGCATATGCAGTCTTCAGCCTGTCCAACCACGGGGCCAACAGCACCACACTGCTGTTTTTTTGTTTTTATGTTTTTTTGGTTTTTTTTTTTTTTGTCTTTTCGAGACAGGGTCTCCCTATAGCCCCAGCTGTCCTGGAACACACTCTGTAGACCAGGCTGGCCTTGAACTCACAAAGATCTGCCTGCCTCTGCCTCCCAATTGCTGTTTTTTACATATACTTGGCCAAGATATGAATCTTGTCAAACTTGTTGGTTGGCTTTAAAGAGGCAGTAGTTATCAAAAAATGTCTTAAATGCTTATATTTATAAATACATAACATACATACAAAATACATCTAAAAGCAGATATAAGTGGTCTTTTGTAATCCTTGGACTAAAGAGTTTAGCATATTAGGAGAGGGGAGCACGTTATAGAACCATAATTGAGACAAGGATGGAGATAACATTTTGACCAGACTTTAGTGTATCATGTCTTAAAAATATTCTTTAAATGGAATTGCATTGAATCTATATGTTAATTTGTGTAGGAATGTCATTTTTACTAGATTGATTCTTCCAATCCACTAGCATGGGAGATCCTTCTATCTTCTGGTGCCTTCTTCAATCTCCTTCTTCAAAGTTTAAAATTTTCATTTTAGAGATCTTTAATGTCTTTGTTCAGGTTTATTCTGAGATATTTTACTTTTGGGGTGATATTGTGAATGGGAGAATTTCCATGTGCTCCTTCTCCTAATGCTTGTTATTGATATATAGGAAGGTTACTGCTTTTTATAGGTTAATTTTGTATCCCACCACTTTACTGAAACTGTAAATCATTTCTAGGAGTTTTCTGGTAGAATTTTTGGCATCCCTTAGTTATAATATCATGTCATCTGCAAAAAGGGATAGTATGACCTCTTCTTTTCCAATTACTAATCCTTTAATTTCTTTCTCTTGTATTTCTCTAGCAAGAGTTTCAAGCACTATATTGAAAAGGAGTGTAGATAATGGGTACCTTTGTTGGGTTCCTGACTTTAGGGGAATGTGGGTTTGTTTTATATAGCTTTAATTATGTTGAGGAATGCTCCTTTCCTCCAGTCCAATTCCCTCTAGGACTTTGTGGTGGTTTGAATGAGAATGGTCCCCATAGGCTTCAAGTATTCAGACATTTTGTCCCCAGTTGGTGACACTCTTTTGGGAAGTCTTAGAAGGTTTGACCATGCAAGAGGAAGTAGGTCATGAAGGCAGGCTTGAGAGTTCAAAAAGCCTTGCCCATCTCCAGTTGCTCTCTGTGCTTCCTGTGCCCACTCGAAGATGTGAACCTCGGCTTTGTGCTCCAGCTCCTGCCACCATGCCTCCCTGCCACAATGGACTCTGATTCCCTGAAATCATGGATCATAAGCTCAAAGAAACTCTTTATTTTATAAGAAAGAAATGGTGGTTTTATTACAGCAACAGAAATGTGACTAATCCAGACTTTAAATATAAATGCATGTTGTTGTTAGGTCTGAGCTTCCCAGAATCTCAAGGGACACAGGTGCCCACTTCCCCCAGAAGTGGTCAATCTTCTGACCCCTTCCCCTGTACCTGAGGTCCTGCCCCATGGGTATAAATGGGTGAATCCCAGCCACCATCTCTCTCTCTGCCCCTCTCTCTGCCTCTCTCTCTCTCTGCCCATCTCTCTGTCCCTCTCTGCCCCTGCCCCCTTCCTGCCCCTGCCCCTGCCCCCTGTCTGGTTCCACCACGTGTCTGCAGGCAGCCCACATTGGCAGACCCACATAGAGTGACTTAATCCTCATGTGCCTTTTTATCTGGGGGCTGGGTGTGTGTGGCTCTTTTATAACCTAATATTATGGTACCATGGACTTGGTTGGGGGCTTGAGATGTTTTGATCAGGGGGAGTGCTCGCCTGCATTTTTCATCTGATGGATCACTCACCAGCTCTCACCCCCCAAAGTGACCTCCTAACATATTGTTTAGAACGCCTGGGATGGACTTGCCAGCAGCAGTGTATTTCTCCAGACAACCAGCATCCACTCTGCTCTCCTGCTTCCCTCCTTCTCCCCTCCCTCCTCCCTCCCTTTCCCTCCCTCCCTCCCCCCCTCTCTTCCACAACTTCTGCCCCTTGTCTTTCCTTCTTCACATTAGCCTTCATTGTTTTGGACCCACTGAGGCTGGCAGATTACACAAGTCAAACTGGGTTCCTGATCCTGCCATGCTTGGCTTTTTTCCCCCCAACCCATTTTGAATCACATGATATTGTTAAACAGCATTTTAAGATCTATCTATATGCTTGCTATTGCAGTAACTGTCAGATACAAACATTAGAATTAAACATCTTTGAAGGCCTGTGTGGATCATGTGTGTATGTGTATGGTATTTTTAAACAGCATATTAAGATCTGGCTTGTGTATGATTGCAAAGCATGTGCCTCTGCTCAGTCCAACCTTTATAAAGTGTCATTGCCAAATTTATTAGAACCCTATTTATGAGTGTATGCATGAATACTGTTCACTTTTAAGAATTCTATAATGCAATTATGTCATATACAAGAAACTACCTAGCAAGTACTATATACATTGTTACAGCCTCAAGTGAAAAACATACTTAAATAT
>VZQC01008227.1:1919567-1947671 GCA_009823505.1 Rhizomys pruinosus | reverse complement strand
GCATAGTGAGGAAATACTGGACCAAAACAAGACCAAAAACCAGCAGGGCAAACTCCAAGTCCAGTAGCTCCATGTGCAACTTCTGGGACTTGACTTCCAAAAGGCTTAGATCGCTCAGCTCTTCCAGCTTTGCTTGCAACATACATCTCTTTCTTAGGCTGGTACCACTCCCTGTATGCAGCTCTGCTTGGCAAATATCTCACAGGTCTGGCATCTCGAATGTCTTCTTGAGTTCCTTCACATGCCTTGGCCACACCTTTAATCTTCCTAGTGTAGTTATCAGATCCAAACTATACAGTCTGCATTTCTTTCTGCGCCATCTGCTCTTCTTCACTGTAGATCTGCACAATATTCACCATTAAAAGCCATGCCACCATTTCTACATTAGACTGTCTTGAAATATCCTCTGCCAAAGACGTTAGTCCATTGCTTTTCAACTTAGCATCAGGCAAGCATTTGGGCTGTGGGCAAACTGCTGCCAGACTCTTTATCAAAATATCCCAGTTGCTGCCCAAATCTTTATTTTCCTCTGGAACTACATTTTTTGCAGCCATGCTTTCTTCAAGGCTTCTACTAGAATGGCCTGTTAAGCTCTTCTTACAGTAGTCAACAGCTTTTCTAGCCCAAAGTTCCAAAGTCGTCCACATTTCTCCAAACATCCACATGGTCAGGTTCTTCAGAGCCAACAGCCCACTCTCTGGTACCAAATAACTGTATTAGTCACTTTTCTGTTGCTGTGATAAAACACCATGACCAAAGGAACTTATAAAAGGAGGAGTTTATTTGAGATTATGATTGAAGGTTCCAGGGAATTAGAGTCTATTGTGTCAGGAAGCATGGCGGCTGGAGCTGGAGCAGCAAGCCGAGGGTCACATCTCAAAATGAGCACAGGAAGCCAAGAGAGAGAGATTGGAGACTGCGAGTCTTGTTAAACTCACTAAGCCTGCCCCCAGTGACATACTTCCTCTAGCATGGCCACACCTTCTAAGACCTCCAAGAACAGTGCCACCAACTGAAGACAAATGTCTGAATACTTAAAGCCTATGAGGGACACTCATTCAAACCACCACAGTCTTCATTTGAGAAGGTACTGGTTTTAGCCTCTTTATTATCTCGGGTTTGTTTCATAGGCTATGTTAGAACTTTTTGCCTTTCATGGTTTAAATCCATTGTAAATGACCTTCATAGACCTTAAAGAACAAATTGTAGGACTTACTGCATAGGTTTAATGTCAACTTGATACACCTAAGCTGAGAAACTTCAGCAATTACCTTCATTGTACTGGCCTGTGCCCATTGTGGGTGATGGCATTCTGAGCATATATTGCATACAATAGGCTGAACATGAGCCAGCAACACAAGGCAGTAAGTAGTATCCTTTCCTAGCTTGTGCTGCAGCCACTACCACCAGGCTCCTACCATTAGCTTTTATTATTAGAATATTTTGCCACAGCAAATTATTACAGTGCTTAAGTCAATGTTCAAGCTTTACTTTGGAGTCCTATGGTAATTAAAGTACCAAATTAATTGAAATAATCCTCTTGGAGGTTTAACAACCACACTTAAAGCTCCAATCTGATTTTGGGAAGAGGGATTTGAAGGGAAAATATTTTGGCCCCTACCCTCTGAGGTTGACTTGGGTCCTAGTGTCCTGCATTTGTACTCTTGTACATGTCCTGTAGCGGGGAGTCATCAGTCATCCTGAGCCAGGGAGGTCTTGGAGATTCACTTAAAAGGACTTCATCTGGCCAGTGTCCATTCAAGGGAGGAAAGCCCTTCATATAGAGGAGAAACTCCTCATGCTTCAAAGGGAAGCTATGGTCAAGCAAGGCCTGACTTCATCCTCACATAGATGGAACTGGTGAAGAGATCCAGGCACAAGGCCTGAGTGACACTCTAAGGACCAGAACCTCAACTGACCTTAACACCAAAACTAATTTCATTTATCTGAGCTAACTGTGTGGTTCTAAACACCCCAACAGGAAACTGTAATCTTTTTTTTTTTTATTGGTGCTTTGTGCATTTCATACATCATTTTCCAATTCAGATCAGGCATATTTCCCTTTCTCTTCCCCCCTACCCCCACCCCATCCCAGATCATGCATTTTGCCATAACTGTCCTGCATCTTTCTCTGTATTTTTTTTTCATATTTTAGCTATAAGTGATGATCCATGAGTACAAGCATCCTTCATGTAAAACCAATTTGCAGGTTGTTGTGCCCAAACCTCCACAGCCCCACCATCCAGCAGGGGGTGAGGGGTTGTATGTTCAATCAAGTTGATCAAATGAGTGTCCAGACTACATTGCTGTAGTTTCACCATTCACCCCAATTACAGCCCTTACATTCTACCACGCCCCCTCATCCGCAGATTGTTCCCTAGGCTTAGGAAAGGGGCACAGGTGGATGAGAAGCAAAACAGTCCACTCTCTCTGGAGCTGTTGTCTTGGACTCTGGTCAATTCTGGCTGTTTCCTTTCATAGGCTGACAGTTTGTCCAGGAATAACCTTTCGATCCTACTAATGAAGCACAAGTAATTAGATATATAGGTATTTAAAGAGCACTAATAGTTATGGTTGGTTACTTTCATATAGACACATATATTTGGATGATATGTTAATCCATGAATTACATTTTTTCCTGTTAAATATGACAGGGTCTTACTGTGGCTTATAACATCTCCTAACCTGTAGAGGATGTAAGCTTGTGGCATCAGCCATGGCTTATTCCTCCAAGGAGAGAGCCAATAGCCAATTAGGTTTGGGATATACAGGCACATGGCTGCCTCTGCTGCACAGTATTTCCAGGCAGGCGGGGTGTAGCTGGTGCTGACGGTGGAGTCTTGCTTGACTCAGGGAGATCCGTATTTGCTTTAAGAAAATTAAATAGCTTATTACCAGAGAGATAGGTGAAAGACGTACTGTGCAAAGTTAGGAATCTACTGTATCATGTTAGAAAATATCTCAGAAATAGATGACAGATTTAATGTGCCATGCCAGAAAATACCACCTTTTATATTCTCACGTTTATGGCTCTCATTCTGGAGCCCTGTGTACTAAAGTGGGCCCTCATTCTAGAGCTCTGTGTGCTAAAACCTTTTTCCAATTCCTCAAACCAGGGTATGGGTCCTCTCTCCTTCTGCAGACCCTAGGCAGGGGCCCTCCAATTACTAATGCAGCCCCCTTGTTGGTACTGTGAAGTCCCTGCACTGGTATACTCATATAAGACTCAACCAGCTTGTCTTTTCATTTGCAGAGAAAATGTCCACTAAGTACTGGCCACTATCAATCTGGACCAAAACCACCAGGTAGAGCACCTAGAGCAGCCAAAATGGGAAACCAGATTCTAACCTTCCAGACTGACAGCTGTTCCCCCAAGACTTTGCCCTCCATCAGCTCTGAACAAGATACAGAAGAGAGAACAGCACCCCATTTCCTTATCATAAGCAAAAGGCTGGAATGTTAGGTCTGGTCTTCCCAGAATCTCAAGGGACACAGGTGCCCACTTTCTCCAGAAGCTGTCAATCTTCTGACCCCTTCCCCTGTACCTGAGGTCCAGCCCCAAAGGTATAAATGGGTAGACCCCAGCCACTACCTCTCTCTCTGCCCCTCTCTCTGTCTCTCTCTCTGTCTCTCTCTCTCTCTCTTTCTGCCCCCTCTCTGCCCCCTCTCTCTCTGCCCCTCTGTCTGCCCCTGCCCCCTTCCTGCCCTTGCCCCTGCCCCCTGTCATGCTGTCTGGTTCCACCACATGTCTGCAGGCAGCCCACACTGGCAGTCCCACATGTTCCTGGAGTGACTTAAGCTTTGTGTGCCTTTTTATCTGGGGGCTGGAGGTTCTCAGCCTTTTTTAACCTAACAGTTGTATTTTATCATAGGCCTTTTCTACATCAAATGAGATGACCATGTGTTTTTCTTTCCATTTATATAATTTATGAAATTTTTGGAGTTATGTATGTTGAACCATCCCTGCATCTCTGGAATAAAACCTTTCTGATGTGTAACTGTATACTACTTGAAATAATTTTTTTGAGAATTTTTGCATCTATATTCATTAAGGATATGGGCCTATAGTTTTCTTTTTTGTTGTATCTTTGCCTGGTTTTGATACTAAAGTGATGTTGGCTTCATAAAAGGAATTTTGGACAGTTCTTCTGCTTCTATCCTTTTGAATAACTTAAGTAATATTGGTTATAGGTTCTCTTTAAATGTCTGATAGAATTCTGCTGTAAATCCATCTGAGCCTGAGGTTTTTTTTTTAGTTGGAAGATTTTGTATTAATGTTTCAATTTCCTTATATGTTATGGGTCTGTATAAACTGTTGGTCTCTTCTTGGTTAATTTTGGTGAGTCCCATGATTTCAGATATTCATCCATTTCTTTTAGGTTTACAAATTGAGTATAGATTTTTCAATTAATGTAATTTTGTGCCAACAATTAACATTTAAAGTTTTGTGAAACAATAGAAAGAAAGATGTTGTTTAGTAGATTTTAGATGTTTAGAGTACTCAAATACAAGGAAGTATGCATTTATCAGACATTTTAATGCATCAACAAAATTCAACAAACCTGCACATGTGCATTTTAACCTGGCATGCAAAAATAAAAACAAAACTAATAATTTGTGTGTGTGTGTTTGTACAACAACAATAAAATAAATAATGAGAAAAGAAAAAACTTGAAATGGCCACAGTTCAAAAATTGTCTTTACACAAATAATACATGAAAATAATTATCATAGACACATGACACAATTATGTGCAAACTAGGTGCCCCCAAAGAGCAGAAGGTAGAAAGCTTAATCTCTAGCTTGTTAAGATTATAAAAAGGCTTAGTGACCTACAAGAAAGGGTAAAGTTTGCCATGTAGCCTTAAGGTAATATCTCTTTCCTATTTCAAGAGGTAAATAAATGAAGGGTATTAAAAATAAAATAAGGGCTGGAGAGATGGCCTAGTGATTAAGAGGACCGACTGCTCTTGCAGAGGACCTGGGTTTGATCCCCAGCACCTACATGGTGGCTGAGAACTGTCTTTAACTCCAGTTCCAGGGGAATCCAAAGCCCTCTTCTGACCTCCGCGGCATTGCATGACACGGGTGCACCAACCTACGTGCAGACAGTACATTCATACACATAAAAAAATAAATTAAAAAAATAAAATCAGGGCGCCAAGGATCCAATTAATACCTCACAAAGAACAGGCGGAGAAAGCAAAAGTAACTTGGCAAGGAAGTTCCCTTTGCATAAGGACGCATGGTATGGTCAATCAGATCTAGTTTAAAAGACTCTGCTGAAATTGAATAGAGCTCAGCTCCACCAGGCCATCAGGTTCAGGAAGGCATCAGGGCCTTCCCTTAAACAAAAGTCTTACAAGGTGTGGTGAGATTAAAAGATTAGAATGTCTTACCATAAACCGAATTCTAAACTTTATAGGTTTTGAAAGAGAACACTAATGTCTAATGTTTCTTACAGGGGAAGATGCCTTTACATATAAAACACGCAGAGTTCCCCTTAGTATGACAAAAATCAGAGGAGACGGGATGGACAGACAGCCAAGGAAACATTAAGACTTTAGGTTAAGAACTAGTAAAACTTAAAAGCAATTAGTCTGAACATGTTGTACTCGGAGGCCATTGCTTAGGTTTTCTTGGAAGTCAGCTCTTTCCATGGACTCCAGTTACCTGACTTTGGTTGAGTCTATGATATTTTTAAGTGGGTTTTTTGTTTGTGGGTTATTTTTGCCAGAAAAATAGAAACAAAGTAACCTGAAAACCTGAAATGCTTAGCAGGGTACATCATACAGGTGACAGATGAGACACTCACCAACGATGTTTCAATGTGGATCTCACCAGGAGCGCCCAGAGGCTTCAGGGCTGACTGAGACACAGCTGCCACTTAGTTATCAGCAGGAGCCAGAGGAGTTCTCCTAAGCATTACAGACTTCCACTCAAGCCAAACCAGGATTCTTGGCTTCAATTGATGAAGGGAATTGTTTTTACTGTTTTTTATTAAAGTTTTGTGAAATTCATACAATATTTCTCATTCTAATTTAGACCCTTTCCATGCCCCCACCAAAGTTCATGCATTTTGCCATATAGTTCTTGCATCTTTTTTTCTGTCTTTTTAAAGTTTTTCTATGCAGAAGATTATTTTTTTTGGGCTGAGGTTTACTGTTTCAAGAAAAGCTAGCGTAATAAAGACAATTTTAGTGTAGACTTAGGCATGAGAGTTAAGGATAAACAATGAAATGAAATATATCCAAGCTTCCTGGAAGAAAAGTAGTCTTCTTAAACCAGACAAAAATCTATTTGTATAGAGTTTTACTTTAGAAGACAGAGAATGAAGGGCAAGGTCAGAGTAAGATGAGATTAAAAAGACTAGTCTTAGAATTTATCTTTAGCTCTGTGGTACAATCTATAAGAAATTAAAAAAATTTAATTTTAATAATTTTCTTAGCTCACATATATTTTTCTTAGGGCTCTTATTATTGTAATTTGCCAATTTTATTATTTTGTCTTTTTAGATAATTTCACATTTTAATTAAACAGACTATCCATGTGATGGTTTTAAATTTTCTTGCCTAGGGCTACTAGTTAAGCTCTCTCTCTCTCTCTCTCTCTCTCTCTCTCTCTCTATATATATAGATATATATATATATAGTAATATGTATATATAGAAAACATTAACTATTTCCCTGAGGGGCCAACTTATCTTGGGTAATCGTCCATTTTTACAAATACTTTACAAGTTTGAGAGTTCATAATTATTTTTACCGAAAAACCCAAAATTAAAAAGCCCCCAGCTATGTGCCAGATGGAAAGTTCAACGTCAACAGCTTCCACCTGTTTTTTATAAATCGTGTCTTGCCTGTTTTAGTATTATTTATTTTTCTCATGAAATTGCAACCATTTCTATGCTAGCTGGGGAGCATGTGTTTTGGATCTGACTTATGTGCTGCCTTTGAGATGCACTGTTTTCTCCCACTGAGTCTCAGGGGGACCCAGAAAAAGTGGGAGTTCAAGACACTGGGTATCAGCCCTTGTGTGTGTCTTCCAGGATGAGCCAAAAATTTTATTCTGATCCAGTAAAGAGTATGTTTAGGTTTTCGGTATGAGTCATTAGTCATCTGGAGGAGTTCCTCCCTGATACCCCACTCTAAGGGGCAGGAAACAAAGCCGCTTGTCTGTGGAGCCTTTATGACATGGCATTCACAAGATTCCTAACTGAAGGCATGAGGTTGTAATCAATAATACAGGAGAATCACAGGGGAAAAAATGCAAATAGTTATTAGAGAAGTGTCCTGGAGAAAAAAAAAAACAACTAATCAAAACATATCAAAAACAAACAAAACCACGACAGACCACAAACTAAAACTAAAATACCTTCAACGGTCTAGAAGCCAGCAATACTAAAACTGAACCAAACAATCAGAAATAAAATGCTTCTGAAGCAAGCAAGGATGGAAGACTTTAAGCAGAATACTATGAAAGCAAATAAGAGCAAGCAAATATCCGAAACAAATAGGGACAAACATCATTGTATCTTGTAACTAACTAAATTTTTTTTTCAATGTTTCATTTTTATGTGAGGCGTGGTGAATATGTTCCATACATCATTTTCCATTCAGTTCAGGCTTATCCCTTTTCCCTTCCCCCCCACCCACCCAAGCCCATGCTAGATAATTCATTCGACGTAACTTTCCTGCAATCCTTTCTCTGGGTTTTTTTTCATTATTTTTAAAAATAATCGATAATTTATGAGTACAAGCATCCGTCTGTAAAAAGCCAATTTGCAAGCATTGTGTGCCCAAACCCGCACAGCCCATGGGTACCACCAGCCAGCAGGGGCTTGTATGTTCAATCAAGTTGATCAAGTGAGTGTCCAGTCTATATTGTTGTAGTTTCACCATTCACCCCAATCGCAGCCCTTACATTCTACCGCGCCCCCTCTTCCGCAGATTGTTCCCTAGGCTTAGAAAAGGGGCACAGGTGGATGAGAAGCAAAATAGCCTACTTTCTCTGGAGCTGTTGTCTTGGTCTCTGGTCAATTCTGGCTGTTTCATTTCATGGACTGACAGTTTGTCTAGGCATGAGCTTTCGATCCTACTAATGAAGCACAAGCAATTAGATATATAGGTATTTAAACAGTACTAATTGCTATGATAGGTTACTTTGGTATAGACACAGATGTTTGGATGGTATGTTAATCCATGAATTACATTTTTTTCTGTTAAATATGACAGGGTCTTACTGTGGCTTATAACATCTCCTAACCATTAGAGGATGTAAGCTTGCAACATCAGCCATGGGTTATTCCTCCAAGGAGAGAGTAACTAAACTAATTTTTAAAACATTCAACAGCCCTAATCTAAATAACTTAACTAAAACAATACAGTATCCAGGAATAAAAGTAAGAGTTCTTTAACTTAATGTAAACAAACAAGCAACCAGGCATGTATTCCTCTACCTTGCCCTTCCATCCCTATTTGCTGGACATGTTTTTGCACCCTGAATTCACAGAGGCAGTAACTCGCTTGCACAATAAGTGCACAAGATGGGGGAGGATTTCATGAAGTCTCTAAGAAATCTTAAGTTTTGTAACACCTGCATATCCAGACTTCAGTTTTTTCCTTAATGCTCTTTACTCATTTCTTTGCAATGTCAGAGGAGTTAGTGAAGTGCACAGCCTGTACATTCTTTTATCTCCTGAGATTCTTAATTTTTACCTTGCTAAGGGAGAAGTCATGGCTGAACAGGGCAAAAATTTGCTGTTCCACAGATAATCAATGGTATTTGGTAAAAGCAGTTCCAAGAGCTGAAAGTGGGCTCAACAATAGAAATGAGGGATGGGAAGATTCTGAATTTCAGGAAGAGTCAGTCTATCCCCAGACATGTGCTAGTGTTAGTTAGAACGTTTTTGTTTCAAATACAAGAAAATTTCATATTTTATATGTATTCTCAGTTTCCTCCAAATGATTTTGAAGAATGTTTGGAAGTGGTATTAGTTTTCCCAACGATGAGCTATCCTTTGAGACCCACATGTCAATAATAATTAAAATGCTTAGAGAGGGGCTGGAGAGATGGCTTAGTGGTTAAGAGCACTGACTGCTCTTGCAGAGGACCCAGGTTCGATTCCCAGCACCCACATGGCAGCTAAGAACCATCTTTAACTCCAGTTCCAGGGGAATCCGACACCCTCTTCTGACCTCTGTGGCATTGCACGACAGGGGTGCACCAAGTTACATGCAGACAGTACACTCATACACATAAGAAAATAATAAATAAAATAAAATTAAAGGCACTGCTTCCTTTATTTAAAAGGCACAGACAGAAAGACAGATACACACACACACACACACACACACACACACACACATACACACACGGACAAAGCTAGAGAAAGTAAGGAAGTGTTAGTAAACATGGACTGAAACAGCTGGGCCACCTTCCAGACCTCACTTTTTTTTTTTTCTTATAAAAGAAAAAATATGGCTGTGACACTATATACTGATACTATTCTTAAAAACTTCTTTTCTTTTTAGAATCATCTGAAATTCTGAAAGAAAACAGTCAAGTCTTAGGAAAACCCTGTGTCAGCATTTTCCTGCTATGCTTTAAGTTGACCTTGAGGGAGACATTTTTGACAAAACTGATATTTCAAGAAGAGTAGGTGGGGTTGTAAGCCAAGGTTGAATATAAATATAAAGATGTAAGTCTGTGGTTTTCTTATTCTTTCCAGACAAATGACTTTTTTTTTTTTTATTAATTTTGTATTTTTCTGTAATGTGTTAAGGATGTAGTGTCTGCATGCGGTCTGTGCAAACACCCGTTCGTGCAATGCCGCGGAGGTCAGAAGAGGGTCTCGGATTTCCCCTGAACTGGAGTTCTCCCTGGAATTGGAGCTTCAGACGGTGCTCAGCCGCCATGTGGGTGCGGGCATAGACCTGGGTCATCTTATAGCGGTCAGCGCTCTTACCGCTAGGACATCTCTCCAGCCCCCAACAAAGTTCATTTTGATGTTCATTAGAGTTCTTCCCAGGGCACATGAGTATTTCAAAACACTGAGTTGGAAATGTCTGCTACAAGTACTTCCCAATATTCATAGCCAAAGTGTTCAAACCATTTTACTAAATCTCTAACCCTTATAAGAACAGACATCTAGAAAATAGAGTGTTGTATCTCATTTCATTAAAGGAAAAGGCTCACTCTGCATGTTCTTTATGTTAGTTAGGAATATTTATCCCCTGCCAATGTTCATAGTTCATTTGTTTTGTATATTCTGATTTAATAATAAGTATATAACGTGAATTCAAAAAATTTTATCAAAAGCATCTGTCGTGAAAACAAAATGAAACATCACAGCAGACAAAAACAAAAAAAGATAAGAGAAATGTTAATTACTTCACGTTTTATTTCAATATGTATTATACACATTGGAGATACTTATATTGAAAAGAAACTAATGAAGTCTCTAAACTAAAGATGTAACCAGTTGAAAAGGAATGAAATAGTTAAAAATAGAAACAGTAAAAATGGAAAAAAGTAAGCCGTCTTCAATTGCTCACCATTTCACAGTACTCACATTATGGAACAAAGTCTTTAGTCACATGGAGCTTTGAGGAAATGATTAAAGTACATACAAACCATAGCAACATCCTTGAAACCTTTCCCGCATTTGATTCCATTAGCACATCCATCCTCTGGGTTATGTCACTTCTTTGGAAGCGTTAAGATTTTTTTTTAGCTCCTTTGTTTTCTTTAACTTAGACCGCCTCTGTGGTAGAGTTGGATCCTTTATCTGACTTGAGGCAGGAAGAATTAGACTGCAAGAAAGGTAAGTATATGCAGTCTTGAAATCAATAGCATCACACTGAGAAGGAATTGTGTACATTCCTTTATTATATCAAAGGCAAAGATCTAAAAGTTAGGCAACATTATTTTGGGGTAGGAACGCAACAATAAAAAAGAAAAGCAGTGGGGGGTGGATGTGATCAAAGATACATTTTTAAAGGGGAAAAAATGAAGAAAAAAAGAAGCAAGTTTTGCCCTACTAAGAAGCACAGAACAATTGAGAAGAGGGTGGGGGTGCGATTTAAAAATAATTTTTTTTTCAATCCTGAATTTCTGTTTTCGTAAGACATTCGCATAAAGGAGAATATGGAAGAGAAGTAATGGCATTATGCGAAAGAATTTACATCTTCTCAAATCTACCTCAATCTCGGGATTTGGGAGGTTATTTGGAGCTTATTCTTGCTATCTCTGGGAAAAGCATTGCTAGTGCAGCTGATCAGGACAGAAGATATTGAGGTTTCCTTGTTCTTTCTAATTGCTTATTGGACATAAATTAATTTCCAAAATAGCCTTTAGTTGCCTGAGAAGTGTGCTAAGGCACCACTAAACTTGAGGATGAATGGGCTGTGTGGTCAATGCTGTACACTAACCCCGAGGATGAACGGGCTCTGTGGCTGGTGCTGTACACTAACCCCGAGGATGAACTGGCTGTGTGGCCGGTGCTGTACACTAACCCCGAGGATGAATGGACTGTGTGGCCGGTGCTGTATGCTAACCCTGAGGATGAACGGACTCTGTGGCCGTTGCTGTACGTTAACCCGGAGGATGAACTGGCTGTGTGGCCGGTGCTGTACACTAACCCCGAGGATGAACTGGCTGTGTGACCGGTGCTGTACACTAACCCTGAGGATGAACGGGCTGTGTGGCCGGTGCTGTACACGAATCCCGAGGATGAACGGGCTGTGTGGCCGGTGCTGTACACTAACCCCGAGGATGAACGGGCTGTGTGGCCGGTGCTGTACACTAACCCCGAGGATGAACGGGCTGTGTGGCCGGTGCTGTACACGAACCCCGAGGATGAACGGGCTCTGTGGCTGGTGCTGTACACTAACCCCGAGGATGAACGGGCTGTGTGGCCAGTGCTGTACACCATTGTGGTCTCCTACACCGCCTATCCCCCAGAGCTGGAGTTAGGACACTGAGGATGTTATCAGAGAATCCATATCCAGAGTTCTGGGTATATGGAGCACAGGCTGTTGAGAGAGAGTGGAGCAGTGGAGACCAGTTCATGAGCTAACACGTGGCAGACATAAATCAGCTTCCCATGCTAAGAAGGGTGGAGGAAAACATAAGAGTCATGTAGAAAACACGTGCAGGAAAAAGTAAGGATAACTCCGTGCTTTACTACGTGCTAGATAAGGTTATTGAAGATCTTAAGAAGGAGAGTGGGGAGTGGATTCCAAGCAACTGAAATAGCTTGTTCCAAACATATTTTCAAGAAAGATAAACTTTGAATTAGATTAGACATTTTTTGTTCTTAATTTCCTTTGTTAAAATATATTAGGACCATATATCAATTGTCCAACATTTTTCTACATGTTGTATAATGTACTTAGACAATATTTAACCTTCCTATCAGAAGTGTTGGGGGAAAAAAAAAAAAACTTTTTTTAATGCTAACAAAAAATAGCGAATCTGTCGGGGCTGGAGAGGTTGCCTAGTGGTTAAGAGAGCACCGACTGCTCTTGCAGAGGGAGCCAGGTTCGATTCCTTCCCAGCAACCCACATGGCAACTAAGAATTGAGTAAAAATTACCTCAAAAAATTAAAAAAATATTTCATTTACCAAATGTCTAATGTATTTATAAATTAGAGATTAGTTAATAATGATTTAATTTTCAGTAATGTTCAATATACTTGGCCAGAAATATGTGGTGTGATATTTTCAGCTATAGACTCCTGGATTTACTCATAAATGTAATTTTCTCTTTATCAAACTTATTCTTTGAAGGGTCAATTTGCTCACACAGATACAGTGAGATTTTGAATTTATTTCTATTTTGTAAAAGGAAAATGGATGTTTCTCAATACTGGGAAACAGGCACCCACTCTCCACCAATTTACATGACCAAAGAGAGTAAAAATCTCATTTATAATGGCATTTTTATAAGTAATAGATTATAAATTTTATGATAAAATTAAAATTATGTGTGTTTTATGTAACACTAAATAATTAGAATAAAAACAGTATTTATAATGATGTTAGAAATATTAGTTATCAAGTAATGAATCTAACAAAATGCAAAACTTTTGATAGGTAAATTTGAAGTCCTAGAAGAAAATCAAGAAGCTTTTGTTTTATTTAGTTATTTCATATGTGTATGAATGTACTGTCTGCCAGGCAGGTCTGTGCACACCGTGTCGTGCAATGCCCCAGTAGGTCAACGAGGGTTCGGATTCCCTGGAACTGGAGTTATCCTGAATTGGAGTTTAAAAGAGGAGTCTCCCGCCATAGGTGGCTATACAAGTTCCCTGGGGATTGAAAACCTGGGTCCCGGGCAGAGAGCAGTCAGTGCGGCGTAAACCACTAGGCGCATCGCTCCAGCCCCAAGAATTTTTTTTTTTTTTTTTATTTTAATTTATATTTTTGTTTTGTGCATTTCATACAAACTTTTGAAATCAAATATTTTCTTTTGCATTGCATTGTTTTGTGATTTTTAAACAATATAGTTTGATAATTTTATAGAGCTCCTCTCCATCCTAACCTCCTGTCACTTCCCCTGCCCCTGCCCATTACTCATGGTATATATTCTAAATCATGTATCTAATAATATATAGAGATATATATAATATATCTCTATTATGTATAATAGATACGTTCTATAGAGTCTGATTGCTGGACGCAAGGTCCATTTTCCCACAGTTCTATCCGGGTTTTGTTTTGTTTTGTTTGTTTTTTTGGTCTTTTCGAGACAGGGTCTCCCTGTAGCCCCAGCTATCTTGGAACTCGCTCTGTAGACCAGCCTGGTTTGAACTCACAAAGATCCGCCTGCCTCTGCCTCCCAAGTGCTAGGATTAAAGACATGTGCCACCACGCCCAGCTCATAATACTGGGTTTTTGTCTGCTTGAATTTGCATGGCAGTTGTGCATGCTGATACCATCGCTATAGGTTAATATGAACAAGGTCCCAGGAGGTCGTAGGACTCCACTTCCACATATATGGTCATACACTCTCCCCCCTCAATCTTAACATCTTTCTGCCCCCTCTTCCACAATGGTCCCTGAGCTCTGGGTGAGTGACGCTTAATGCATGGATCCTGTCCAAGGACCGACACTGCATATTTCTAATCTCCACTCCTTGGCCATCTCTTACCTTTTGTGTTCCTGGTCCTCTGTTGCATGAGGGAGCTTCATTTTATGTGAGTTGAAGAAAAAAAAAAAAAAAAGAGCTCTTAGTAAGGAGGTTAACATCACACTCTAGAAACAAAACAACTGAAGTCATAATCAACCAATTAAAGGCACATACCTAGATGCAGTTGTGCTTAGTAAAACAACAAGTAGCAGAGAAAGTCAAAACAAAGAAAAACTTAGCAAATTATCTTCTAAGGGGCGTCCTACAGCAGGAGTTTTGAAGGAACTGACAGTTAGCCCTGTCAGAGTAAAAAGTTCACCGATGGAGAAATGAGTCCAGACGTGAAGAAAGTATTCCTGAATACAGGACACGTACACCACAGCAGGCCCCTCATACACTGAAGCCCTGTTTGATATCTGAACTCTACAAAATTATCTTTTATATGGTAAAAACCTCAGTCATAACACACATATAAAACTTAAGTCCAGATAAAGTAAGAATTTTACTTGTCACACATAAAACTTAAAAAATTCCACTGGAAAATTTATGTTCGTAGATTTGCTCCTGAGTTGCTTATTGGATATTATTTTCTTAACAAGGTCTATTTAGTATTCTCTAAAACAATACACTTTCTATATTAAAATTATATGTATTTCCTATATTAATATTTTCACCAAAATATTTTAAATTTTATAAATAGGAGGAGATAGTAAATGTCTCCATAACTGCCAATAGTATTGGAAGAAAAGTCACTAAGAAATGGGAAAGTGATTCATTTGAAAAATTATGGTAAGTATTCACGATATATTTTACTGATCAAGAAATATAAGAACTGAATTCCTCGAATTTTGTAAATTAAGGAAAGGCAAATTAAAACCACACTAGGGCATCATCTCACTCCGAGTAAGACTAGCCAAGGAATGAAGAAAACAAAGACACAAATGCTAAGAGGTTCTGGGGAAGGGGAACACTCAGAAGCCCTGCTGTGGAATGTAAACTCATACAACCACTGTGGAACGCAGTGCGGAGAACCCTTAAGGACAGGCCACCTGGTCTACAGATGAGTCCCAGGACAGCTGGGGCTACAGGGAGACCCTGTTTTCAAAAAGAAAAAAAAAAAAAAGACTCAAAAGAAGCCTACCACTGACCCCCAGCCATAACACTCCTGGTAATATACCCACAAGACTCATCCGTAGTGCAAAGATATATGCACAGCTATCTATAATGCAGCTCTCTTCTCAATAACAAAGAGCTGGAAACCAACTCAAATGCCCTTCAACTGATGCCTGGATAACAAAATGTGGTACCTCTACACAAAGGAATTCTATGCGCGTAAGAGATGACATCACATGATCTTTGCAGGTAAATGGAAGGAACATCACGCATTATGCCTAAAGTGAGTAATACAGTTAAAAAAAATGGTGAATAGTTGTTTCCCTTCATTTGTGGATGCTAACACAAAATCCCCAGTTGGCAGGCAACTTTATTATTATATTTCATTATAACTGAAAAAGCAACTGTGTTGGTATAATGTGAATCTCTTAAGGGGCTCTAGAATGACCTACCACTTGTATTCACACATTGTATTACCATATATGGGTGGAAGATATGTTTCATATTCAAAATAAATAAATAAAGAAATGTAAATTACAGTNCCCGAGGATGAACGGGCTGTGTGGCCGGTGCTGTACACTAACCCCGAGGATGAACGGGCTGTGTGGCCGGTGCTGTACACGAACCCCGAGGATGAACGGGCTGTGTGGCCGGTGCTGTACACTAACCCCGAGGATGAACGGGCTGTGTGGCCGGTGCTGTACACGAACCCCGAGGATGAACGGGCTGTGTGGCCGGTGCTGTACACTAACCCCGAGGATGAACGGGCTGTGTGGCCGGTGCTGTACACGAACCCCGAGGATGAACGGGCTGTGTGGCCGGTGCTGTACACTAACCCCGAGGATGAACGGGCTGTGTGGCCGGTGCTGTACACGAACCCCGAGGATGAACGGGCTGTGTGGCCGGTGCTGTACACTAACCCCGAGGATGAACGGGCTGTGTGGCCGGTGCTGTACACGAACCCCGAGGATGAACGGGCTGTGTGGCCGGTGCTGTACACTAACCCCGAGGATGAACGGGCTGTGTGGCCGGTGCTGTACACGAACCCCGAGGATGAACGGGCTGTGTGGCCGGTGCTGTACACTAACCCCGAGGATGAACGGGCTGTGTGGCCGGTGCTGTACACGAACCCCGAGGATGAACGGGCTGTGTGGCCGGTGCTGTACACTAACCCCGAGGATGAACGGGCTGTGTGGCCGGTGCTGTACACGAACCCCGAGGATGAACGGGCTGTGTGGCCGGTGCTGTACACTAACCCCGAGGATGAACGGGCTGTGTGGCCGGTGCTGTACACGAACCCCGAGGATGAACGGGCTGTGTGGCCGGTGCTGTACACTAACCCCGAGGATGAACGGGCTGTGTGGCCGGTGCTGTACACGAACCCCGAGGATGAACGGGCTGTGTGGCCGGTGCTGTACACTAACCCCGAGGATGAACGGGCTGTGTGGCCGGTGCTGTACACGAACCCCGAGGATGAACGGGCTGTGTGGCCGGTGCTGTACACTAACCCCGAGGATGAACGGGCTGTGTGGCCGGTGCTGTACACGAACCCCGAGGATGAACGGGCTGTGTGGCCGGTGCTGTACACTAACCCCGAGGATGAACGGGCTGTGTGGCCGGTGCTGTACACGAACCCCGAGGATGAACGGGCTGTGTGGCCGGTGCTGTACACTAACCCCGAGGATGAACGGGCTGTGTGGCCGGTGCTGTACACGAACCCCGAGGATGAACGGGCTGTGTGGCCGGTGCTGTACACTAACCCCGAGGATGAACGGGCTGTGTGGCCGGTGCTGTACACGAACCCCGAGGATGAACGGGCTGTGTGGCCGGTGCTGTACACTAACCCCGAGGATGAACGGGCTGTGTGGCCGGTGCTGTACACGAACCCCGAGGATGAACGGGCTGTGTGGCCGGTGCTGTACACTAACCCCGAGGATGAACGGGCTGTGTGGCCGGTGCTGTACACGAACCCCGAGGATGAACGGGCTGTGTGGCCGGTGCTGTACACTAACCCCGAGGATGAACGGGCTGTGTGGCCGGTGCTGTACACGAACCCCGAGGATGAACGGGCTGTGTGGCCGGTGCTGTACACTAACCCCGAGGATGAACGGGCTGTGTGGCCGGTGCTGTACACGAACCCCGAGGATGAACGGGCTGTGTGGCCGGTGCTGTACACTAACCCCGAGGATGAACGGGCTGTGTGGCCGGTGCTGTACACGAACCCCGAGGATGAACGGGCTGTGTGGCCGGTGCTGTACACTAACCCCGAGGATGAACGGGCTGTGTGGCCGGTGCTGTACACGAACCCCGAGGATGAACGGGCTGTGTGGCCGGTGCTGTACACTAACCCCGAGGATGAACGGGCTGTGTGGCCGGTGCTGTACACGAACCCCGAGGATGAACGGGCTGTGTGGCCGGTGCTGTACACTAACCCCGAGGATGAACGGGCTGTGTGGCCGGTGCTGTACACGAACCCCGAGGATGAACGGGCTGTGTGGCCGGTGCTGTACACTAACCCCGAGGATGAACGGGCTGTGTGGCCGGTGCTGTACACGAATCCCGAGGATGAACGGGCTGTGTGGCCGGTGCTGTACACTAACCCCGAGGATGAACGGGCTGTGTGGCCGGTGCTGTACACGAACCCCGAGGATGAACGGGCTGTGTGGCCGGTGCTGTACACTAACCCCGAGGATGAACGGGCTGTGTGGCCGGTGCTGTACACGAACCCCGAGGATGAACGGGCTGTGTGGCCAGTGCTGTACACTTTCCCCCAGAGCTGGAGTTAGGACACTGAGGATGTTATCAGAGAATCCATATCCAGAGTTCTGGGTATATGGAGCACAGGCTGTTGAGAGAGAGTGGAGCAGTGGAGACCAGTTCATGAGCTAACACGTGGCAGACATAAATCAGCTTCCCATGCTAAGAAGGGTGGAGGAAAACAGAGCATTAGAAAACACTGTGCAGGAAAAAGTAGAGAATCACTCCAGTGCTTACCTGCCTTGCTAAGGTTATGAAGATCTTAAGAAAGGAGGAGTGGGGATTGGATTCCAAGCAGACTGAATAGATTTTTTCCAAAGCATATTTTCAAGAAAGATAAACTTTGAATTAGATTAGACATTTTTTGTTCTTAATTTCTTTTAAAATATATTATTACCATATATCAATTGTCCAACATTTTTCTACATGTTGTATAATGTACTTAGACAATATTTAACCTTCCTATCAGAATTTTTGAACTTTTTTATGCTAACAAAAATACGAAGCTCAGGGGCTGGAGAGATGGCTCAGTGGTTAAGAGAGCACCGACTGCTCTTGCAGAGGATCCAGGTTCGATTCCCAGCACCCACATGGCAACTAAGAATTGAGTAAAAATTACCTCAAAAATTAAAAAAATATTTTCATTTACCAAATTTCTAAATTTATTTATAAATTATAGATTATTAATATAATTTATATTTTCATTATGATTTTCAATATACTTGGCCAGAAATATGTGGTGTGATATTTTCAGCTATAGACTCCTGGATTTACTCATAAATGTAATTTTCTCTTTATCAAACTTATTCTTTGAGGGCAATTTGCTCACACAGATCCAGTGAGTTTTGAATTTATTTCTATTTTGTAAAAGGAAAATGGATGTTTCTCAATACTGGGAAACAGGCACCCACTCTCCACCAATTTACATGACCAAAGAGAGTAAAAATCTCATTTATAATGGCATTTTTATAAGTAATAGATTATAAATTTTATGATAAAATTAAAATTATGTGTGTTTTATGTAACACTAAATAATTAGAATAAAAACAGTATTTATAATGATGTTAGAAATATTAGTTATCAAGTAATGAATCTAACAAAATGCAAAACTTTTATAGGTAAAATTTGAAGTCCTAGTAATAAAAATCAAGAAGCTTTTTTTTTTATTTATTTATTTTCATATGTGTATGAATGTACTGTCTGCATGCAGGTCTGTGCACCCGTGTCGTGCAATGCCACAGAGGTCAGAAGAGGGTGTCGGATTCCCCTGGAACTGGAGTTCTCCTGGAATTGGAGTTAAAGAGGATTCTCAGCCGCCATGTGGGTGCTGGGGATTGAACCTGGGTCCTCGGCAAGAGCAGTCAGTGCGCTTAACCACTAGGCCATCTCTCCAGCCCCAAGAAGCTCTTTTTCTATTGAGCTTTTGTGCATTTCATACAAACTTTTGAAATCAAATATTTTCTTTTGCATTGCATTGTTTTGTGATTTTTAAACAATATAGTTTGATAATTTTATAGAGCTCCTCTCCATCCTAACCTCCTGTCACTTCCCCTGCCCAATTTATCATGTATATATCTATCTATGTATATAATATATATATATATATATATATATAATGATAGATAAACTTTTAGTCTCCATTGTTTCTCAACCTTTTGGCTAAGTATGAAAAATGTATTTTCTCTCCATCTACTGAGAGGGGATCCTTTGAGGAGAACCACAGTCCAAAATTCCACAGGAGAGCAAGTTTTCTCATGGATAACATGTTAATATCTGCAAAAAAACAACCCAGCATGTTGAGAGAATAGTAAATTCGGGCCTTTGGAGCATCTAAAATTATCATTTTGTGCCTTTTGACTGAATAATCAAAGGCACACTGTGAAGAATGTCCATTCTACATGTACTGGACACTTTGAATGCTTGAAATGAAGATCCTGGAAGGGTTGAAGTTATTGAACAGAACATGCACAACTGTATGTCCAATAGGATTTTCTATGAAGAAAAATAATGCTACCTATTGGTGATAACCTTCTACTGTGTGGAAATGTGATTGGTATTACTGAAGAACAGAATTCTAATTTTATTCAATTCTGTGTACTTAACTATATGAAAATCACCACATATTTCTATCATCTTGGATGCTGCAGTGTCACAAGGAGACTGTGTAACTGAGGCAGGCTAGAAGAGAAGTTGATTATAGAAGACTTCAACAAACTCAGAGACAAAGTGTTGGAAAGATTATTGTGAGTGCATTTTTACATAGAATCACCCAAAATTGATATCTTATTAAAGACTAACACTTAGTAAGGAACTAACCTATTACTGCACATGAGTTAGTCACTCGTGAGAATAAACTTGTGACTCTCAATCACTCTTCTCTTTTTACAGATGAAGAGAGAGACCAATCAATACTGGGAAATGTGCCATACAATACAACTCAACACTGAGGCCAATTGAAACACAAATAAACTGGCTTCAGAATTCATTCTTTAGACAGTGCAGCCTCATTTGAGACTGTTAATCTTTTAAAAAATATTTTATTGATTATTTTTAGTTCCCTGTATGAGTATACTGCTTGCATGTAGGTAGGTACACACATGTTGTGCAATGAATGAGGAGGTCAGAAGATTTATAAATAGTTGTTAGCTAACATGTGGGTTCTGGGAATCAAATTCAGGTCCTCTGTAAGGGTAGCCAGTGTTCTTAACCATTTACCCATCCCTGCAGCCCAGAGGCTGTTAATCTTTTAAATTGGTCTTTAAATGTTGCACATAACTGAATTAAATGTGGCACAACCTGTGCTAGTCCAAAAGATACAAAACTTCAACAACAAAATGTTTGCAATAAATCAAGCAAACTTTACTAGTAAAACATGCAGCATATAAATAATTCATGCTTGTAGGAAAGCAAATTGATCTATGCATCTTTTAAGATTGTTCTTTGAAGTATGTGGATGACTAAAATTCAGTTTCTAAGGGAGGGTGTCACTTGAGTTTGTATTATCAAATTGAGCTCATTAGCATTCTTGGTAATTTCCCTAGTGATGATTATTAGAAATATGACCAAGGGGTTTGTGTAACTTGGAAGCAATGCACAGACTTCTTTCCTTTTCAGGATACACATGAATTTCTTCAGGGCATGGATGAGGCCACTTTGTCAAGACAGGAGGCAAAGCCACATTAATTCTTTATCACTACAGATGATGAGAGATTCAAAACAGTGCTTTACTTGTAAACTATTTGGATTAATAAAATAAGGACACTTTTAGCATCCTTAATAACAGAATGAAATGAAAAAATAACATGGTTAAGACTTTAATTGCTTTTAATGAAAATGTTTGATAACCTAAGAAAAGAGTATACATCCTATTTATTTTAAATGTAGCATTTTGTCTGTTTTTATTCCTGATTCTATTAAGCAAACATATCACCTAAAGCTGGTTTCTGCCTCAGAGAGGAAGAGGACTTGGAGGAAGTAGAATGGCAGAAAGTATTCACAGCCCTAATGGAATAGAGTTCTAAACAATTTAATACTCATGAAAATAGGAGTCACTATGAGAAAATATAGTGCTAATAATAATGACAAGTATTCTCGAGAGTTAAAGTCAGTGACAAAGTGAACACATGTGAAGTGAAGAATATTTATCAGGTGTTTTAAGCTTCCTCACACTATGCTAATTTATGCTTAACAATGGGTATCTAGAGGTAGTCAACAGTCAAGNTGCACAGACCTGCATGCAGACAGTACATTCATACACATACAGAAATAAAATTAAAAAAAAATTAAAAAAAAATAATAAAAATAAATAAAATGTGAATCTCTAACCTATTATATTAACCTATAGTTTATTTTCAGATTTTGTAATTTTGATTTATGTGTGGAGTGTATATATGCATATTTTGTAATAATATAAAATTAAAGGGAACAAAAAAAGAGAAGAAAATCTATTCAAAGAACTGACCAAAACAATAAACTTGTGAGCATCGAAAAGGTTATAAAATACTGAGAAAAAGATGCAAGACAGGACTTAACATGAGCTTAACAAGACAGAATCCATGAGCTCTGGTGGGGGCAGGGAGTGTGAGGGGTGGTCATGGATGGGCGAATGAGTCTAAATTTGATTAAGATATATTGTATGAAATGTGCTCAATGAAAATTAACTTAAAAAAAGAAAAAAAAATTATAGTCATTCTAATAAAACTACCAGAAAGTTCCAAATGCTACAGTGCACATGGCTCACAAAAATCTCTTAAATGCAAAAGCATAAGTAAATATAAATATTTTCAATAGTTTATATTGTGATATAATGTCACATATTCCATGCTTTACATTGGAATAATTCTAAATTTAGTGACAAGATGAACACTTGTTCATGTACAAAAGGATGCAAATAAAATGTGTTCAAGGAATATTGGTCATATTAGAAAGCTATTGCAAACAATTCAAATATTCACAGTGAGGAAAGTCTAAATAGGGTGTGTGCTATCTTAACATATTGGAGGGTCATGAAATGGTCACAACAAACTATGACAATATGCATGTGTCTTGGTGTAATATTACTGCCAAATTACAACCCTGCTATGCTGTAAGGCATAAGAGAATTTAATAAAATAAAAATGAATAAAATTAGGAATATGTGTATGTCTAAAATGATTTAAAGAAGAAAGAATGAGAATGATGGACACAGGAATTAGGAAGAAAAAAAAATCTCACCCAGTTAGGTAAAGCAGAGCAGTGGATGGCCAGCTCTGTACGTGGAGATGCAGATTAAGCTACTGTCTGATGGCTTGTTTGCAGGGGGTGAATGAAAATCTTTGTTGAATAAAACCTGAATTAAAAAAACACCAGATCTGGATAAGCAATGAAAATAAACTAAGTTGTATGATTAATCCAGAGAATTGTTGGAGAGAATTTTAATTAAACATGGTGTGATAGAGAGAATATGTGTTAACTAGTTAGTGACAGGGACAAGGTGCATTTTTATTCATCTAGCCACCTGCACACTGAAGGTAATTTGAAAGCATTTGCTGTACTGTGCTTCATCAATTTGTATCTCTATTTTTGAGCACTCTATCTTTATTCTGTAGCAGAATCGCTAAGAAGGGATATTATTAACACATACAAGATTCTGTTATATTGGACAGATTCTACCGCTCCAGCATAGTTTTCTTCTAGCTTGATGGTCTCTGTACACCATTCTCTTGTAACCACACTTTCCAAGGAAGTCAAATACAGTTTGAAAACTCAGCGAGCTATAAGCAATAAGCATTTTTATATGCAAGAATGTGATTTGTTCACATTTGCCTTCGATACTTATTGAGTGGCTGTCCCAGTACTTTTGAAAGATTGAAAATTAGACTTAAGCAATGTATTCCAAATAAACTTTGTTAATATAGCATGTATCATTTCAATAAATGCATCACTGATTTCTAGTGATTTGGTAGTCCATAGAGGTTAATGTGGGGAATAAATAAATGAAAGATAACAATCCTGAAGAATACATGATGTTATATATGTTATTACATTGGCCATAGCATCATAAAATGGACATTTTGATGTAGCAAAAAAGCACAATGTTCCCTGGGAGTTACTCCAAAGGAATAGTTTTGTTGAGAGGATGAATAAATATGCTGTGTAAATTCAATGTTCTCACAGGCCCTGTTCTGAAGAGCAGCCTGGAGAAGCATTTCTTAGTTCAGACTCCGTTTATTAGAACTCTCTTTAATTAACCCAGTTATTGTTTCCATTCCCCTTCACAATAGTGTTCTCTATCACTCAAATGCAGCGACCCTCACATTGTCTTGGGTCACTCCCAGCTCGGCCATTCGGGTTTGGCAGAATTTCCTCTTAACAGAAAAGAAATGGGGCTTTTGAAAAACAATATAGCGAAGTAGCACAGCAGTGAATGCTCCATAAATACACTGGCTGGAGCAGAAAGAAAGGACTGTATGAAAGGGCTGCGAGGACGACGTAGTGAAGCTCTCAGATGAAAGTACTGGAAAGAAGAGCCAAAGACAAGACAAAGCAACAGCCTACAAACAGTGAACAGCAAGAAAACAGAAGCTGCCTAGCCCGAGTGATAAACGCCTCTCTTGTTCTTCAGGGTTGTTTGTTTGTTTGTTTGTTTTCAGTGACATATAACCATGGCATATGATTTTTTTTTCTGTTTAATTTTATTTTCTCACCCTATCCTGTGCCAACTTTGGTCAAATGTGAAATAGGTGATTAGAACCAGTGTGCCTATTTTAGAAACATAAGAAAATGAGATGACAAAGACTTTAAGATTTCACATATAGGGAAGGTAGCAGCGGGTAGCTTATTAAGGGTGTCCCCAAAGCTACCAGAAAAACAAAACAAGTCACCAGAGCTTGCATTCATTGTATTCATTCACTGCTTTGTTTCTAAGATGCTTTACAGATCCGCTGGGACCATAGCCTACATATATCTATTATTTAACTAAGGAATCCTTGTAAGGAGAAACAAAAGCAAGGCAAAAGTCAAAATAAATAGAAAACAAGAGTTCTAGTGAAGTAGTGCTGTTGAAAAGTGCAAGTGAAGAATGCCTCTCCCAGAACAGTAGCACAGAGATAAAGCTTCAGAGGCACGGGAAAGAGGCCAGCGCTAAATAATAAATGAAAAATAGCAGACAGGTTGGAAAAAACAAAATAGTCTACAAACACCCATTTTCAAAGGCTCCTGTTTTGAACACAAAGCCTGAAAAAACTGAGGAATTTTGGTAAGCAAAGGTGATTGCTCCAACAGGGAAGTGGATTTAGATAAGCATCCATAAAAAGTGATTGCGGCTGGTAATGGGGACATGGGACTATGTTTTTTTCAAATGATCATCAGAATCTCACTGAAGCAATCTTAGTCAATAGAGGAAGATCTGGAGCTAAGTTTGAGGAAAAAACATATTAGACTTATGTATTTAAATCTCAGTTTGGTATAGATTAGGCAAGTGATAATTCTGGAATGATAATGAAGTAGCAAGAGTATGAAAAAATTGATATGAACCAAGATTTAGATATGACCATAAGTATTTCATACAGAAAAAAAACTTAGTTAAAAATAATCAAGGCTTGAAGCTGGAGAGATGGCTCAGTGGTTTAGAGCACTGGTTGCTCTTGCAGAGGACCTGGGTTTGATTCTCAGCATCCACATGACAGCTAACTCCAGTTCCAGGGGGATCTGATTCCCCCTTCTGACCTCCACCGACACTGCATGACATAGGTGTACCTACCTACATGCAGACAATATACTCACACACATAAAATAAAAATAAAATATTTAAAAAATAATAATTGAGGCCCAATAACCAATGTTATTTTAATGTATCAAATGTAGAGTTAAGTATTTTTTTTAATTTTTTATTTATTTTTGTATGTGTATGAGTGTACTGTTTGCATGTAGGTTTGTGCATCTGTGTCGTGCAATGCCAGGGAGGTCAAAAGAGGGTCTCGGATTCCCCTGGAACTGGAGTTCTCCTGGAACTGGAGTTACAGATGGTTCTTAGCTGCCATGTGGGTGCTGAGGATCGAACTCGGGTCCTCTGCAAGAGCAGTCGGCGCTCTTAACCGCTAGGCCATCTCTCCAGCCCCGAGTTAAGTATTTTTTAAATGATTAATGATCAGGAAAATAATCCTAGTAGCAATATCAATATTAGGCAATATAATTATATTTCAGCGGTACCCTCAATAAGCAACACTTGAGGGTTAATGTATGTATTCCAGCTGGGTAAACTATCTGTAGTCCTGTGATTAATGAAAGGGTTTTATATAAATTAAAATAAAAAGAATTATGACACTTAAAACTGAATAAAATAACATACCCAACACGACATGCTATTTTTAGAATATAGTGTTTTAGGGATGAACATATTCAGCTTAAGTTTGTTAATTATAATGCATAAGCCTGGCTGTATGCACCTCTTCACACAGTGCCTTATAAAGCAAAGCAAAGCAAAGTTCTTTCCTTAAATCACATGATTAAACTCTGGGACAGTGTGAACCATCTCTGTAATTAATGACTATGGACTATTAATGCTGTGAGACTTTTCATTTATTTTTTACATAATATTTATAAAGAAGACTGAGCAATGTGTAGAGATACAACTCATTCAGCTCAGAGCAGTGTATTTGCCTAACTTGAGTGAGGTCTTTACTTTAATGATGGTTTGGTAAATAAAAGAAGGGGTCAATGGATAAACAAAACAAAAATAAAATAAATTATCAATGATTAAACAAAATAAATTTAAAATATAAATAATAAAAATAAATAAATATGTTGCTTGAGATTTGTGCTTTATAAAAGACTAATGATGAGGGCTGGAGAGATGGCCTAGCGGTTAAGAGCACCGACCGCTCTTACAGAGGACCCGGGTTCAATCCCCAGCAACCACATAGCGGCTGAGAATCGTCTGAAACTCCAATTCAGGAGAACTCCAATTCCAGGGGAATCCGACACCCACTTCTGACCTCCGCGTCATTGCACGACACGGGTGCACACACTTGCATGCAGACAGTACATTCATACACATACAGAAAGAAATAAAAAAAAAATAATAAAAATAATAAAAAAAAGACTAATGATGGAAATAAAAAATTGACACCTCCTCTTTTTGATAGAAGAAACCATTTTAGAAAGTGGTGGAACATTTTATATCATTTGTGATGAAAAGTTAAAAACTTCAAATTTACTTTTCTTCTCTCAAACTTGTAGAGCTATAATTCAAAATAGAATTTTCAAAGACTATGGAAAGATTATATCATTGTACACATTTTGTAGTGAGAACCTGGGTTTCACAAATTACTAGGAGCAAGCATTATGAGGATGAGGGATAAATTACAACGTGATGCATAATTTGCTTTATCTAATGAGATTTTGTCACATATTAAATTCAGGAATTGATCTATCCCTTCTATTACATCTTTGTTGCATCAAAATACACTCTGAACATGAGTAAGGTGAATATCACTATCTCTTGCCTATAGTATAGGAAGTATATAAACCTTCTTTTTTAAAATTGTATTTATTTCTGTATGTGTATGAATGTATTGTCTGCATGCAGGTGTGTGCACCCGTGTCGTGCAATGCCTCAGAGGTTAGAAGAGGTTGTTGGATTCCCCTGGAACTGGAGTTCTCCTGGAACTGGAGTTTCAGACGGTTCTCGGCCGCCATGCGGGTGCTGGGGATCAAACCCAGGTCCTCTGTAAGAGCTGTCAGTGCTCTTAACCACTAGGCCATCTCTCCAGCCCGCATTTTTTTTTTTTATTGTAAAGGGTAACACACATTTCCACAGTGGTGAAAGCATCTGGGACTGAGTTATCTTTCTTACATTCCTCCCTACTTCAAGTGGACGGTTTACATCCATCTCTTAGGACATCTATCTCTCTTGCATGTCTCCTCATCTGTGCTGCTGGATAGCCTCTGTGCATGTAAAATACTGGGAACTGCTAGTAGAAAGACAAACGCTATGTTCTGCTGTTATGATCTGGCCAATAAGGTTCAGAGACCAGGCAGACTCACCTGTCTTGCTGGCTGATTGCATAGATTCTTACCTTTCTGTGTGCACAGTAACTAGAAGTGGCTTTCCTCTGTCCATCCATCAGACTTATACTTCCTTCTTATGTCCAGTCCATGCTTTGATATCAGTTCAAATGCATCTTCTTATGAAGCACTTTTTATTATCTGAATAGATTTATTACACCTGTTACACTGTTTTTTATTGCCATACCTTGTTATAATATTTAAAACTATGTTCTGAGTTTCCTTTCCTACTAAAATTTGGTATCCAAAATGTAATGGTTACTATTAGTATCTTAAATGCCCACAGTAACTCAATGACTTTTCTTTTTCTCTTCCTTCCTTCCTTCCTTCCTTCCTTCCTTCCTTCCTTCCTTCCTTCCTTTCTCTTTCTTTCTTTCTTTCTTTCTCTCTCTTTCTTTCTTTCTTTCTTTCTTTCTTTCTTTCTTTCTTTCTTTCTTTCTTTCTTTCTCTTTCTCCTTTCTTTCTTCTTTCTTTCTTCTTTTTCTTTCTTTCTCTTTCTCCTTTCTTTCTTCTTTCTTGCTTCTTTCTTTCTTTCTTTCTTTCTTTCTTTCTTT